>CM077162.1:59442994-59990825 GCA_039583875.1 Platanthera guangdongensis | reverse complement strand
GCTGTTCCCAGGCGCGTCGATTTGAGACGGCGAATGAGGCACACGGCCATGGACCCGGCGTGTGCCAGGTCGTGTTGGCCCAGGTCTTTTATTTTTCAGGCGGATCGTGGACATTCTTTTCCTAATTTTAGGATCTGATGGTTCAGATCATTTCTTTAGGAGTTAAGTCCGAGAATAGGGTTGAAAACCCTCATTCTTCTCCAAGCTTTCTCTTACTAAAGATCTAGAGAGAAGTGAGAACAAGGAAGAAGGAGAAGGAGAGTTTGGGCTGTAGGAGAGGTTTCGGTGCTCCAAATCGCGAGCCGAGTCCAGATCCGTGGAGGTTAGATCGTTGCAAAGGTTTTCATCCGGCTATTTGGCCATGACAAGGAAGAGGCGTCGGAAGGTAACGATACCTCTCCTCTCGGTCTTAGGATGCATGTCTTAGCATCATTTCTTTTCTAGTTTTGGGCACCAAACACTCAAATGAGAGGGGTTTTGGGTCGCCAAGGTTCAAGGGGAACCTCCGGGTCGATTGAGTCCGTTCCCGACATGATTTGCATTAGAGATCCTCACCGTTAGTGGATTAAACATGGTGGGTGAAGTCGTAGTTGCGACCGTTAGTCCGACTCGGTGATGTTGCATACGAACGTTAAGGATTCGTAGAGTTTCCGTTGCGGCAAGACGCCGTTTGTGATGTGGTGATGTTTTCCTTTTTTTCTCGAGTGAGTATGTGTAGTCCGGAACCGAAATAAGGTTAGCTCTCGTGGCAGTAGATGTTTTCCTTGGTGGACAAGGTTAGCTCCGCATGAGTTGGAGATGGTTTCCTTGGTGCGCGGGAACGCTGCAGTACAAATGAGGGACTAGAGTGGAATTGTCTTGGTTTGTGATGTGCCATGGCTTGGCTATGTCTCCATGGTCGGCTGGCTATCCCGTGACGTTCACGTCATGTGCGGAGAGTGTCCCAGCGAGACTAGTACCCTTCTGTGAGACTGACGAGAATGCCAAGCATTGGGACAAGCCCGGGCAGTGAGGCCATGAGCGGGTGGGGTCCTGCAAGGCTTCTTAGAATCGGTCAGTTTGTGTTGTTGGAATCCTAACATGAGACGTCAGAGCTTGTAGGCAAGCCCGGGTCTAAGACCTTGAGTGGGTGGGGCCTTTACAAGAGTTCCATGTGGCGGCCTGTGCACTGTTTGGGGGGAAAGGTGTTACCCCCTTTGTTTGCGGCTTTATGCCAATGGGGAATCGATGAGTACCTATATGTTATGATGATGTGCTAGATGCATATGATAGGGTGTCTTGGGGTGAAACTCGGGTTGTTGCATACATGATTGCATAAGTAGGCCATTTTAATATATGTTCAACCAGTAGAGAACATGTATGATGTGTGTGACATCCAAGCCTGTTTCTGTAGTTGCTTTTCTTGCTTATGATTATTGCATACGAAGTGCTAACTTGCAGGTTGGAGGGTACCCCGGGGTCCGTTAGGGGCGGCCGGGAGGAGATGTGTTGTTACACAGTTTGAGGTCAGCCTTTGCTGACCCATGTTACTAATAAATTTTACAGGGCAAGGATCGCATGCAGGAGCTAGCTCGCCGGCCAGAAAGGCCTAAGCCTCATGAAGTGCTTTTCTTTTTGTCGCTCTACTTCTGTGATGTTGTATGTTTGAGACTCATGTTATCCGGCTTGCATGCCAAGGTAGACTAGGAGTGCTAAGCACATTCGTGACTGTTGTATGATTTGATTTTGGACACTTGTTGTATGGCCATAAGGCCATTTGTTTTACTCTTTTAGTGGTGGATAACTTCTAGTCCTGTTTTGTTTCCGTTGTGTTGTGCAAGGTGTTTTGAGTGTGGGTAGCTATATCAACTTTTAATACTAAAGCTGTGGCGTCCGTATGTTGTGGGGCCCCGACCGGACCCATATTATACGTTCACTACAGGGGAGGTGTTACACTAAGACTACCAATCCATTAAATGATGCGATCATTTCTAAGACAGTGGTGGGGAACTATAAAGTGTCAAGGATTCTGAACGACATCGGTAAGTCGATCAATGTTCTATTCAAGCCACCCTTCGAGGCTAGCTAGGGCGTGAAGTGAAGAACTGAGCGGACCGACATAGGAAGATTCTAAAATGCAAGTATATAACTGTTTCAAAATAAATAATTTTTTATTCTAATTTAATAAATAATTATATTTGTGTACAGGCACTAGGCCTGTACAAAAGGCCTGGGCTCAGTGGGCCGGCCCGAGCTCGGCCCGACGAAAGCCCATTTCGGCCCGGCCCGGAAAAACCCCGACACGGGTCGAGGCCGGGCTCAGGGCCCTGGTTTGGGGGGCTAGCCCGGCCCGATGCCCAGCCCGGGCTGGGTAAAGCCCGAAAGTCAGTCCGCCCCGGGCCCTGGGCCCGGGCCAAGCCTGGACCTGCTGGCCAACTGCTCTAAGAGTCGTTGTAAATCCAACGGCTCTTAGAACCGCTGGAAGCAGCAACCAGCAGGGCTGCTGCGGACAGCCCTGCTGGCTGCAGTCATGTGGCCTAGGGCATAGGTAACAGCCTAGGCCCTAGGCCATATTAAAAAATATATATATATATTTAACTTTTTTTATTAAAAAACAATTTATAAACCCCCCTACCCGACACTATCTCTCACTTTCTCTCTCTCTCTCTCTTTCACTCACTTTCTCTCTCTATCTCTCTCTTCCACTCACTTTCTCTCTCTCTCACTCACTATCTCCCTCTCTTACTCTCTTACTCTCTTACTCTCTCTCTCGCTGCATGACATCGTCCTCCTCAATGTCGGCGTCTTCGACTCAAAGCATGACCGAAGTGGTGGAGCATAATCGGAGGGCGCCCGTTTGGTAGCATTTCAACAAGGTTAAAGTCGCCGACGAATTCAAAGCGCGGTGCAAGTTATGTTCAAAGTTGCTAACTCTTACCGGCAACTCAACACTAGCGAGACACATTAAGTTGTGTTTTGCGAAGCAAGCTCCCGAGTCCTGTCAGGGACAAATATCAGCATCAGGACAAATTTGGACGTACGATCAAGCATGACAGCGAGACCTACAGGTGAAAAACGTCATCAAACGTGGGTTGCCATTCAGTCATTACGACAACGATGAGACGACGGAGTACATACACGAAGGGCTTCAGCCCAAATATCAATAAATAAGTAGATCCACTATTAGACGCAACACACTTAAATTATATTTTGACGCAAAACAAGATTTAATAAAATTTTTTGAAACTTTCGAGGGACGTGTGAGTTTAACGAGCGACGTTTGAAGTAGTAGCGTAAGGGTAGGATTATCTTATATTTGTATCACAGCTCATTGGATCGATCCCGTTTCATGGGAGTTAAATAAGCGCGTAATATGTTTTGAAGGTTTTGAATTTCCGCACAAGGGTAAAGCTATATATTCGGTAATTATTAAATGTTTGCGTGAATTTAAAATAAAATATAAAATAATTAGTATTTCTTTTGATAACGCTAGTAATAACAACACCGCAGTAGAGTAGTTAAAACGTGAATTAAAACCAATACTCAACGGTGCGTTTTTTCACACTCGATGTGTGTACCATATTTTAAACTTACTGATACAAGATAGTTTAGAAGCTATGTAACCATATGTTGAAAAAATTCGGACTATGTTTAGATTTATATATTGTACCGAACAACAAAGTCAAGATTTTCGAAAATTTGTGATCGCACAAGGTCAAAAATATTTGAAACCTCAATTTGATATGCCTCTAAGATGGAACTCAACATATAAAATGTTAAAAAAGTGTTTCAACAAAAAAACACTTCTTATGGAATATTACACTATGACAAATAATTATAATTTAACTGATAACGATTTTGACGTGCTATTTCATTATATGGATTTATTAAAATATTTTTATAGGGTGACTGTTTTTTTATCTGATGTGTATTATCCAAATAGATCGTTAGTAGTTGAAAATTTTGTAAATATCGCACAAAAACTTAACTATTTTATGCAACACTCTGGATAGCTTCCTTTAATTGAAGTAATCGAAGAAATTTTTTTAAAATATTATAGAGAAATGCCTCTTGCATTTTCATGCGCCGCCGCTTTAAACCTGTTATTCGATGTAGACGGCGTAGAAAATTTAATAGATGAAATTAACGTTAACTTAGACATAAATAAAGTTTCGATGACATTGATGACGTTAGTACTACTAAATTTAATTCTATTTTTACCGAATGTTTTAATTATTACGACAACTTATATGACTTACTACCCCGAGAAGAAATAACGCAACCTAAGAAAAAAGATTCTTTTACAAATAAAAGTTTAGAATTAGCTTCCAGAAAAAAAACACGCACATCGAGTAGTTTAAATGAATTAGGACTATATACGAAAACACAATTTCGTGATATTATGACGACGGAAGAGATCGAAAACTTCGATATCTTAAAGTGGTGGAAAGGTAAAGCTAATATTTATCCTATTTTGGCCTATATGACCCGTGATTTACTAACAATTCAAGCTAGTGCAATAGCTTCGAAGTCCGCTTTTTCTCTTAGTGACAGGATTTTGAACACGCGGAGGAGCTGACTAAATGAAGAATCACAGGAACTATGCATCTGCTACACGGATTATTTGGATGCTACGAATAGGAAACAACACATTTCAACGTTGGAGGAGAGCTCCGAGGAAATTGAAGAGGAGATGAACAAGCTGAATTTGTAAAAATGTAATTTTTTTTATTATCATTAAAAATAACAAATTCCATTTTTTCCAAATTTTATTTTTTAAAAGTGTAATTTTATTTTTTTAAAATTTCAATATTAATAAATTTTTTTATTTGATTTTTTATTTCAATTTCAATATTAATAAATTTTTTTATTTGATTTTTTATTTCAATTTTTTTTAAATAACATGTTTTTAAAAAGGGCCCGGCCGGCCCGGGGGCCCGGCTCGGGCCCCTTCCCGGGGGTCAAAGCCCGAGCCCGATAAAGAAAAGTCCCGGGCTCGGCCCGGTTTTCAAAAGCCCGGGCCCGATCAGGCCCGGTTCGGGTCGGCCCGATCGGGCCTTTTGGACAGGCCTGTTAACACAGGCACTCACATATGCATAAAAAATCAAACTAAATTTTTATTAAGTAAATAAGAAATTATAAATTTTAATTTCATTCCTAATTAAAAAATATTATTCAAATAAATCTCATGAATTTTAATTATATATTAAAAAAATTATTGGGGTCTTTACCCTCTCATCTTAGACTATTTGTTTAATCGGCTCATTGACATAGTCATCTTCGTCGCTATTGCCACTCAACTCTTACATTAGAACATTCATCCAGCATGCGTCACATCTAAGTATTTTTCTTATGAAAAGAAATATCTTCTTATGATTGCGGGGTATTCCATAATGATAATTTGGCAAGATCATTGGGCTATAAGTTGAAGAATGTCTATCAAATGTGTGGACCCGAACATTTATATATGCTTGTAAAAGCATCATATCCATAATAAACACATTCATCATAGTTATCTGTATTAAGGTCATGATCGAGGTCGTTGATAACCATATAGCTTCACTACCATCAAAAACATCAATATCAAATCTATCAATATCATCAAACTAATTGAAATTTATTATATATAGACACCTGTTTAAAAGGACTGTAATAAAAGAAACATAAGAGTTTGTCACTGGGTATTTCCTATAAAAAATATAACTTAAAATACATGATTGAATTATATGTGATCCAAATTAATTAAGTGTATAAGAATTAATATTTAAATTAATATTAATATATTTAGGCATATGCTATAAATAAATTACAAAAAATATATTTTACTCAATTATTTCATACTAAATTTTTGTCACGACAAAACATTATATATCATACATTCTTTCTTTACCACAAATCAAGAGTTGTGACTAAAATATTAGCCATGAAATAGGAAATCCTGGCTAATAGTATTTTTTTAGTCACGAATTTGATAAATTGTGGCTAATGTATTTGTTTTGCCACAAATTCAACATTCGTAACTAATACTAGATTATTAGCCATGAATTCGAGGTTGTGACTAATACATAACTATTAGTCACGATTTTTGACCTGTGACAAAGAAAGTGTGGGTAGAAGTCATTTTTCTAGTAATGCTGTGAAGATCAGGAATCACCTCCAATTAAGTGACGGTATTCTCTACAGGTTCTCCTGAGAAAAGAAGGAACTTGAAGAAAGTGCCACCCTCTCAGGAATGATATGTGGAGTTTCCAGACCAGCTGTAAGACCCCTCCCCTTACCAAGGAGTTAACCGATCTTATGCCAAGAACCGCCGCCTTACGGTGACACTAACACACGGGCTAGTCGACACCGGAAGACGCCGATTCTGCCGGCTAGTACAATCATATACCTGTAGGCCAATTAAGAATAGAAGTACAACATAAAGAAAGCGAGCAAGTCCACAAGTCATATCAATAACATCATATATATAATGAAAAGGTACAATAGTCCACAATGAGTACAAAAAGAGAGAATGACTTATGCCCGTACATGCCAAAAATGAATAGTAAAGCTCTCTCTCACTATAACACTATGCGGAAGCAAACTCTAAACAAGCACACTCGTCATCACCTGACGCTAAGCAACGGTAGTAGCACATGGTATCTACTCCTCAAGTCCTGCCACCTCGTCCTGCTGGTCGTATTGGTGCTCCAGCTGCTCGACCTCCTAAATTGATATGGTCACAACTGACCATTAGTCATAAAGACTAAGCTATTATCGTCCTCGCCTCACCCTCGCGACTCCTAGGCACCGAGTGGGATGGCGAAAGCGGAGGACAACAAAGCCGTATCAAAATAGACGCAGGTGATGGTGGATCTATTTTATTATGAATATATTTCTAACAGTTATGACATTGCATTAGTAGTTATATATCTAGCACATGTAAAGTAAGTAAGCAGTATTGAAAGAAGAGTGCAATAAGTAAAGTAAAGAAAGAGCAGAAAGTAAACTATATACCGCTACACTAACATCACAAGAGTACCTTAACTTATATGAATGCTCATACAAACTTATAAATTGTGCGAACAGAAAAGAAAAGTCCGAAAATTGGACAAACAGATATTTTTGTATTCAAAAAAGGTATCAATTACATGGTATAACCTCCCTTTTATAGAATGGAGGAGATGAACGAGATTACAAATAAACAATGAGGGACTAAAAATATCATGTACAAGCGGTTTAGCATAAATACAAGCCGCCAAGCCGTGCGGTTTGATGAATGTGCAAACCGCCCGACAACTACAAGAGAAAGACACCAAGCCACCATAATAGACCGCCAGGTCGCCCGGCCTCCAAGTCGCTAGGGACTGATTGACAAACCGCCATAGCACCACCAACAACAGATCAACAACCAAACTGCAGGAGAGAAACTGATAGACCGCCCGAACTGTAACCCGCTAGAGTCAGACCGCCAGACCGCCTGGTCTCTAATCTGCAACACTCTCCCTCAAGCTGGAGCATTTATATCGATCATGCCCAGCTTGTCATAAATGTGATAAAAAGAGGCGGATACTGGATTGGTGAAAATATCAGCCAACTCTTTATCGGAGGTGACGAATGAAGTACAAATTTGTTCCTTCAGAATATCCTCTCGAATGAAATGGCAGTCAACTTCTATGTGCTTGGTTCTCTCATGGAAGATTGGATTTTTAGAGATTTATATGGAGGCTTTGTTGTCACAAAACATAGGTAGAGAATGGTTGTAGACCTCTCCTAAGTCAAGCATGAGAGCCTGTAACCACTTCAGCTCACACGTGATTGATGCCATACTTCGGTATTCTGCTTCTGCACTAGACCTGGAGACTACCGACTGCTTCTTACTTTTCCAGCTCATAAGGTTCCCCCCACAAAGGTACAAAAACCTAAAGTTGACTTGTGGTCTCCTTTGTCATCGACATAGCTTGAATCGGAGTACACTTCAATCCTTAAATGATGATTCTTCTGAAGGAGAAGTCCTTTCCTGGGAGCTGATTTAATATACTCCAATATCTTCAAGGCCGACTATAGATGGCACTCCCTGGGAGCTTGCATGGATTGGCTAACCTTGCCAACAACATAGGCAATGTCGGGTCTGATCACTGTGAGATATATGAGTTTACCAACCATACGTCTGTACCCCGTAGCATTAGAAAGAAGGGAGAGTCATCCATCCATGTTTTATCTTCTCCAGTCGTCATGGGACACCGGTCAGGTTTAGCCCCAGTCAACCCTGCCTCTTTTAATAAATCAAGAGCATACTTCCGTTGGGAGAGGATAAGAGAAACAGGCTTTCGAGAAATTTCTATCCCCAGAAAGTATTTTGGAGAGCCCATATCCTTTGTAACCAGGTGTTGCCGAAGTTACTTCTTTGTCAAGATTATCCCAGCTTGGTCATCTCCAGTAAGAAGAATATCATCCACATATATTGCAAGCACCACTAGACCTAGAGAAGTTTTACGAGTAAATATGGAGTGATCAGCAGAACTCCTCGTAAAACCAACAGCCGCCACAATCCCACTAAACTTGTCAAACCAAGCACGAGGACTTTGTTTTATGCCATTGATAGCCTTTTTGAGCCGACAAACCTGTGTCTCCCCATGAGCAACATACCCGGGAGGTTTCTCCATGTAGAAATCTTCCTAAAGAGCCCCATAAAGAAATGCATTCTTCACATCTAGCTGGGAAATAGGCCAATATCTGTTGACAGCCATAGAGATAAGAACCCAAATAGTGCTAAGATGAGCAACTAGAGAGGTGTCAAAGTAATCAACGCCATAAATCTGGGTAAAGCCTTTGGCAGTAAGACGAGCCTTGTAACGATCCACACTTCCATCGGGGAGGAATTTCACCACAAAAACCCTACAACAGCCAAAAACATCTGTGCCAACAGGAGGAGGAACAAGGGTCCAGGTACCGCGTTCAGTGAGAGTAGTAATCTCTTCATCCATGACAGCCTTCCAATGTGGAATGGTAAGGGCCTCCTGATAGGAACGGGGGGGGGGGGGGGGGGGTGGAAGGGGAAGAGATAACCAGTACAAAGTCCCCACAAGCAGGTGTCAGACGTTCATAGGAAATAAATGCAGCAAGAGGATGCTTGGTACAAGCCCAAACCCCTTTGTGAAGGGCAATGGGGAGGTCCAGATCCGCAGGTGACTCAGTATTCGGAGCATCTGTGGTGGAGAGAGCTGGCCCGAGAGGAGAGAGTGTCGGCGGCGAAGAGGAGGGAGAGTATGGAGGTGGAGAGGGAGGAGAAGAGGATGGATATGATGGAGGAGGAAAAACCTCAGTAGGAGGGGATGGGCTGGAGGGAAGAGAAGGAGGAAGATGAGGTTCCACAGGAAGAGGAGAGGAGTCGATAGAGAAATATGGAGCATTCTCAAAGAAGGTAACGTCCACAGAGACGAACTATTTGCGAAGAATGGGGTCAAAACAACAGTAGCCTTTCTGAGTGATAGAGTAGCCCAGAAAGACACATTTGGTGGAGTGAGGGGAGAGTTTGTCACAGGTGGCAGAGGGAGCATGCACAAAGACCGTACAACCAAAGATACGTAGAGGAAGAGGAATGGGATCCTTTCCTGGATAGAGAATGGATAAAGGCGTTTGACCGCGGAGAATAGTGGAGGGAATGCGATTGATGAGGTAGCAAGAAATGAGAACAACATAGCCCAAATAGGAGCGAGGGACATGCATTTGCGTAAGTAAGCTGCGAGCAACATCAAGGAGGTGATGATTTTTGCATTCTGCCATCCCATTTTGTTGGGAGGTGTAAACGCAATTGGTTTGATGAATAATTCCATGTTGCATACAGAATGAGTAAAAAACTTGACTAACGTACTCTTTGGCATCATTAGAGCGTAATACTTTAATAGAAACATCAAACTGATTTTTTATTAAATGATAAAAAGTTTGCCATACATCAAAAAGTTCAGAGCGTTCTCTTAAGAGATACACCCAAGTACATCATGAGAAATCATCAATGAAAGTAACAAAATAAGAGCTACCCTGACCAATGGTGAGGGTAGGAGCAGGGCCCCAAATGTCGGAGTGAACAAGATCAAATGAACGGGTAGAACCACGACCTTGCTTTGGCAGGAAGGAGGAACGGTGATGCTTGCCAAGCTGACAAACATCACAGTTGAGAGGAGAACCGCGAGGAAGATGAGGTAGCAGCTGATGAAGAAGTCGTGGAGGAGGATGCCCAATGAGAAGATGCCATTGTAGGAGATCCGTAGAAGAAGAGGAGAAGGCAGAGAGAGAAGAAACATTATCGAGGAAGTAAAGGCCGCCACTCTCAGTCCCAGTAGCAATCGTCCGTTGGGAGCTCGGATCCTGAAAAGAGCAAGAAGTGAGAGTAAATGTGACGGAGCATTGAAGTTGCTTGCACAAAGACGTAACTGATAACAAGTTACAGGGAAACTTGGGCACATAGAGAGTGTCGGCCAAGCGAAGAGACGGAGTGACAAGAACCACTCCCGTCCCATGAGCCGGGGAGGGAGAGCCGTCTGCAACAAGGACTAGAGGCAACCGATCATGTGTTTCAAGGAGAGAAAAGCATTGCAGATTGCCCGTCATGTGATTAGTTTCACCAGAGTCGATCAGCCATTTACCTTGAGTAACCACGTGAGCACTACCTAAGGAAGTGACCACCGAAGCGGACGGCTTGGAAGAGGTGGAAGAGTCACTAGAACGGCGAAGTTGTAGATGTTTCAGCCAACATCGATCCACAAGATGCCTGGTGCAGCCAAAGTGAGAGTAGAGGTAGCAGGAGGAACTCCAACCACCAGAATGATGGTTGCGACTACCAAAGCCACTCCATTGAGTCTGGTGAGCATATTATTCTGGAGGAGGAGAAGACAGAAGCGGTCGCTGAAGAAGAAGTGTAACCGCTGCAATGCGTGCATCCATTGTATCTAGGTTGGGATAGTCCTCTTCACCCAAGATTTGTTGGCAGATCATGTCGTAGGAATCAGGAAGTTGGAGGAGGTTGCACACAACAAGCAGTTCTTGAAAGTGCTTGTGCTATTCGGTAAGATCCGTAGAGAAGGGGCGATGTTGAAGGATCTCACCTCCAAGAGCTTGAACTTGTTGATAAGTGGCAGCTGGAGACATAGAAGGACGAGCAAATAGGTCCGCATACGAAGTATAAATGCGGGATATCTGAGCCCCCTTTGAGTACAGAGCAGCAAGATGAAGCCAAGACTTCTTGACCGTCTCATCATGACAGATAACAGGAAGACATTCATCTGATAGACTGTTAGAGAGCCAAGTGCGGACAAGCGCATCGCTAGCATCCCAGTCGTCAAATTCAACAAAAGTGGTGGGAGGACGGTCATCAATAAGGTGGCGGTGTTTGTATTGTGAGCGGAGGAGGAAGGTGAAGGAGACACTCCAATCTAGGTAGTTTGAACCAACAAGCTTGGAGATGGGGCCAAGAGTTTCGGAAGGAATGGGAGGAGGAGGTGGAGTTGCCATAGGAGTAGCGTTGGTGGTAGAAGAGCTGGAAAGGGCCATTGAAGAAGCTGCGCCGATAGAGGAAGAGAGAAAGGCCGTGTGGAAAGAAAAAGGTCGGAGAGGATAAAAGGCCGCGCGGGAAGAGAGCAGGCCACGCGAACAGAAGACCGAGAAGTCGCGAAAACAGTCTGCGGAGAAAGAGCGATAAGAAGAAGAAGGCCGCGCAAATAAAGAGCAACGACAAAGGAGAAGAGGCCGCACAAACATATGGCAAGAAGGAGATCAAGGCGCGTGGTCATAGAAAGACACTGAATCAGGCGGACAAGATCACGTCCTCTGATACCATGTACGAACAAAAAAGGGAAGTCCGGAAATTGGACAAACAAAAATTTTTGTATTCTAAAATAGTATCAATTACATGGTATAGTCACCCTTTTATAAAATGGAGGAGATGAGAGAGATTACAAATAAACAATGTGGGACTAAAAAATATCATGTACAAGCGGTTTAACATAAATACAAGCCGCCAAGCCGTGCGGTTTGATGAATGGGCAAACCGCCCGACAACTACAAAAGAAAGACAACAAGCTGCCACAATAGACAGCCAGGTCGCCCAACCTCCTAGTCACCAGGGACTAATTGACAAACAGCCAGAGCACCAACAACAACAGGTCAGCAACCAAACCGCAGGAGAGAAACCGACAGACTGCCCAGATTACAACCCACCAGACCGCCTGCTCTCTAATCTGTAACATAAGTTAATGTTTCAGAAATATAACTTATCATATAAAAGAGCCCACACTAGTTTATATGATAAGGATCCATGGTGAGTATGACCTACATATGTATGTATGCAGGTTATGATTCATGCAAGTGCAACTCACACACACGACTCTGTGATCACAGACATATCTTTAGTTCCCGTTTTTTGCAGCTAGCATCACTCTCTGGTACCACCGTTGTGGCTACGGCAGTAGTGGAGCGGGCATCTCCACTCCTAGGTGGGTATACACACTACTAGGCCTAGACCTCCCATATGCATCTGTACACATCCTAGATGCACTCTAGAGTCTATGCGTACTATTTACTGGCTACCGACCAGTCTTTTTGGTCAAGTGTGCATTTTTGGGGATCGTCCTCCAGACCATAGTGTAAAATAACCCACTGGCCTCTCAAACCATCACACCTCGCCAGAGTCATCGTACTGCCATCGATGTGACGATTGGCCCAGTACCGCATGACCTGCCACAAGTTTATTTTTTGCACATGCAAGATATTGCAATCCGAGCCTCCAACTCGCAGGACCAACCCATCCTGAAATCCTCCAACCCATCACGGGTGAGATTGCACATCAACGCCTCAGTTCTAATCCCTCCAAGCCTTCACGGGTGAGAATGTACATCAATGCCTTAGTTCTGAATCCCACCAACCCTTCACGGGTGAGAATGTACATCAATGCCTTAGTTCTGAATCCCTCCAACCCTTTATGGGTGAGAATGTACATCAATGCTCTCTTAGCATATTAGACTACTCTTGTTTGATGTTTGTTATACCTAGCAATTTAGGGTTAATCTCAGGATTGCCCAGGGCATGCCCGGTGAAGGGCTCTCTAGGGCACTAGGAACTATGATGGGTTGAAGCCCAAAGCTCCCTTTCTCAAGGATATTTACTTTTATTAATTTCTACTCATGATCCATACCAACTGTCATGTTACTCTGTGTTGAGATTATATTTGCCAGCAGGTCACGTGTGTGTGGGACCGCATGTTTGGGCTTTCCCCATCGCGTTCCAGGTCTGGGTGTTGACTCCGGTGGGCCCCCTTGTGTGGCGGAATATCCCCGCGGTCCTGTGGTTGGGTTAATCCCACATCGCCCGCAGACTTCTCCACTTTGTGTTCATGTACCCCGCCACCCTTCATCTCAACACCTGGTTTTGAGATGAACTAATGGGTTGGCGGGTTCTAACTTGGTATCAGAGCAGGTTGTCCTGCTGCGGGGGTGTGTTGAGATTATATTTGTAAGCAGGTCACGTGTGTGTGGGACTGCATGTTTGGGCTTTCCCCATCGCGTTCCAGGTCTGGGTGTTGACCCCGGTGGGCCCCCTTGTGTGGCGGAATATCCCCGCGGTCCTGTGGTTGGGTTAATCCCACATCGCCCGCAGACTTCTCCACTTTGTGTTCATGTACCCCGCCAGCCTTCATCTCAACACCTGAGTTTTGAGATGAACTAATGGGTTGGCGGGTTCTAACTTGGTATCAGAGCAGGTTGTCCTGCTGCGGGGGTGTGTTGAGATTATATTTGCCAGCAGGTCACGTGTGTGTGGGACCGCATGTTTGGGCTTTCCCCATCGCGTTCCAGGTCTGGGTGTTGACCCCGGTGGGCCCCCTTGTGTGGCGGAATATCCCCGCGGTTCTGTGGTTGGGTTAATCCCACATCGCCCACAGACTTCTCCACTTTGTGTTCATGTACCCCGCCACCCTTCATCTCAACACCTGGGTTTTGAGATGAACTAATGGGTTGGCGGGTTCTAACTCTCTGGGACAAACCTAATAATTTAGAATATTATTGGGGAATCAGCGGTCTTCCGTCTGTCTCCGTTCTAGCTACTGTCCTTGGGATTTTGCACTCTATCACTCGATACTATGAAATGACCTACTAGACACCAATCAGGTTTTATCTTCCCAATATAGTTATCAATTCAACATTCTATCATATTCCCTCTGGATCCCAGTAATACCTGCTACTTTTGCTAAGCGCAACCCATGACCTAATACTAACCCATATAATAGGACTTCCAATTCCTTGGGCCAAATGCCTCTAATTAATTATCATGGGTTGGTATGGTGTATGGTGTTGATCATTTAAGATTTCACCATTTTTCTAAGTAATTAAGACCCTAAATTAAATCTTTTAATTAAGTGACCTAAGTCATTTTGTGCATGATGTACTATATCCAATGACACCACAAGTCTAAGAAATTTTCCTGATGTTCAATTAGGTTAAATATGACTGCCTACCAAGGATCATAATTTTTCCATTTAAATTTCTATATATTCTCTAATTAAGATTAAAACCATAATTAATCCATTTTCCAAATGAAGTACTTCGATCAACTGTCCAACCAAACATTCTTCAAAAATTACTGGAGATCAATATTGATATAATAACACAAAATATAGAATTTCATGATCCTATCCAGAGATTTGAGTTAACAAAATTCCATAATAATGATATTACCAAAATACTACTACTTGAGTTTTTAACATACACATTCACCCATAAATTTTCAAATAAATACACAAGGTTCTAATCATAGAAGTAAGATTCTATAAATTTTCCCATAATGGTTTAGCAAAAATTTCCTTTAAGTTTAATTAATTTCCAGAAAGGGGCAATAAGGTAATTCTACTAAAAACTCAAGATAAAATTTTCAAACATGCTTATAAAATTTTACAAAGGTGTATAATGTCTTACTAGGGCTTGTGACAGAGTTTCAGAATTTAATAAAATAATTGCCCTATTTAAAAATTATATTTCCAAATGGACCTTATTTCCAATAAATCTATTTAATGAGATTTTTGATCGCAAAATTCCCATCCTTCCAATGGGAGGTGTATTTCATCCCTATAAGCCTCTGTCCAGAGTTTCATGGACATGCATTGGGCCAAATGGGCTACATTCCCATTTTCCATTTCTACTATAGGCACACCAAATTTCAATATATCTTCATCATGCATGTTAGATTTTCCAAACATGCAGAGAAAAAAATGGCCTAAAATTTTTACTATGGTCATATAATGACCCAATGGCCATGTCACCCAAATTTGGGGCATTTGGAGTTGTAGATCTCCAAATATTTAATTAATTTAATAAATGATATTTCTTCAAAAACTATGCAAAACTTCTTTCCAAAAATTCCCATTTTTGGTCAGTACCTATGTAACACCCCAGTTTTGAGAGAGGGTCGATTTGCGTTTCTGGAATTTTTTTGGTTTCTGGCAGGGGGCACACGGCCTGCGACACGGGCGTGTCGCAGGGCGTGTCGAGCCGTGTCGACACTCGGCCCGGGGTGTCGACACTTTCGCTCGACAATGTGTCGAGACTAGGGCACACGGCCTGCGACACGGGCGTGTTGCAGGGCGTGTCGAGCCCGTGTCGACACTCGGCCCGGGGTGTCGACACTTTCGCTCGACAATGTGTCGAGACTAGGGCACACGGCCTGCGACACGGGCGTGTCGCAGGGCGTGTCGAGCCCGTGTCGACACTCGGCCCGGGGTGTCGACACTTTCGCTCGACAGTGTGTCGAGACAAGGCACACGGCCTAGGACACGGGCGTGTCCAAGGCCGTGTGGGTCTGTCGACACAAAGGCTGTTGACGAGTGTCGAGACTTGGCACACGGCGTGGGACACGGGCGTGTCCCAGGCCGTGTCACCTCTCGGGATGTTTTCGGGGCCGTGTCAATGGAGGCACACGGCCGGCCACACGGCCGTGTCAGTGGCGACACGGGCATGTCGGGTCGAACACGGGCGGGTCGGATGCCCGTGTGCTGTTCTAGGTGCGTCGATTTGAGATGGAGAATGAGGCACACGACCCTGGACACGGGCGTGTGCCAGGCCGTGTTCAGCCCAAGGCTTTTATTTTTCAGGCAGATCGTGACCATTCTTTTCCTGATTTTAGGATCTGATGGTTCAGATCATTTCTTTAGGAGTTAAGTCTGAGAATAGGGTTGAAAACCCTCATTCTTCTCCAAGCTTTCTCTTACTAAAGATCTAGAGAGAAGTGAGAACAAGGAAGAAGGAGAAGGAGAGTTTGGGCTGTAGGAGAGGTTTCGGTGCTCCAAATCACGAGCCGAGTCCAGATCCGTGGAGGTTAGATCGTTGCGAAGGTTTTCATCCGGCTATTTTGCCATGACAAGGAAGAGGAGTCGGAAGGTAACGACACTTCTCCTCTCGGTCTTAGGATGCATGTCTTAGCATCATTTATTTTCTAGTTTTGGGTACCAAACACTCAAATGAGAGGGGTTTTGGGTCGCCAAGGTTCAAGAGGAACCTCCGGGTTGATTGAGTCCGTCCCCGGCATGATTTGCATTAGAGATCCGCTTCGTTAGTGGATTAGGCATGGTGGGTGAAGCCGTAGTCGTGACCGTTAGTACGACTCGGTGATGTTGCATAAAAACGTTAAGGATTCGTAGAGTTTCCGTTACGGCAAGACGCCGTTTGTGATGTGGTGATGTTTTCTCCTTTTTCTCGAGTGAGTACGTGTAGTCGGAACCTGATAAGGTTAGATCCTCGTGGAGGTAGATGTTTTCCTTGGTGGACAAGATTAGCTCCGCATGAGTTGGAGATGGTTTCCTTGGTGCTCGGGAACGCTACAGTACAAACGAGGGACTAGGGTGGAATTGTCTTGGTTTGTGATGTGCCAAGGCGTGGCTATGTCTCCGTGGTCGGCTGGCTATCCCGTGACGTTCACGTCATGTGCGGAGAGTGTCCCGGCGAGACTAGTCTGAAAGTTTAGGAGGTATGCTTGATACCACCTGAAGGTGTTAGTTAGATCAGATATACTCTAGAGGGGGGTGAATAGAGTATGTTGGTGATTTTAAAACTTTTACAACTATTGTTGTATTTTAGGTGTGTGTGCAGGGAAGCAAATACAATAAACCAAGATGCAACAACTATCTAATCATAGCACATTCACAGAGCAAGGCCAGAAAACAAAAAGAAAAGAAAGCAACCAGACGACACAAGAATTTTATAGTGGTTCCCCAAATCTGGGTAGTCCACTCTTCTACCACCCTGGTAGGAATCCACTGCAGGAAGGGGTTGATCAGGTGTCCTGGCACCAATGGGGTTTTGATCAGGTTCCCAAAAACCAAACCCTCAAGTCTTTTGGAGGGAGACTTGCAACCAGAATAATTTTGAAGGGAATTAAAACACTGTACAGAGGTGAAGTGAGAGGGTGATGAGGTCTTCTCTTTCTCAAGTCAAATGAGAAGACTTGTGGATTGTTGTTTAGCAACTTTGCTCCCCCTGAGATGTAGAATGAATCAGGAAGAATGCTGGAGCACTGCTTCAGGGTGATAGATCTTCAAAGACCTAGATTTCCTGGTCCAGAGAAAGTCTCCAGGAACTTCTTGTGACTGATATGAATGTATTGTCTTTGAAGTTATCCTGATTAAAAGCAGATGAAGAAGACTCTTGATATTGAAGTAGTGTTCTTCTTCTTCTTGATCAGTTTCTCTCTGGGCCAAGAATGAATTCCTTTTTCTGTGTTGTCTGAATCACTGTCTGTCTTTTTGTTGTATATCACTGTATTACTAACTCTTTCTGTATATCTCAATGTCTCATAAGAAACATTCGAATTTTTTGAATATAGAGCAGTAATGGCAGACGGCCTGGAAAGGAAGCAGCAATTAATTATTTCCCCAACTATTTCCATGAGAAAATGGCATGTAATAATCCAGGATTAACTTCGCATTCTAACGGTAGTATTCTGGGAAGAACTGTCATTAAATGTTCAGGAATCAGCGCCATGGAATGAGACGGGAACGGAAGAAGACCTAGTCTAGAATCGTCGACCGAAGAACATAATTCGTCGAATTGAGTTTTGAGTTCGTCGAGCTGAGCCTGAGTTCGTCGAGCTAAGCTGAGTTCGTCGAGCTAAGCTGAGTTCGTCGAGCTGAGCTGAGTTCGTCGAGCTGACAGTCTTCATTCGTTGAACAAAAAATCTTCAATATCAGACAATCTTTATTCGTTGAGCAGAGAACTAAATTCGTTAAGCTGAGAACTGAAGTCGTCGACCTGAGAATCTGAGAACTTAAGGTCCAAGTTCGTCGAGCTCAGAAAGTAATTCGTCGACCAAAGCTTGAAGTTAGACTTAGAGAAATTCTGAAGTAGTCCTGATAATGCTTGAAGTAGAATCCCGGTGTTCATCGAACAAAGAACATAGTTCGTCGAGCTCAGCACTACGAATTGTCTCACGATCGTCGAGCGCAGAACTCCCTTTATCGAGCTGAGTTCGACGAACGTCGAACTCATTTCACTTAGTCTGAAAAACTGATAGATCTGGAGTTCCTGATGGTCTTGAGGAAGGCTGGTCCATCTGAAGTTGAGATAGAGGACTGTCCTAGACTCTAAGACATAAACTTGACCCAGACTATACATGATGGGTCACATCCTAAGTTAGTGGACCTAGCCCAAATCAACTAGGGATCCAACAATCTCCCCCTATTTGGGTGAGGTCACTAACAGAGACTCCAAGCAAAGAACAAAGCAAAATTAAGAAATATATCTGGCAGAGAATTTACAACACATGCAACAGATATATATACATACAAGCTTTGTTTTAGTACAAGATATAGTCTGAAATAGAAGCAGAAATGGAATAACCACAAAATTACTTCTCTGTCTTCTTCTGTTTTAGCTTGTCTCCTGGTGCTTTATCTCCTGGCTTTTTGAAAATGATTTCCCTATTGGGATCTGAAGCTTGAGCCTTGGTCATAGTCATGTCAGCTGCCCCTATGATGTTCAGTGAAGTGGCTCTGGGGACAACTGCTTCTGGGTGAAGATGCATGTACTCATCAACATTGAGTAGCTTGTTTCCTTTCCCAAATCTCTTTAGCTCATCTCTCCTGTACTGAGACATAGTAGTTAAGCCTGTTGTGTCCTTGCCTTCAGCTTTAGCTTTGTTGATTAGAGATAAGCCAATGAGCTCTTGGAACCTTGCCATTCTGGCTGTGTTGGCTGTTTCTGGATCTTCAGGAGGAGAATAGGGCCTTTCAGCTTCATGTTCCTTATGTTCCTGGTGCTGCTGCTGTTGTTGTTGATGGTGTTGTCTGCCTGAAGATGGTGGCCTTGGCTGACTACCACCAGAAGATCTCCCTGTTTGTCTCTGATAAGTTTGAATATGGGCAGATCTCTAAGGGCCAGAGCCAGAGGCACCTGTTGCTGGAGGAGGAGGAGGAGGATCCTTTCTGTATCTATGAACTGGGGGAGGAGAGTATCTCCTACTCCTCTTCTTCTCTCTTTGCTGGTTCTTAGATAGCCACATCCATGCAGGCATCCCTTTGTAAGAAGCAACATTGTGCAGAATATAGTATGGAATGTCTGCAGTGGGATTAGGCTTGGGAGCAGGAGGAGGAGGAGCCTTCCTTTTCTTAGAAAGCAACTTCTTTTTCTTTTTAGCAGCCTCCTCATCTGATTCATCACCATCATCATCATCATCAGAACCTGAACTCTGAGGATTGTCATACAGAGCATTCAACTTCCTCAGAGTTTCATCAGAAATGATAAGAGGTTTTTCTTGAGGGGGGATAGAAGGTTCAGAGGGTGAGGGTCCAATAGCGTAGAGACAGAGCTTTCAGCTGCTGCCTTGTTCTCTTCTTCAATGTCTGCCAGAATGAGCTCATCCAGATCAGGCATGGGAGAATCATCCATGACAAAATCTGGGACAGAGCAGATTTCTGGAATAGACAAAGGAATTGGAACAGCAGTAGGAGCAGCAAAGGTGTCACAGAGTTTCTTGGCAACTGTTGGACTAGCTGGAGAGGTATACTGGACAATAGCCAAATATGGCTTAGCAACCTCTACTGAAGGAAACTTCATATATACAGAATCAAAGGTATGAAGTATCTCAGATAAATTAACTGTGGGATTTATAAGGAAATCACAAGCAGTTGTTATTGTATCTACTGACTCATCAAAGCTAATGTCAGTGTCCATAAATTGAATAAAATCAATTGTTTCAGAATCAAAATCTATAGCTGTATCTGTAACTGCAACTACATTATCAAGCACTGTATCAACTGTATCTGTATTATCAAAAACTGTATCTGCAGGATCAACTGTATCTGTATCAACTGTATTGTCAAAAACTGTATCAACCTCTGCAACTGCTGCACCAGCTTCATCATGGAGCATCTCCCCCTGCATGAGTTCAGGAGAACCTGGAGCCAGGCTCCTGAATGAAGAGGGGGCAGCAGAAAGGGCTGTGATTTGTGCAGATAAAGAATTAATGGAATTCACCAGAGGTGTAATGGCCTCTGTGATGAGTGATTGAATGAGAGGAGTCAGAAGAGAGATGATGGAGGGAATGGTGGAAGAGTCCAGAAGTGGAGAAAGAATGGTGGAGGGAATAGAAGCAGAGGAGGAAGGAAGAATATATGGAGGGGATAATGGAGGGAGAACAGTTTGTGGTTCAGTGGGTATGGTGTACAATGGAATAGTTGATAGGTGTGGGGGAAGAGGGGATTGAGGAGGTAAGGGAATATAGGTTATAGTGGGGGAAACTGGAGGTGTAGGGATATGTGCAAGATCAAGCGGTGGAGATTGATGTTGAGGTGGAGTCAGTTGAGGTGCAGGAGGAGGGGGAAGAGATTGATGTTGAGGTGGAGTCAATTGAGGTGCAGGAGTCAATTGGGTAGGTGGAATGGCCTCTTCAGTGTCAGGGTGGGGAGTGACCTTGACGGTCCTTGTGCTCTCAGAAGCGTTGATGGAGGAGGAGGAACCCTTGGAGGGTTTGGTGATTGTCCTCTCCCATCGGCCAAACAAGGCGCAGGTGAGGCGCTTGCTGGCATTGATGAATGTGATCGGGGAGACCAAACATTCACTGGCCTTTTCCTGGAGGAAAATCCCCAGGATTCTGCCATAGCAGACTTCCTTCTTGCTTGTTTTCTTCTTGATTAGGTCAAAGAAGACCATGCCCCAGTCGACCTGTCGTTTGTTGAGCACTGCGCACATAATCAGGAATTGATGGCGAGTGATATAGTCATGTGCCGAGTGCTTTCCCATCAGAATTTTTCCTACAATGTCGGCCAAAAATTGATAGGCGGCAGACAGTTGCTTCTTCAGAAGCTTATTAGGGTTGCTGCCGGAGAAACCCATTACCTTCAACATATCAGAATATTCTTCAGCGTCCATTTCCAAGTTGTCTTCACCATTGATCAGTCCAAAAATTTCAGAAAGTACTGCTGGAGACAGGGAAATGGCAGTGTTTCCAATATGTCCTGTCAGATCTTCGTCTTCAGAAACGGTTGCAGTGTACACCCATTCTCTTATCTCGGTTGAGTGTAGCTTGATGCTGCGAGTCATGAAATCCTTGAGATGCAATTCTTCAAGTAATTCCAGGATATAAAGAAAGTTTGGATCTGAATGTTGGAAAGACTCAAAATCCATGGAGAATGTTGCATCAAACTTCATCGCCGCAAGTGCTCCTGGAGGAATCTCCATTGATGACCTGCAAATAAAATCATAGAGAAAACTACGATCAAGAGCAAAGGAACTGAAAGCGCGGGACGGAGGTCGAAGAAAAACTAGATATAAGATTTTCGGAATATGAATCGACAAGCTCCATTCCACGAAAAGAGACAGTTCTTCGAACTGAGGTCGACGAAATAAGTTAGAGGTGAGTAGTTCGTCGAACTCATTTAGAAGAATTGAAAACAGTTCGTCGAACTCCGTTCGACGAAATGGTTTCTGAAGCAAGGTTCGTCGATCTTTGGTCGACGAAAATTGTTTCCACACAGAGAATTCGTCGATCTACATTCGACGAGAATCTCTCAAACTTTCCCTAATTCGTCGAACTCCGTTCGACGAACTCTGGAAAATTCGTCGAATGCAGACAGAAATTAATTTAACTATTCTCCATTAATCATTCCCAGTTGATTTATAAAGAACAGATGGGTTTTCTCATCTAAAGGTTTGGTGAAAATATCTGCTCTCTGTAAATCAGTAGGAATATGAATCAAGTTAATCTTCTTTTTGTCTACATTATCTCTAATGAAATGATGTCTTATTTCAATATGTTTAGTCCTAGAATGATGAACTAGATTCTGAGCTATATCAATAACACTTGTATTATCACAAAATAAGGTTGAATTATTTAAGTTGATACCATAATCTAGGAGCTGGTTTTGTATCCATAGCATCTGTGAACAGCAGCTGCCAGCAGCCATATACTCTGCCTCAGCAGTTGATGTAGACACAGATGTCTGCTTTTTGCAAAACCAAGAGACAAGTCTCATACCCAGGAACTGGCAAGTTCCAGAGGTACTTTTCCAGTCCACTCTACATCCAGTATAGTCAGCATCTGAGTATCCAGTTAACTCAAATTCTGACTCTGCAGGATACCAGAGTCCTAAACTAGGACAACTCTTTATATATCTCAAAATCCTTTTTAGAAAAATAAGATGAGATTCTTTAGGATTCACTTGGAATCTAGCACAAAGGCATATGACAAACATTATGTCAGGCCTGCTAGCTGTTAAGTATAATAGGGATCCAACAATTGCCCTATAATGTTTCTGATCTACAGGTTTCCCTGCTGCATCAGAATCCACAACAGCATTGGTAGCCATAGGTGTTTTCATTCCTGAAGCATCACCCATCCCAAACTTTTTAATAAGCTCTTTAGCATACTTAGATTGGGAGAGGAAGATACCATCAGGGAGCTGCTTCACTTGGAGACCAAGGAAGTAGGAAAACTCACCCATACTACTCATCTCAAATTTGGAATGCATGAGGTCAGCAAACCTCTTGCACAATTTGGGATCAGTAGACCCAAAAATAATGTCATCCACATATATTTGTACCAATAATATTTGATCCTTATGATGTCTAGTGAAAAGGGTTCTATCAATATTTCCTCTAGTAAATTTATGCTCTAAGAGAAAGCTAGCTATGGTCTCATACCAAGCTCTTGGTGCTTGCTTTAAACCATAGAGAGGTTTATGCAATTTGTAAACATAAGAGGGTTGAGTTAGAGAGATAAAACCTGGAGGTTGCTCTACATAAATCTCTTCTTGAAGTACACCATTCAGAAAGGCACTCTTAACATCCATCTGGAATACTTTGAACTTTTTGTAGGCTGGATAGGCTAGGAATATTCTAATGGCCTCCAACCTTGCAACAGGGGCAAAGGTTTGGTCATAGTCTATTCCTTCCTCTTGCCTATAGCCTTGAGCAACAAGTCTAGCCTTATTTCTTACTATGTTCCCTTGTGCATCCAATTTGTTCCTATAGACCCATTTGGTTCCAATAACTGGGTAGTTATGGGGTCTTGGAACCAAATCCCAAACTCTACATCTCTCAAATTGATTTAGTTCCTCTTGCATTGCAAGAATCCAGTGGGTATCTTGCTCAGCTTCATGGATGGCGAGAGGTTCAATTTGAGAGAGAAAACAGGCATGCATCAAGTCTTGATTGAGCTGATGTCTTGTTTGTACACCCACTGAAATGTCTCCAATCACTTGAGATCTGGGGTGATCTCTAAGTGTGACAAGATCAGTAGGTGGAGTTGGTTGAGTAACAGCTTCTGTAAATAAATCCTCTTGAGGAATGGTACTGGCTGTTGATGGAGGTTCAGTTACTTCCTCTTGGACTTCTTCTTCACTATCTTCAGCAGCCTGTGGAGTGGTGAAAGTGCAACTAGATCTGATATACTCTAGAGGGGGGGGGGGGGTGAATAGAGTATATGGTGCTTTAAAACTTTTACAAACTTTTACAACTATTGTTGTACTATGTGTGAGCAGGGAAGCAATAAAAAATCTAATCACAGTACTAAGTTAACCAAAAACTAAGCACAGAAAAATCAAGGCCAGAAACAAAAATGAAAGTAAGCAAAACCAGAAGACACAAGGAAATATAGTTTAGGCTTCCGCTAGAATGCTTGTGATAGGTGCGATTGCGCTACTCTGGTATCATCCTGTACCTTCACCGACTGTTTTGTGGTATATCCTGTGGGGCCCCGACCGGACCTTCTAGAATATATCATATGAACGGATGGGGTTGTTACATTTTTGGCGCGCAGGCCGGCCACAAGAAAGAAAACACACAAAAGAATACACTTAGCCTTCGAGGGCTAACAGTAGCAGCAGCAGCAACACCAGCAGGAGCATCAACCTCTATGCGTCCCGCTCGGCTCTCCAGCACCTGTGCAAGAACAATCCACCCAACGGTGGCAAACAAAAGCAATGGTCAGCGTTCAGCTGAACAAATTATAACGACCCTACCCCTTCTCTCGGGGCAGCGGTATTTTTCCCTGCAGGCATATCATATCACAAGTATGGCAAGCTATATCATCAAAAGGTGCTTTCACGCACACAAGCCATCACAACCGTTTGCCGCCCGACCCAACTGTCCGTGCACTCAGGGCACATTCTTGGTGTTCTGGCAACCTCTTGCCCACCACCGTATCAGGGTTATCACCCAACGGTAACTCTCTTGAGCATTTACTCCATGGCGTGCAGACGGAGTTAGTCTTCGGACACCAGGATGGCCCGTAGCCCCCCGTTGTGTCATGGCGCGCAGGCCGAAGACTCTTGCTATTTGCTCCAACAGACAGCACTTTTTGGTCTCACGTCAGACGGACATAGCGCAGGTCGGATCCTCCACCCCCCCGTTGCTCAAATCGCCTTGCATTTTCCGCGTGCAGCATACTCATGGCTATATCAAAGGCACGGGTCGGTCTCACCAATCCTGTTCTGGCATTCAAGCCTGGGTATGTCACTATACCCATTTCCTCACAGCAACAGCGGGTCTTTCCTGGGCACACCAGTACTTCCTGTGACTCCCGTCACAGGTGGACACCGCAAATTACAAATGTCAGGGGTCTTTCCTGGGCACACCAGTACCTCCTGTGACTCGCTCCACAGGTGGACACCCTATGACATCAAGCATCACAAAAAGGGCCTTTCCTGGTCCCACCAGTACTTCCTGTGCCTTATCCACAGGTTGGACCCAAAAACATCACATGGCTATTTTCCTGGGCTACCACCCCAGTACTTCCTGCTACTCCTTTTCGCAGGCATAACCCGTAGACTCCTTAACACTACACGTTTATCACGGAGTCTTCTCCGGTTCGTATGCAACATCACCAATCCAGACCAACCTGTCCAGATGGGCTTCACACAGCATGCCTATTCCGTACTCCATTTCCGGATCTATATGCACAACAAAGGGGATTTCAAGAATCACCCAAACGACTCCCAAAAGCAGCCACCTCTTGGTGGGGGAATCAAAAGATATGCCAAAACAGAAGCCTTCACATGGCTAGGAAGAAAAGTCGTTACCCTTGACGATCGCTTCGGTGCCATGGACTCCAAGCTAGCTTGCAAGACTCGCAAGAGCGTTTCATTCTCAACGCTGGCTTCAGATCTCTCGTCGGTAAACCGCAGCACCACCGACAGCAGCCCCCTTTCCTTCTTCCTCCTCCTTTCTCTCTCTCTTTCTCTCTCTTGAAGAAAGATGAAGGCAAAATGAAAGTGAGGAATACTTCTCAGTTTTCGGCCTTGAAGAAAAAGAGGAAGAGGCTTTCAGCCCTTGGATCCAGATTGAAGGAATGGACGGCCACGATTCTGCCAAAAACACAAATTTTGACCCGACACGGCCTCGAACACGGCCGTGTGCCAGGCCGTGTGTCTCAAGCGGTGGTCAACCGACTTATCCAAACCAGTGACACGCCCACGGGACACGCCCGTGTCATGGGCCGTGTCACCAACACGCCTTCAGACATGCCCGTGTCTGTGGCCGTGTACCTGGGTGAAAAAATCCCAAATCATCCCGAGACTTCACACGGCCTGTGACACGCCCGTGTCCCAGGCCGTGTGCCCAGACACGGCACAAAGACACGCCCTGTCGAAATCCTTCGGCGGGCTGCGTTCGTCGCCTGATTTGACACGCCCTGTGACACGCCCGTGTCACAGGCCGTGTTCAACACTTAACACTCACTTCTCGACACTCGACGATCGTCGAGTAAAAATCGTCGAGCATGCGACACGGCCTTGGACACGCCCGTGTCCTGGGCCGTGTGCCTTCTCTCGACGGATCGTCGAGAGCAAAAATCGTCGAGACAAAGCCCAATCATCGTCACAACCTCGACACGCCCTGCGAAAAGCCCGTGTCGCAGGCCGTGTCACCTGACACGCCCTGGGACACGCCCGTGTCCCAGGCCATGTCACCCAAAAATTGCCTATTTCGGAACTTGGGCTGTTACATCCCCAAACTTGGGTACATCCACTCTTCTACCACCCTAGGTAGGAATCTACTGCAGGATGAGTTGATCAGGTGTCCTGGGCACCAATGAGCTTTTGATAAGGTGCTTAAAAACCAAAGCAGATTTTTTGATCAGGTATCTTGCCACCAATGAGCTTTTGACAAGGTGCTCAAAAACCAGGTTCAAACTTTTGAAGGGAGTTTGAGAAACCCTTTACAGAGTGGGGGTGAGAGAGTGATGGCAGTCTTCTCTTTCTCAAACAATTGAGAAGACTATGTGGATTGATGTCAAAGCTCCCCCTGAATCCTTGAGATCTTCAGGAAGAAAAGCTTTGCTGAGGGTGATAGGCCTTCAAAGTTTGAACTCCAGCAATAGATGATTTCAGCAATAACTGAAATGTTGAATGTCTGGAGTCTGAAAATATGTTGGCCTTGAACACTTTGAAAACTACAGAGATCTGAAGATTTTAGAAAACTTGATCTCCTTGGATGAGTGTTCTTCAGAATTCTTTGTGACAGAAGATTTTGAATGTGTCTCTGTAATCAGTATTCTCTCTCTATATTGTGTGTGTTCTATTGAGAGATTCAAAAATCCTGTCCTTTATTCTCTGGTATGGAATAGAGTAACATTCTCTGTCAAGAATAGCCGTTGGCCTGCATTAATTGCATCCTTAATGGCATAATCTCTTATGGAGGAAAGTCCACAGATATATTCCTTGAAAAATCTCTTGAAACTTGGTCCAGAATTGAATGAAAACGGCTAGGAAATCTCTGAATTAATTGCAGAATAACTCCTAACTGATTTGAATTTGAATTAAGAAATATCCTGGAAGTTATCTGAAATCGTTGAACTGAGCTCTACTATCGTCGAGCTGAGCTCAGCGACCTGGAAAAATACAGCAGCCAAATATCGTCGATCTTAGCTCAAAGATCGTCGAACTGAGCTCAGAGATAAAGATCCAAAGCAGAGTCAAAATCGTCGACCTGAGCTCACCGATCGTCGAATGGAGTTCGACGATATTATGAAGTTGAGCTCAGCGATCGTCGAATGGAGTTCGACGATCTGTCGAAGTTGAGCTAGACGATCGTCGATCGGAGTTCGACGAATCGTCGTGCTGAGCTCGACGATTAGACTTGGTCTCTAGACAGAAAATCTTGGTCTTCAGGGCAGCTTACAAACCTAGACTTCTAACCCTTAGACTCAATTCTAATTGACCTATTAAGCTATACAGGAGGTCAAGCAAAGGTTCCTAGAGACATAGTGATCCTGACCCAAATTAGTAATAGGGTGTTCCAACAATCTCCCCCTATTTGGGTTAGGATTACTATTTACAGGCTTTTTAAAAAAAAAACAACATACAATCAGAAGAACATAAAAACAAAAGCAGAATCACAGAGATATATATATCATCTAGATAGCAATCAGAATTCACAGAAACTGTCACCTTACAATGTCATTTCTTCTCTTTGCCTTTGACAAGTTTAATTTCTCTGTTTGGATTGAGGGCTTCTTTGTTGGACCTGGTGTCATCTGCTGCACCCGAATATGTTTGCTTTATAGGCCTGGGAACCACAGCTGCAGGATGTAATTCCATGTATCTCTCAGCATCAAAGAATTTACTGGAAGCATATTTCTCTAATTCTTTCTGTCTTTGCTCAGACATTGTAGAAATGTTGGAATAATCTATTCCTTGTTCTCTGGCCTTCTTAATCTGATTCAGTGCAGCCAATTCCTTCATCCTGGCAGTCCAAGCAGATGGATTATTTTCAGGGTCCTCAAAAGGTACAGGTGGCTCATACCTGTTGGAAGGATTGTCTTGAGGAGGCCTGGCAGATACAGTCTCTTTTAGCTTGTAAGGGAAAGGACCAGTTGATGTATCAGAAGAACCATGTCCTCCCCTAGAATATGGGTGCTGCCTGGAGTACCCTTTAGAATATACTTGCATATCTCTCTGATTGCCTCTATATCCTCCTCTCCTACAATGTGAACCCCTGGATTGGCTTTCCCTGTGATAAGATCTGGCATGAGGTTGATAGGGAGCCTGGCTTCTGGCTGGGGGTTGACTTGCAGAGCTTCCACATGCACCTGCATCAGGAGGAGGTGGTGGAGGAGGATGAGAGTGCTGGAATGGGGATGAACCCTTCTCATATTTTCTTTTTTTCTTCATGGCTTTCAGCTAGTTTTTAGAATATTGCATCCAGTGTTCAGAGATTGGACAATCATGTAGAATATAATAAGGGATATCATTGTTATCTTTGACTTTAGCAGGGGGTACCCTCTTCATAGCCTTGCTCCTTGCCTTCCTTTTCCTGGCAATGGTAGCAGATGAGTCATCAGAGTCTGTTTTAAATTCATCAGATTCAGAACTCTGGTCATCATATAGAGCATCTATTTTCTTCATAAGATCTTTCTTCAGTTGTACATCAGCAGATGAGGCAGAAGTTGAAACAGCAGCAGCAGGTGTTGAGATGGTAACAGCAGGGACAGCAGTAGATGGAGAAGGTGAAGCAGAAGCAACAACAGCAGCAGCAGGCTCTGGACAGGTGACAACAGCAGCAATAGCTTCACTAACAACAACAGAAACTTCACTGACAACAATAGATTCACTAACAGCCACAGAAGCATCATCAAAGTCTGCAGAAGGCTCAACTTCAGTGGCCTCTGTCATAAGAAAGTCCTTGGAAGATGGTTCAGCAAAAACAGCAGAAACTTCAGCATCAGCAGTAACAACATTTTCAGGAGCAGCAGTATCAACAATGACTGATTTTACAAAAGAAGAGAGGATGCTGGGGTCACAGCCAGAAAAAGGCACAAGTGCCTTGGATAAGTCTTCTGGAGGCTGGACAGCATGGACCTCTGGCAGACAGCTAAAGTAGGCAGAATCAAAAACAGATAGCAAAGACCTGAGGTCTATTGCAAGAACTGCAGTAGGAGGCACAGCAGCAACAGCAAGAGGAGGAGCAGCAGTCACAGAAACAGCAGCAGCAACAGCATGAAGATTCTCTTCATATGGCATCTCCCCCTGCCTAGATGCAGATACATCTGGATCAAGGCACACTGTTGTAGGTGCTGCCTGAGGAAGGAGGGAAGAGAGCCTGGCAGAAAGGGCTGCCACAGATAGGTGTAGAGGAGCCAAGGAGGTCTCCAACAATAGAGTTAGCCTGGGGGCAAGTAACTCATACAGCCTGTCAGCTAGGGCTGAGAGGTCTACTTGCTCAGGAGCTGGAGCAGAGGTAGAAGGTATGGAGGCAGCTGAGGTTTCTGGAAGGGGAGAGCTGGAGAATGGTGGAAGGGAGGGCTCAGGTGTTGGTAGGGTGGATATGGAGGAGAGGGGAAGGGATATGGATGGGGTGAATGTTGTTTGGTCTATGATGTGGTGGAGGAGATCTTGGAATGAAGTGGAGGAGGTAGGGAAGATAGGAGGGGAGGATGGGGAATCATCCATAAAGGAATCATCCAGTAGGGTGAAGGATGGAATGGATGATGATGAGGAGATATCTGTTGGAGGGTATGAGAACAGTGGGTGGAAATGTTCTTCTGGTGTAGAAAGAAGAGGGACTGGAGATGGAGTGGATGTTGGAGATGGGCTAGATATGGTGATGGTGGAGGGAGCTGGAATGGTGGATGGTAGGGGAAGGGATGGAATTGGAGAAGGAGGAGAAGAAGCAGCAGCAGTAGCCAGGTCATCTGCAGGGGCAGAGACCTGTGGAGGAGTGACTCTTTGAGTCCTGGTGCCTGAAGGAGCACTGGAGGAGGGCCTGCTAGGCTTGCTTATTTGCCTGTCCCACTTGCCAAAGAGGGCACAAGTTAGTCTCTTGGAGGCATTGATATGAACTCCAGAGGAGACCAGCAAGGAAGGACACCTGTGCTGCAGAAATACTCCAATAAGTCTTCCAAAATTAACAAAACTTTTGTTTATTTTCTTTTTGATGAGGTCAAAGAAAACCTCTCCCCAGTTCAGATTTTTCTTATCCACCAGAGCTCCCATGAGACAGAGCTGATGTCTGGATATTGTATCATGTGCTGAGTGCTTTGCCAGGAGCACTTTTCCCACTACATCTGCCATGAACCTGTATTCAACAGACAGGTTCCTTTTGAATAGCTTGCTAGGGTTTCCCTCTGGATGACCCATCCTGGCAAGTAGTTCAGAATATTCCTCTCCAGATAGTTCAGCAATATCTTCTCCATTTCTCAGTCCAAAAACTTCTGATAGAATGGTTGGGGTCAAGGGTACCTGATTTCCAGCTATTGACCCAACTATAGTGCTGTTATCTTGATTATGAGCAGTATAAACCCACTCCTTGATTTCATCAGAAGCCAACTTGATCCTGGTGGTCATTAATGCTGTCAGATTCTGGTCCTTGAACAAACCCAGTATGTCTTGAAAAATCTGATCAGTCATGCTGAAGGATTCTATATCAATGTCAAAACCGGCATCGAACTTCATGGCAGCAAGAACAGCAACTGACACAGCCATTGTACCTGCAAAAACTCAACAAACAAAACAACCAAGAGTAGAACTGTTTGGAGGGAAAGAAGATTCTTGCAGAGAAATCGAAAGCGCAAATGAGAACGACGGCGAGAAATGAGTTTTATATTCGGGTTCGACGCAGAATTGGAAAGATCGTTGAACTCAGTTCGACGATCGAGGCTTCTAAAGGAATCTGAAGAGTCTTCAACATCGTCGATCTCCGTTCGACGATATTGCAGAGCGTCGATCTCCGTTCGACGATCGTTCAGAGAACAGAATCGTCGAGCGCCGTTTGACGATCGTTGACCGGAAGAGATAGTTCATACTATCTGAGAGGCGCTGAACTCAGTTCGACGATTTTTGGAAATCGTCGATCTCCGTTCGACGATCTTAGGGCAAATCGTCGAGCACAGTTCAGAGATTAGAAGAACTCTAGACACTAAGAAAAATCAGAAAGTTTGCCTAGTATTGGTCAATTTGTAAGCTTTCAAAATCTTGGATATTATTTAAGCCTTCATCTAACATTTCTAACTGATTTAGGAAGAAGGTGTGTGTTTCTTTTCATCCAAAGGCTTGGCGAAAATATCTCCCCTTTGTAAATCAGTTGGGATATATTGTAATTCAATTTTATTCTTTTCAACATGATCCCTTAAGAAGTGATGCCTAATCTCTATGTGTTTTGTCCTACTATAGAGGACTGGATTTTGAGCTATGGAAATAGCACTAGTATTGTCACAAAAGATTTTAGACCTCTCTAAGTTGTAACCATAGTGTAGGAGTTGGTTTTGAATCCACAAGATTTGTGAACAACAACTGCCTGCAGCCATATATTCAGCTTCAGCAGTTGAAGTTGACACAGATGTTTGTTTCTTACAAAACCAAGAGACAAGTCTGTTGTTGAAACCGGAAACCGGCCTCTTGTGGAGTTCGACCCTTGGGGAAGGGGTGGTCTCGCGCCTACTTCGCACCTGCAAGGAAAACAACGAGAGAGACAAGAAAGACAGACCCAAGGGCTCGGCAGGGAGGTCCCACCACAAACCGGAAGATCTCTGAGCGCTTCCCCTCCTTAGCCAAGAGCCGAGCTAAGGTACTCTCAGAGAACACTTGAAAATGAGAGCAAGGAGGCACTGAAAGCGTGTCCTCTGAGGTACCCCTTGGGTCTTATTTATAGATTTTCAGAATCTGAACTGCCAATAACCAAAAGGACTGACCTGGAAGTACCAAAAGACCCCTGGATGGGTCTGCCAACAGCCAAACTCCGCTGTTCTGAACAGCTATGCGCAGTCCAACCTGCCTGCCAACAGCGAGGCTCCGCTGTTCTGAGTAGCTATTCGCACCCCGGGCGTCAGCTCGCCTTCAGTTCTCCCGCAGTAGGCGGGTGCGACCCGGCTCTGGGGCTCGCCTACCCTCACTGGGCGAGTGCGAGCCGATATGGGCGAGCCGCCTGCCTTTGCCGGGCGGATCGGCGGTCAGGTCGCGCTCGGGTCCGGATCGCTTGCGGCGGGTCGCCAATCGCGGGTCCGGCTCGCTTGCGGCGGGTTGCCAGCTCGCTCGCCTGAGATGGGCAGGAGCGGGCCAGCCCTTTAGTCGTTCAGCCCGTCCTGCCGCTTGGGTGCGAGTCGCGGGGGCAGGCCTGTTCAACCTCCCTGGTGGACCCGCTCGCCGGACACAGGGTTGTACATCTGTCACCAAGGAATTGACAAGTTCCACTGGTGCTTTTCCTATCAATTCTGTATCCAGCATAATCAGCATCAGAGAATCCAGTTAACTCAAATGCTGAATCTTTTGGATACAAGAGACCTAGATTTGGACAACTTTTAACATACCTGAGAATCCTCTTTACTAAAGTTAGGTGTGACTCTCTAGGGCTTACTTGGAACCTAACACATATAGATGTAGCAAACATTATATCTGGTCTACTAGCTGTAAGATACAGTAGAGAGCCAATCATTGCTCTATATATTTTCTGATCAACAGGTTTCCCATGTTCATCAGCATCCAATACAACATTGGTAGGCATGGGTGTTTTCATACAAGATGCCTCAGACATACCAAATTTCTTAACCAATTCATTTGCATATTTGGTTTGAGAAATAAAGATGCCTTCAGCATGTTGCTTGACTTGCAATCCTAGGAAGAAGGATAGCTCACCCATGCTACTCATCTCAAATTTAGAATGCATCAGGTTAGAAAACCTTCTGCACAATTTTGAGTCAGTAGAACCAAAAATGATATCATCTACATAAATTTGTACTAGTAGGGTATGGGACTTATGGGTTCTAATAAAAAGAGTTTGGTCTACTCTACCCCTTATAAAACCATTTTCCAAGAGAAAGCATGCTAGGGTCTCATACCATGCTCTAGGAGCTTGCTTGAGACCATATAATACTTTATTTAATCTAAAAACATAATCAGGATAAGTTGGAGAGATAAAACCTGGAGGTTGTCTGACATAAACTTCCTCTTTGATGTCTCCATTTAAGAAAGCACTTTTGACATCCATCTGATATACTTTGAAGCCTTTGTGATCTGCATAAGCTAGAAATATCCTGATGGCTTCTAATCTTGCAACAGGTGCAAAAGTCTGGTCGTAGTCGATTCCTTCTTCTTGAGAGTATCCCTGAGCAACTAGCCTTGCCTTGTTCCTTATAATTACTCCTTGATCATCCAGTTTGTTTCTGAATACTCATTTTGTTCCAACAATGGAATGATCCTTAGGCTTTGGCACTAGTTCCCATACTTTGTTCCTCTCAAATTGATGCAACTCCTCTTGCATTGCAATGATCCAGTGTGGATCTTGCTCTGCATCTTGAATGGACTGAGGTTCAATTTGAGATAGGAAGCAGGTGTGCAACAGGTTTTGGTTGACCTGATTTCTGGTTTGCACACCAGCTGAGATTTCTCCAATTATTTGGGAAATTGGATGGTCTCTTGATGTTACTAAATCAACAGGGGGTGTTGATTGTTCACCAACCTGTGTTGTTATTTCCTCTTGTGGTACAACAACTGGCTCTTCAGGTTGTGCTTCAATGTGTTGAGCATTTTCTTCATCTTCACTGCTTTCATCCTCTTGAGCAACCTGTAACTTGTTCATATCTTCAACTAGAGAATGTTCCTGCAATGGTTCTATGGTAGAAGAATTCTTCTCCTTGAAAGACATGTTAGTTTCATCAAATGAAATGTGAACAGATTCCTCAATTTTCAAAGATGATTTATTATAGACCCTATAGGCCTTGCTGATCATGGAGTATCCCAGAAACACTCCTTCATCAGCTTTGACTTGAAATTTTGCTAAATATCTCTTGTCATTATTGTGAATGTAGCAAATACAACCAAAGACTCTAAAATAGTCAACTTTAGGTTTCTTCCCTTTGAGTAATTCATAGGGAGTCTTTCCCTTTAGTTTATGTATCAGACTTCTATTCATTACATAGTTGGAGGTGTTCACTGCCTCTTCCCAGAAGGATAGAGGTAGATGAGCATCTGACAACAATGTAGTGGCAGATTCAATAAGGGTTCTATTTTTCCTTTCAGCTACCCCATTTTGTTGAGGAGTTCTAGGAGCTGAGAAAGTGTGCCTGATCCCTTCACTCTGACAGAACTATTGCATAAGAAGAGAATCAAACTCTGTCCCATGATCACTTCTGATCAGGGCAATGTGAGTATTGAACTCAATCTGTATACATTTGAGAAACTCTGTCAGACACTTAAAGTTATCAGACTTCTTCCTTAGAAAGAACACCCAAGTGAATCTAGAGAAGTCATCTACAACTACTAAAGTATAGGATTTCCCTCCTAGGCTTTGTACTGTGATGGGTCCAAAAAGATCCATGTGTAACAGATATAATATCCTAGGTGAATCACTCTTATTAAGTGACTTAAAGCTATTTTTAGTTTGCTTGCCTAATTGACAAGCCCTGCAGAGTCCTTCCTTCTTGTAGGGGCCAGAAGGTAGTCCTCTAACAAGGTTGTCCTTGGATAGCCTAGCAATAGTTCTAAGGTTTAGGTGTCCTAATCTCTTATGCCATAAAACATTTGGTTTACAGACAGAGTTAAACAAGCAAATATCTACATCAGTTGAAAGAAAATCTACTAGGTAGATGTTACCTTTCCTTTTACCTGTCAACACAGTTGTGTTGTCCTCTGACTTGATTTTGCATAAGGCTTTGCTGAAGGTCACCTGGTAGCCTTCATCACACAGCTGACTGATGCTGATTAGGTTGTGCTTCAGTCCTTCCACATAGGCTACCTTCTTGAAAGTTACTGAACCAATCTGGACTGCACCATATCCTTTAGTCTGTCCAAAGTTTGAATCACCAAAGATAACTTTGGGTCCAAGTTTGGCTCTGAAGGATGTGAGGTTGTCCTTGTTCCCTGTCATGTGCTTAGAGCACCCACTATCCAAATACCATTGCTGGTTAGATGTTGGATAGGTCTTCACCTGCACATAAGACAATTCATTTGTTTTTGACCCAGTTTACCTTGGGCCTAGGTTGATAGCCTTTAAATTCTGAAATGAAAGACATCCCAGGTTGACTCTTATATCCTTCAGGATGATATCTCCTTGGAGGTATAATACATTCAGTATAAGGATTAAAGATTTGGGATGTAGGACCCTTAGGATTCAATTTTGATTTGCCTTTGAAAAATTTTCCAGAGCTCTGACCTCTGTTCGACGATCTTGGAGCTGCGTTCGACGATCTTGGGTCAGATCGTCGAGCTCCATTCGACGGTCGACTATGGGTGAGGTCAGGTATATGAGATCGTCGACCTGCGTTCGACGACTTTGGCTGAGATCGTCGATCTGCGTTCGACGATTTTTCCTGAGATCGTCGAGCTGCGTTCGGCGATCGTTGATCTTCATTCGGCGATCGTCGATCTACGTTCGACGATTTTTGCTGGGACTTAGTTTTCTGAGGCAGATCAGAATTTTTCCTAGCAACCTCTACAACTCCCTTTCCTTTGTCAGAAATGAATTTGATGGGAGTTGTTAGGACTATAGGTTGGCTAGATGAAGCACCCAAGCCCAGTGTACTGTTAAATCTAGAGTTCACTGTGCTTGTGATGTCCATCAGCTTGATGCTTCTCCCATTACGGAATTCTTCAAGCTTCTTGGCCTCAGAGAGCTCACTTTTCAGTGAAGCTATCTGTTCCCTACAGCACTCCAACTCCTGAGAGAGTTTGAGGTTTTCTGACTTTAGAGCATTGTGTTCAGATAATTGATTTCTGAGAGAGATAATCTCTTTCTCAGACTTTAGCAGGTCTAAACACAGTGCTTTAAATTCAGATTTAAAATCTTCTGAACTAAAATCAAAAGAACCAATTACCTGATCTTCTTCAGGTTGAGTCTCTGATTCTGACTCTGACAACTCTTCTTCTGAGTTATGCTGTGAGGCATTGATTGCCATCATGCAGAACTCCTTTTCTTCTACATCATCCTCATCATCACTGGAGCTTGATGAGGCTTCTGACTCCTCTTCTGTCTCACTCCAGGATTCAGCAACAAACCCTTTTCTTGTATGCTTATTTTTGCTTGAAGAAGGTTTGCCATTTCCATTCCTTTTGGAGTCTTTCTCCTTTCTTCTTTATTTTCTGTCCCTTCTGTCCTTGTTCTTGTTCTCTGGACAGTCAGGAACTATGTGCCCTGGCTTCCTGCAACCAAAGCAAATAATGTCTTTGTTATTACCAATGGACTTGTCATACCTTGGCTTGTCCTGTTCCTTGTATGATCTTCTTCTGAAGTCCTTTCTGGCCATCTTGTAGAATCTTTTGGCCAACAAGCTGAGTAGTTCATCATTACCTGTAGCTTTATCTTCAGGCAGATCCTCAGTTGCCTTGAATGCTATGGTCTTCTCTTTTCTTATGGCTGGTGAAGCAGCCTTCTGTTCTTCCTCTCTATTCTTGATGAGTAGCTCATAAGATTTGAGCTTACCCAACAAAGCTTCAGTGGTGATCTCATTTAGACTTCTGGCATCCTTAATTGGCCAGATTCTTGAATCCCAAGTGCTGGGGAAGCACATTAGGATCTTGTCATTAAGTTTAGTTAGAGAGATCTCTTTGTCCAATGTCCTTAGTTTACTGACAATTAGACTTAGTCTATTGTACATGTCTCCCACTGACTCAGTCTCTCCCTTCTTGAAATTCTCATATTGGGAGATGAGATGGGATCTTCTATCTTTTCTCTCATCAGCTGAGCCTGAGACTATTTCTGAGAGTTTGTCCCAAATTTCCTTGGCTGAATTACATTCAGCTACCTTTTGAAATATGTCATCTGACATTGTTTGGGCTAGGATGTTCATAGCCTTAGCATCAGCTACCTTCCATTTCTTGACATCAGCATCTGTTCCTGATGAAGGTGGAACAGCATTTGTACTTGTATTCTCTGGGGTCATGGACACACTGTCAAAACAGAATTAAAGATATCTTCATCAATAGAATTCATGTAAAGTCTGATCCTTGCTTTCCAGAGTGCAAACTTGGATAGATTGCACACGGGAGGTCTGGTGCTTGCATAATCTTTATTTTGGGCCATGATTTGTGCAAACAAAATCTAATAATACACTACAAAAGAAGAACAGATCTAGTTTGGGATCTTTGGGTTCAGGTGTTAGCCTGTACAACCAATCAGGTATGGTATGTTTAACCAACCTGGCTCTGATACCAATTGAAAGTGCAACTAGATCTGATATACTCTAGAGGGGGGGTGAATAGAGTATATGGTGCTTTAAAACTTTTACAAACTTTTACAACTATTGTTGTAATATGTGTGAGCAGGGAAGCAATAAAAAATCTAATCACAGTACTAAGTTAACCAAAAACTAAGCACAGAAAAATTAAGGCCAGAAACAAAAATGAAAGTAAGCAAAACCAGAAGACACAAGGAAATATAGTGGTTCCCCAAACTTGGGTATATCCACTCTTCTACCACCCTAGGTAGGAATCCACTGCAGGATGAGTTGATCAGGTGTCCTGGGCAACAATGAGCTTTTGATAAGGTGCTCAAAAACCAAAGCAGATTTTTTGATCAGGTGTCTTGCCACCAATGAGCTTTTGACAAGGTGCTCAAAAACCAGGTTCAAACTTTTGAAGGGAGTTTGAGAAACCCTTTACAGAGTGGGGGTGAGAGAGTGATGGCAGTCTTCTCTTTCTCAAACAACTGAGAAGACTATGTGGATTGATGTCAAAGCTCCCCCTGAATCCTTGAGATCTTCAGGAAGAAAAGCTTTGCTGAGGGTGATAGGCCTTCAAAGGTTGAACTCCAGCAATAGATGATTTCAACAATAGCTGAAATGTAGAGTGTCTGGAGTCTGAAAATATGTTGGCCTTGAACACTTTGAAAACTACCGAGATCTGAAGATTTTAGAAAACTTGATCTCCTTGGATGAGTGTTCTTCAGAATTCTTTGTGACAGAAGATTTTGAATGTGTCTCTGTAATCAGTATTCTCTCTCTGTATTGTGTGTGTTCTATTGAGAGATTCAAAAATCCTGTCCTTTATTCTCTGGTATGGAATAGAGTAACATTCTCTGTCAAGAATAGTCGTTGGCCTGCATTAATTGCATCCTTAATGGCATAATCTCTTCTGGAGGAAAGTCCACAGATATATTCCTTGAAAAATCCCTTGACACTTGGTCCAGAATTGAATGAAAACGGCTAGGAAATCTCTGAATTAATTGCAGAATAACTCCTAACTGATTTGAATTTGAATTAAGAAATATCCTGGAAGTTATCTGAAATCGTCGAACTGAGCTCTGCTATCGTCGAGCTGAGCTCAGCGACCTGGAAAAATACAGCAGCCAAATATTGTTGATCTGAGCTCAAAGATCGTCGAACTGAGCTCAGAGATAAAGATCCAAAGCAGAGTCAAAATCATCGACCTGAGCTCACCGATCGTCGAATGGAGTTCGACGATATTATGAAGTTGAGCTCAGCGATCGTCGAATGGAGTTCGACGATCTGTCGAAGTTGAGCTAGACGATCGTCGATCGGAGTTCGATGAATCGTCGTGCTAAGCTCGACGATTAGACTTGGTCTCTAGACAGAAAATCTTGGTCTTCAGGGCAGCTTCCAAACCTAGACTTCTAACCCTTATACTCAATTATAATTGACCTATTAAGCTATACAGGAGGTCAAGCAAAGGTTCCTAGAGACATAGTGATCCTAACCCAAATTAGTAATAGGGTGTTCCAACAAGTGGGATGAGTTGGAACCTCTTGGGTAAGGTTTAGTCCATCCATAGACTCACACAGTGGTGAAACCTGCAAAAAACTATTGGTAGAAATGTCTTTCTCCTTATAAGACATGTTAGCTTCATCAAAAGACACATGGACAGATTCTTCAATTTTAAGGGATGATTTGTTGAAAACCCTATAGGCCTTGCTTACTGGGGAATATCCTAGAAAAATCCATTCTTCAGCCTTAACCTCAAATTTTCTAATGTATCTTTTGTTATTAGTGTAGATGTAACATATGCAACCAAAAACTTTAAAGTAAGTGATTTTAGGTTTCTTTTCTTTAAGTAATTCATAGGGGGTCTTATGTTTTAGTTTATGTATAAGACATCTGTTCAGGACATAGTTAGATGTGTTTACAGCTTCTGCCCAAAAGGATAGAGACATGTAAGCATTTGCTAACAATGTACCTGCAGCTTCAATGAGTGTCCTATTTTTCCTTTCAGCAACCCCATTTTATTGGGGAGTTCTAGGAGCTGAGAAGCACTGCTTGATACCTTCCTTCTCACAGAACTCATGCATAAGAAGAGACTCAAACTCTGTGCCATGATCACTTCTGATCAATGCAACATGAGTAGAGAACTCAATCTGTATGGTCCTGAGAAAATCTGTAAGAACTTTGAATGTATCTGACTTAGCTCTCAGAAAGGCTACCCAACTGAATCTGGAGAAATCATCAACAATGACTAAGGTGTAAGACTTCCCTCCTAGGCTTTGTACTGTAATGGGTCCAAAAAGATCCACATGAAGCAGATACAATATCCTAGGTGAATCACTTTTATTAATGGATTTGAAACTAGTTTTAGTTTGCTTTCTTAGTTGACAAGCCCTGCATAGGCTTTCCTTCTTGTAGGGACCAGAAGGTAAACCTCTACAAAGGTTGTCTTTAGATAACCTAGATATGTTCTTAAGGTTTACATGTCCTAGCCTTTTGTGCCATAACTCATTTTGGTTACTAGTGATATTGAGTAAACAAACATCAGTTGTGGCAGAAATAAAATCTACTAAATATATGTTTCCTTGTCTAAGTCCAATTAAAACAGTTTGGTTTTTATCATTTATAATAGAGCAAGAGGTAGAGTTGAAATGTACCTGATAACCTTCATCACATAATTGACTTATGGATATAAGGTTATGTTTAAGTCCTCTTACATATGTCACATTTTTGAAGGTCACTGCTCCAATGCTTACTCTTCCATATCCTTCTGACTGACCACTCTTTGAGTCTCCAAATATCACCTTTGGTCCTAGCTTGAACTTATAGCTGGAGAGATTTGCTTTGCTGCCAGTCATGTGCTTGGAGAAGCCACTGTCCAGGTACCAGGTCTGACTTAACCTTGGATATCTCTTCACTTGTACCTGCATTAAAAAAATAAAGATCAATTGTTCTTGACCCAGGTTACCTTGGGTCCTTGGTTTGGCTGAAAAGTAAAACTAGAAATGACTGATAAGGCAGGTTGAGACTTATACCCTAGAGGGTGATATCTCTTAGGTGGGATTATCCAATCAGCTACTGGATTAAATGTCTTATTAGCTGCTTTAAAATTTCTATAGGAGAAATGATTTATATTTGGTCGTTCCGGGATCGACGAATTATTGTGAGTTCGTCGACCAGAGTTCGACGAATGGGGATGAGATCATCGACCTCCACTCAGAGAATGACCATGGTCATTTTCTGCATCCCACGTTCGTCGACCTCTGCTCGACGAACCATACACAGTTCGTCGATCGCAGTTGGACGAATAATTATTTCTGAAGTTTGCGTTCAGCGTTCGTCGATCGGGGTTCGACGAACTTGTAGGTTTTCGTCGATCTGAGTTCGACGAATTCTGCTGAACTTGGTTTTTAACAGCTTTCTTCTGTTTTCTGTTTCTATTGTATAGGGGATTTGACTTGTTTTCTGACATGGGTTTTTCAATTAGTTTCTCTTTACCCTTAGCAGTGATAAACTTTATGGGAGTAGAAAGTATATTCTTCTTTATTATGGTGGGTAAACTTGATGAAGCACCCAAGCCCAGCCTGCCATTTAATCTGGCATTTACTGTGCTTGTGATATCCATCAACTTGAGGCTTCTCCCATTGAGAGATTGCTCAATTTGTTTTGCCTCACATAATTCAGATTTTAATTTGATTATCTGTTCATTAGCTAGTGTCAATTGATCAGTTAGTTTTCTATTTTCTGTGATGACAGATTCAAGGTTTTCTAGTCTAGTCCTCAAGGTTTTTATTTCTTTCTCTGAGTTTATTAGATCCATGCACATAGTTTTAAATTCTACTTTAAATAAGTCAGAATTGAAATCAAAACTAGAAATCACCTGATCAGCCTCTGAGTCTGAGGCACCTTCATCTTCAGAATCCTCTTCTGATCCACAGTTGCTTCTGGAGGCATCTATTGCCATTAGGCACACCTCCTTGGATCTGGCTTCTTCCTCTTCTTCACTGGTGCTGGAGGAGGATGTTTCCTCTTCTGTGTCACTCCAGGACTCAGCAACAAATCCTTTGTATTTCCTTTTATATTTGTTGGAGGAGGGTCTGCTGCTTTGTTTTCTTCTGGAATCCTTGTCCCTGCCCTTGTCCTTTTTCTGATTCTCTGGGCATTCTGAAATATAGTGCCCAGGCTTTCTGCATCCAAAACACACAACCTCCTTAGTTGGTGTTTTGTCATATTTGGGCTTATCATCCTGCCTGGATGATTTTCTTCTAAAGTCCTTGCTTGCCATTTTGTAGAATCTTTTGGCAAAAAGACTCATTAACTCTTCATTGGATGTAGATGTTTCATTGTCTTCAGAAGCTTTGAAGGCCAAGCTGTGCTCCTTCCTAACAAGGGTAGTTGCCTTCTGTTCTGCTGCCTCTCTTGATTTGACAAGCTGCACATATGACTTCAGCTTGCCTAACAGAGATTCTGTTGAAATCTCATTGAGGCTTATGGCTTCTTTGATTGGCCAGATTCTGGAATCCCATGAACTGGGGAAACACATCAGTATCTTGTCATTCACCTCAGTTAAGGTGATGTCCTTGTCAAGAGTCTTGAGTTCACTGATGATTGAACTTAATCTATTGTACATCTCAACAACAGATTTTGTCTCATCCTTTTTGAAATTCTCATAGAGAGAAATGAGACTGGATCTCCTATCCTTTCTTTCATCAGCTGAGCCTGCTACCATTTGGTTGAGAGAGTCCCAAATGGCCTTGGCTGAGGTGCACTCAGCGACCTTCTGAAATATGTCATCTGACATTGTTTGGGCAAGAATATTCATAGCCTTTGCATCAGCCATCTTGGCTTTCTTATAGGCTTCAGTATTTTCTGGAGGTGGTACTGCACTCAGATTAGTTGATGTGCTGGCAAAAGTTGCAGGAGCTGGAGGAACACCTGTTGAAATGACAGAAAAAATATCCTCATCAATGGAGTTCATGTATAATCTAATTCTTGCCTTCCAGATGGCAAACTTATTAAGATTGCACACTGGAGGTCTGATGCTTGTATAATCCTTGTTTTGGGCCATGTCTGTGAGAAGGATAAGTCCAATAACAGAATAAAAACAAACAGATCTAACTAAGGGATCTTTGGGTTCAGGTGTTAGCCTGTACAACCAATCAGGTATGGTATGTTAACCAACCTGTAAGGTCTGGTAATTTAACCAACCTGGCTCTGATACCAATTGAAAGTTCAGGAGGTATGCTTGATACCACCTAAAGGTGTTAGTTAGATCAGATATACTCTAGAGGGGGGGTGAATAGAGTATGTTGGCGATTTTAAAACTTTTACAATTGTTGTTGTATTTTAGGTGTGTGTGCAGGGAAGCAAATACAATAAACCAAGATGCAGCAACTATCTAATCACAGCACATTCACAGAGCAAGGCCAGAAAACAAAAAGAAAAGAAAGCAACCAGACGACACAAGAATTTTATAGTGTTTCCCCAAATCTGGGTAGTCCACTCTTCTACCACCCTGGTAGGAATCCACTGCAGGAAGGGGTTGATCAGGTGTCCTGGCACCAATGGGATTTTGATCAGGTTCCCAAAAACCAAACCCTCAAGTCTTTTGGAGGGAGACTTGCAACCAGAATAATTTTGAAGCGAATTAAAACGCTGTACAGAGGTGGAGTGAGAGGGTGATGAGGTCTTCTCTTTCTCAAGTCAAATGAGAAGACTTGTGGATTGTTGTTTAGCAGCTTTGCTCCCCCTGAGATGTAGAATGAATCAGGAAGAATGCTGGAGCACTGCTTCAGGGTGATAGGTCTTCAAAGACCTAGATTTCCTGGTCCAGAGAAAGACTCCAGGAACTTCTTGTGACTGATATGAATGTATTATCTTTGAAGTTATTCTGAGTAAAAGCAGATGAAGAAGACTCTTGATATTGAAGTAGTGTTCTTCTTCTTCTTCTTGATCAGTTTCTCTCTGGGCCAAGAATGAATTCCTTTTTCTGTGTTGTCTGAATCACTGTCTGTCGTTTTGTTGTATATCACTGTATTACTAACTCTTTCTGTATATCTCAATGTCTCATAAGAAACATTCGAATTTTTTGAATATAGAGCAGTAATGGCAGACGACCTGGAAAGGAAGCAACAATTAATTATTTCCCCAACTGTTTCCATGGGAAAATGACATGTAATAATCCAGGATTAACTTTGCATTCTAACGGTAGTATTCTGGGAAGAACTGCCATTAAATGTTCAGGAATCAGCGCCATGGAATGAGACGGGAACGGAAGAAGACCTAGTCTGGAATCGTCGACCGAAGAACATAATTCGTCGAACTGAGTTTTGAGTTCGTCGAGCTGAGCCTGAGTTCATCGAGCTAAGCTGAGTTCGTCGAGCTAAGCTGAGTTCGTCGAGCTGAGCTGAGTTCGTCGAGCTGACAGTCTTCATTCGTTGAACAGACAATCTTCAATATCAGACAATCTTTATTCGTTGAGCAGAGAACTAAATTCGTCGAGCTGAGAACTGAAGTCGTCGACCTGAGAATCTGAGAACTTGAGGTCCAAGTTCGTCGAGCTCAGAAAGTAATTCGTCGACCAAAGCTTGAAGTTGGACTTAGAGAAATTCTGAAGTAGTCCTGATAATGCTTGAAGTAGAATCCCGGTGTTCGTCGAACAAAGAACATAGTTCGTCGAGCTCAGCACTACGAATTGTCTCACGATCGTCGAGCGCAGAACTCCCTTTGTCGAGCTGAGTTCGACGAACGTCGAAATCATTTCACTTAGTCTGAAAAACAGATAGATCTGGAGTTCCTGATGGTCTTAAGGAAGGCTGGTCCATCTGAAGTTGAGATAGAGGACTGTCCTAGACTCTAAGACATAAACTTGACCCAGACTATACATGATGGGTCACATCCTAAGTTAGTGGACCTAGCCCAAATCAACTAGGGATCCAACATAGTCCCCTTCTGTGAGACTGACGAGAATGCCAAGCATGGGGACAAGCCCGGGCAGTGAGGGCATGAGCGGGTGGGGTCCGACAAGGCTTCTTAGAATCGGTCAGTTTGTGTTGTTGGAATCCTGACATGAGACGTTAGAGCTTGTAGGCAAACCCGGGTCTAAGACCTTGAGCGGGTGGGGCCTTTACAAGAGTTCCATATGGCGGCTTGTGTGCTGTTTGGGGGAAAGGTGTTACCCCCTTTGTTTGAGGCTTTATGCCAATGGAGAATCGATGAGTACCCATATGTTGTGATGATGTGCTAGATGCATACGAGATAGGGTGGCTTGGGGTGAAACCCGGGTTGTTGCATACATGAATGCATAAGTAGGCCCTTTTAATATATGCTCAACAGTAGAGAACATGTATGATGTGTGTGACATCCAAGCCTGTTTCTGTAGTTGCTTTTCTTGCTTATGATTATTGCATACGAAGTGCTAACTTGCAGGTTGGAGGGGTACCCCGGGGTCCGTTAGGGGTGGCCGAGAGGAGGTGTGTTGTTACACAGTTTGAGGTCAGCCTTTGCTGACCCATGTTACTAATAAATTTTTACAGGGCAAGGATCGCATGCAGGAGCTAGCTCGCCGGCCAGAAAGGCCTAAGCCTCATGAAGTGCTTTTCTTTTTGTAGCTCTAATTATGTGATGTTGTATGTTTGAGACTCATGTTATCCGGCTTGCATGCCGAGGTAGACTAGGAGTGCTAAGCACATTCATGACTGTTGTATGATTTTATTTTGGACACTTGTTGTAAGGCCATAAGGCCATTTGTTTTACTCTTTTAGTGGTGGATAACTTCTAGTCCTGTTTTGTTTCCGCTATGTTGTGCAAAGTGTTTTGAGTGTGGGTAGCTATATCAACTTTTAATACTAAAGCTGTGGCGTCCGTATGTTGTGGGGCCCCGGCCTGACCCATATTATACGTTCACTACAGGGGAGGTGTTACACTTTGTTATCAGAGGGAGGTTAGATACAAGGTCAATGCGTAGAGAAGTTATCCACATAAGAGTAACGCGGGACCATGAGTGTCCTTATGTTTAAGTCTTGAGATTTGAGACTGATTTCGTGTTTCTTGTTTCTTAAAGAGTGCAAGCAACGAGGCGGGAATGTCAAGAGCAAGAGAAGAGCTTTCGACGAGCAGTGCTACTGCTCCAGGTCTTTTGGGCACGGGTGTAAACCCGGCCGACTTCTACTGCATGCTTGCAGAAGCGATGGTGGCAGCCCAAGCTGCAGCGGCAGCTCAGGTAGCAACCCCTGCTACACCGGACACGGCGATGGCCGTGCCAGGCAGAGAGGCCAGGCGAGTGGAGCCTTTGGCGGAAAGGGTAGTTGTCGGACATGGGGACCGACACATGAAGTATTTCCTGAGTTTCCATCCCCCGTCATTCAAGGGAGTTGGTACGATAACGGATGCGGAGGACTCGTGGGTTCGCATTCAAGAGATTTTAAGGGCGGCAGAGACGCCAGAGGAAAAGAAAGCTGAGTATGCGACTTTCATGTTGGAAGGAGACGCCAAGTTGTGGTGGGTGAGCCATAGCGGCCCCCAGTTCCCAGGGCGCACCCCGTCGGTGGAGGAGTTTGGGGATGCTTTTCTTTAGAGGTACATTCCCGTTTCTACACGGTTGGCCCTTCAGAGACAGTTTCTGCATTTAATGCAGCGAGACAAGACAGTGGATTAGTACATGCAGGAGTTCACCCGTTTGGGTCGTTACGGGGGAATGACGATGGCAGATGATTCAGAGAGGGATAACCTCTTCTACCAGGGGCTTAGGGAGAACCTGAGACAACCCCTCATCTCCATGAAGAGAGCCGGATTCAATGAACTAGTTGAGCCTGCCAGGATTTTGGAAAGTGATTTGGAGCGAACTCAACGCCGAAAGGGTTTTACTCCCAAGCAAGGGGAAGGGAAGCCTTCCCAATCCCATGGAAAGTCTGAAGGGAGTAGGTGGAGGAAGAAGCCTCCCCTTCCATATCCGGTGAGAAGAGCAATTGGACCCCTGGAGGTTCACACTCTAGGGTACCACCGACGTGCTACAACTGCGGTAAGGTGGGGCACATAGCTCGTGTTTGTCCCCAAGGAGGAGCGGGGCATGAGGCTAGGCAGGAGCAGACTGTGCGCTCCGGCCCCAGTGCTGCAGAGAAAGGGAAGATGGCGGAGTCGAGCGCTTCTCGGTTCCAACCGGTGCAACCAAGGGCTTATAACCTTGGACAGCAAGAAGCGATCCGCCAAACCGATGTGGTGACAGGTATGAAGAAAATTTAAGTTTAAATTTTGTGCTTCATCCTTTTAGACTTTTGTGTGATGTCTATGTTGTAGGCTTCGTGTTAGTTTCCGGATACCCCGCTAGGGTATTGTTTGATATGGGAGCATCGCACTCTTTTCTCGCGGAGAGCTTCATCCGGAGAATAGGAGTTGAGTCTTTCTCGGCGGACGTAGAGTTGAAAGTGCGCATGCCCAATGGGTCATCCTTGACCATCGGGGCCAAAGGGCGCATCTGTTGGGAGTTGTGCGGAGTTGACTTCATTTTGGTAGCAGCGATTTTACCATTGGTTTAGTTCGATGTAATTTTGGGCATGGACTGGCTTGCAGAGCAGCGCGCCAGTATTGACTGCCTATCTAAGGTTGTGACCCTAAGGATCAAAGGGCAGGCGGAGGTCAAATTTGAGGGCCTGTGTGGAGTGGCCTGTTCCCTGATTTCGGCCTTGCAGTTGATGCGGGCGGTTAACCAGGGTGGTGTAGCGCTTGTAGCGTTATTGGAGGTTCGTCTCTCCCAGCTGTCTACTGAGGAAGTGCCCGTAGTGGCAGAGTTCAAGGATGTGTTTCCGGATGAACTTCCTGGAGCGCCTCCTCGGAGGGAGATCGATTTCTCGATCGAGTTAGTGCCGGAGGCTAGGCCGGTGTCACGTCCTCCGTTTAGGATGGCACCAAAGGAGTTGGCCGAACTTAAGGTACAGTTACAGGAATTGTTGGAGCAAGGGTATATCAGACCCAGTTCTTCACCGTGGAGTGCGCCAGTGTTGTTTGTAAAGAAGAAAGACGGTAGCATGCGACTATGCATAGACTACCGAGAGCTGAATAAATTGACCGTCAAAAATAAGTATCTGATTCCTCGGATAGATGACTTGTTCTACCAATTGGTAGAGTCAGTGGTGTATTCAAAATTGGACTTGAAGTCAGGCTATTTTCAGTTGCGAATTCGGGATGAGGACATCCACAAGACTGCCTTTGGTACAAGGTATGGACACTCTGAGTTTACGGTGATGCCGTTCGGGCTGATGAACGCACCATCTGTGTTCATGGATCTTATGAATCGAGTATTTCGGGAATACTTGAATTATTTTGTGGTTGTCTTCATTGATGACATCTTGGTGTATTCCAAATCGGAAGTGGAGCATGAGACCCACTTGAGAGTGGTCTTGCAAGTGTTGAGGGAGAATCAGTTGTATGCAAAATTCTCCAAGTGCGAGTTCTGGTTAGAGAAGGTGGCATTTTTGGGCCACGTGATTAGTGGGGATGGGGTGGCAGTGGATCCAACAAAAGTGGAGGCCATCAGAGATTGGCCAGTCTTGAGGACCGTGGCGGAAGTCCGAAGTTTTCTTGGACTAGCCGGGTATTATAGGAGATTCGTGGAGAATTTCTCGCGGATAGCTCTACCCCTCACCTCACTCACTCGTAAAGATCATAAGTTTGTTTGGACTCAAGAGTGCAGCCAAGCATTTGAGGCACTGAAGGAGAGACTGATGATGGCTCCAATCCTAAGTCTACCACAAGGGACCGAGGGATTTCAGATCTTCAGTGACGCATCGGGATGCGGTTTGGGTTGCGTTTTGGTGCAACATGGCAAGGTGATAGCTTTTGGGTCTAGACAGCTGAACCCTCATGAGAGGAATTACCCCGTCCATGACTTGGAGTTGGCGGCAGTAATTTTCACGTTGAAAATATGGCCGCACTATGTATATGGTGCAAAGGTGGAGATCTTCACGGATCATAAAAGCCTGAAGTATCTCTTGGATCAAAAGGACTTGAACATGCGGCAACGCAGGTGGGTCGAGTTCCTTGGAGACTACGAGGTGGCGATTCAGTATACGCCAGGTAAAGGCAATGTGGTGGCGGATGCCTTGAGTAGGAAGTACTCGGGGCAAGGGAATTGGATCGAAGCTCATAATAAGCGGTTGGTACGGGAATGGGAGTCCCTTGGATTGGAATGTGTTGCGAGAGGCGAGTCCAACGTGGCTCGATTGAACTGGATTGAAGTGCAGAACGACTTGACCGATCGCATTCGGGAAGCGACTCGGTTGGATGTGGAGTTTCAACCATTTGTGATGGAGGCTCAAACGGGCGAGAGCAGCACCTGAGAGATGATTGATGGGATTCTGAGGAAGAACGAAAGGGTTTGTATACCGCAGTTCGGCAAACTCCGTGAGGAGTTGATGTTTGAGGCTCACTTCACAAAGTACTCCATTCACCCGGGCAGTACAAAGATGTACTTGGATATGAAGAAATCCTTTTGGTGGCCGGGGCTGAAGCGGGACGTAGCTTTGTACGTGAATCGTTGCCAAACTTGTGCCTTGGTTAAGGCCGAATGTCAGAAGCCGGGCGGGTTCCAGAAGCCCCTCCCAATCCCTGAATGGAAATTTGATGACATCTCCATGGACTTTGTACATGGTTTGCCTAGATCGCAGCAGGGTAACGATGCTATTTGGGTGATTGTGGACCTCTTAACCAAGGTGGCCCACTTCATTCAAAATCGGAAAGAGGACAGCATGGAGAAGCTGGTGGAGTTGTATGTTCGCAACATTGTGCGACTGTATGGGATTCCAAAGAGTATAGTCAGTGATCGAGATGGACGGTTTACGTCCAAGGACTGGAGACTAGTTCAAAAGAGTTTGGGCACGAAGCTAAAGTTCAGTATGGCGTTCCATCCTCAAACTGATGGGCAAACTGAAAGAACAAACCGTACTATTTAGGATATGCTGAGAATGTACGTTCTTGACTTCGGTAAGAAGTGGGAGGATCACCTCTTCGTGGTGGAATTCGCGTGCAATAACAGTTACCAAGCGAGTACAAAGATGGCGCCATACGAAGCCTTGTATGGGAGACGGTGTCGGACACCGATGACTTGGGCAGAGGCGAGAGACACCAAAATTTTGGGTAAAGAGGTGGTAGTAGACGCTTGTGTGTTGGTTCAGACCATTGAAGAGCATATGAAGGTGGCGCAAGACCGACAAGCAAAATACTTTAATGCTCGTCACCGGAAGTTGGAGTTTGCGGTAGATGATTGGGTCTTTTTGAAGATCAAACCGTTCAAAGGCGTCTCACGGATTTGCCGACTCAAGAAGTCAAGTCCAAGGTTTTTGGGGCCTTTTGAAATTGTTGAACGAGTGGGAGAAGCAGCCTATCGGTTGGCATTGTCCGCGGAGCTGAGTGGATTGCATGACGTCTTCCACGTCTCCGTTTTGAGGAAAGCCTTGGTGGAGGCTAGTGTGGTGATTGAGCCGGCATCGGTGCCGATTGAGGAAGACTTGAGGACGCGAGTCCTTCCAATTGCTATAGAGGATTCGGAGACTCAGCAGTTGCGTAATAAAGAAGTTAAACTCGTGAAAGTCTGATGGGACAAATGCGGTCGAGTGGAGTTCTCTTGGGAGCGAGAACAGGCCATGCTAGAAGAGTATCCAGAACTCTTCATTTCAGGTACAAGTTAAGTTTTTGTACCCTTTTGTTTTGTAATTTCGGGACGAAATTCTGTTAAGTGGGGGAGAGTTGTAACACCCCTGTTTTGAGAGAGGGTCGGTTTGCGTTTCTGGAATTTTTTTGGTTTCTAGCAGGGGGCACACAGCCTGCGACACGGGTGTGTCGCAGGGCGTGTCGAGCCGTGTCAACACTCGGCCCGGGGTGTCGACACTTTTGCTCGACAATGTGTCGAGACTAGGGAACACGGCCTGCGACATGGGCGTGTCGCAGGGCATGTCGCAGGGCATGTCGAGTCCGTGTCGACACTCAGCCTGGGGTGTCGACACTTTCGCTCGACAATGTGTCGAGACTAGGGCACACGGCCTGCGACACGGGCGTGTCGCAGGGCATGTCGAGCCCGTGTCGACACTCGGCCCGGGGTGTCGACACTTTCGCTCGACAGTGTGTAGAGACAAGGCACACGGCCTAGGACACGGGCGTGTCCAAGGCCGTGTGGGTCTGTCGACGAACTTCAGTCGACAATGTTCACTCGACGAGTGTCGAGTGTCGAGACTGGGACACACGGCCTGTGACACGGGCGTGTCACAGGGCGTGTCCCACTTGGTCGACGATCTTCGCTCGACGTTTTTCTGCGGTGTCGACATAAAGGCTGTCGACAAGTGTGGAGACTTGGCACACGGCTTGGGACATGGGCGTGTCCCAGGCCGTGTCACCTCTCGGGATGTTTTCGGGGCCGTGTCAATTGAGGCACACAGCCGGCCACACGACCGTGTCAGTGGCGACACGAGCGTGTCGGGTCGAACACGGGCGTGTCAGATGCCCGTGTGCTGTTCCAGGCGCGTCGATTTGAGACGGCGAATGAGGCACACGGCCCTGGACATGGGGGTGTGCGAGGCCGTGTTCGGCCCAGGTCTTTTATTTTTCAGGTGGATCGTGGCCATTCTTTTCTTGATTTTAGGATCTGATGGTTCAGATCATTTCTTTAGGAGTTAAGTCCAAGAATAGGGTTGAAAACCCTCATTCTTCTCCAAGCTCTCTCTTACTAAAGATCTAGAGAGAAGTGAGAACAAGGAAGAAGGAGAAGGAGAGTTTGGGCTGTAGGAGAGGTTTCCGTGCTTCAAATCGCCAGCCGAGTCCAGATCCGTGGAGGTTAGATCGTTGCGAAGGTTTTCATCCGGCTATTTTGCCATGGCAAGGAAGAGGAGCCGGAAGGTAACGACACTTCTCCTCTCGGTCTTAGGATGCATGTCTTAGCATCATTTCTTTTCTAGTTTTGGGCACCAAACACTCAAATGAGAGGGGTTTTGGGTCGCCAAGGTTCAAGAGGAACCTCCGGGTCGATTGAGTCCGTCCCCGGCATGATTTGCATTAGAGATCCGCTCCGTTAGTGGATTAGGCATGGTGGGTGAAGCCGTAGTCGCGATTGTTAGTCCGACTCGGTGATGTTGCATACAAACGTTAAGGATTCGTAGAGTTTCCGTTGCGGCAAGATGCCGTTTGTGATGTGGTGATGTTTTCCCCTTTTTCTCGAGTGAGTACGTGTAGTCAGAACCGGACAAGGTTAGCTCCTCGTGGCGGTAGATGTTTTCCTTGGTGGACAAGGTTAGCTCCGCATGAGTTGGAGATGGTTTCCTTGGTGCGCGGGAACACTGCAGTACAAACGAGGGACTAGGGTGGAATTGTCTTGGTTTGTGATGTGCCAAGGCATGGCTATGTCTCCGTGGTCGGCTGGCTATCCCGTGACGTTCACGTCATGTGCGGAGAGTGTCCCGGCGAGACTAGTCCCCTTCTGTAAGACTGACGAGAATGCCAAGCATGAGGACAAGCCCGGGCAGTGAGGCCATGAGCGGGTGGGGTCCGGCAAGGCTTCTTAGAATCGGTCAGTTTGTGTTGTTGGAATCCTGACATGTGACATCAGAGCTTGTAGGCAAGCCCGGGTCTAAGACCTTGAGCGGGTGGGGCCTTTACAAGAGTTCCATGTGGCGGCCTGTGCGCTGTTTGGGGGAAATGTGTTACCCCCTTTGTTTGCGGCTTTATGCCAATGGGGAATCGATGAGTACCCATATGTTGTGATGATGTTCTAGATCCATACGAGATAGGGTGCCTTGGGGTGAAACCCGGGTTGTTGCATACATGAATGCATAAGTATGCCCTTTTAATATATGCTCAACCAGTAGAGAACATGTATGATGTGTGTGACATCCAAGCCTGTTTCTGTAGTTTCTTTTCTTGCTTATGATTATTGCATACGAAGTGCTAACTTGCAGGTTGGAGGGGTACCCCGGGGTCCGTTAGGGGCGGCCGGGAGGAGATGTATTGTTACACAGTTTGAGGTCAGCCTTTGCTGACCCATGTTACTAATAAATTTTACAGGGCAAGGATTGCATGCAGGAGCTAGCTCGCCGGCCAGAAAGGCCTAAGCCTCATGAAGTGCTTTTATTTTTGTAGCTCTACTTATGTGATGTTGTATGTTTGAGACTCATATTATCCGGCTTGCATGCCGAGGTAGACTAGGAGTGCTAAGCACATTCATGACTGTTGTATGATTTGATTTTGGACACTTGTTGTAAGGCCATAAGGCCATTTGTTTTACTCTTTTAGTGGTGGATAACTTCTAGTCCTGTTTTGTTTCCGCTGTGTTGTGCAAAGTGTTTTGAGTGTGAGTAGCTATATCAATTTATAATACTAAAGCTGTGGCGTCCGTATGTTGTGGGGCCTCGGCCGGACCCATATTATACGTTCACTACAGGGGAGGTGTAACAACCTAAATATGCCTAATCACATGCATGATAAAAATCTCAGGTCATATGAACTTAGAGTTTGGCTTGGGCACTCATTTAAAGATCTGCCCCATCCTAGGACCAGTCTTGGTAGAATGGCCATATAGGGAGCTATCTTGCTCCAAATTACAACTTTACGGCGTCATTTTAAAGTTACGACCTATGGATACATTTTATATGTTGAGCACGTTTTCTGAATATGTACCTAAGAGGCCTCAAATCAGCCCGTAAGGTATAAAATAAAGTGTGACAGAATATGAAATAAGCTATAGTTTAATACGTCAAGATGGACGACATCTGTGCGTCTTCTTCCTCCAGCAGATGGCCACGATTGCACCGACATGTAGCACCTTGATTTGGTGTTTCCTGGCCATCCAGCAACCTCCCCGGCCTGCCACCACCACCTCCGTTGAGGTGAGATCTAATGTTTGACGGCGACTTGGCCGCTGGAGGCGTCGGTTTCCGGCGAACCCGAGCTCCTTCAAAACCATGAATGTTCTCCCACACCTCACGTGGATCCAAGCTCAATTGAGCTCGAAATCTCTCCTAAATGATTTAGGAGGCTAGCATAGAGGGATAGGAGGAGAAACAGACCTTAATCAGAGCCCTACGGTGGCGGCTGCGGCGGTTGGCCATGGAATTTCTCCTCTCCGGCGAGCTTCCTCCCGAACTCGTTTCTCCACCAAAAGCTTCGATCCAAATAGCGAATTCCACTCCTTTCAGTGCTCTGAAGCTAATGGTGAAGTCAAATGTGGGTGGAGTGGACTGGTTATGGTGTTTTGAGTAGTGGAAATTTCGGCCACCACCTTGGATGCTCCTCCTTGGCTCCAAGTGGCACCTCCTTTGATAGAATTTGGCTGGGGGATTAATACTAAGATCAAAACTGAGCTTTAGGAGGGAGGAGGAGGGACAAGTGGCCTCCATCCCCTCTTTCCCTCTCTTCTCTCTCCTCTTTTTCCCCAAATTTCCAGAAACACCCCCATGCATGTACTCTCTCTCCTATTTCAGAGGGGTGGGGGCTGTTAATGACCACTTGGGCAGGTCATGGGCCTTGACTCATTGTCTTTGGCCATTGGGATTGGGCTTGGCTCATTTCATTTCTTTTCTTTAAGCCCTATGTTGACTTGTTGACATTTTAGGTTGAATTAGTCAACATGATGAGTCGGTTGGCCCCACTTGACATTCATGGACCCAATGCACCCCCCTTCTTGGGTTGGGCTATGATGGTGCCCCACTTGGACTACTTGGGCCTATAGGTGTGAGTTTGACCAATTTAGTATTTGAGTTGACTTGGGTCTAGTTTGGTCAATGGGTGACCTAATGATGTGTCTTTTAGTTCGCTTAGATTACTTTTAGGGTTAAGGGCATATTGGTGGGGCCAATATGTGCTTATGACTCCATATTGGGCAAGTTTGACTTGACTTGACCTGGTCCCTATAATGGGCACTATGTGAATCTAACTCCATGGGTCAAACCTAGCCTAAACCCCATTCACCCACCACATGTCCTAAGCTAATCTAAGTTTAGGGGTCTAGTAGGGAATGAGATGTTACAAATCCCAATAAACAAAAGAATAATTTCGTCCCCAAAATTTAAGTTCGGGTCTACGGGGTCTCTGTGCAAAAGAATTTTAAGAAACGTTCAACATAGTTAAGATATACTTGAGGCGAAAATCTCTAGGTACCGTTCACGTATCAGATCCATCAGCTCCCATGTGTGCTCCTCCTGTCTATGGCTGAGCCACAATACCTTTACCAAGGGAACCTTCTTCTTCCACAAAAGTCGAACCGTTGTATCATCTATCCGGACCAGCACTAAACGAACCAATCTATCAGGTGCTACCGGGCTTGTCGTAGTGGTAAAATGCTGCTCTGGCTGAAGGAGAGCTCTCCGAAGTGAGGAGAAGTGGAAAATATCAAGCAGAGTCCCTAACTTTGATGGCAGCTCTAGCTTGTAAGTCAAAAGACCAATCTGCTCCTGGATCATGTATGGTCCCATAAATCGAGGGTTGAGCTTCTTGTGCCTCCACACCCACAAGAAACCATGCACAGGACGTACCTTCAATAAATCTGTCTCTTACATGGATCTCAACCTTCTAATGTCTCGCATCGTAGTACTTGACCTGCCTACTCTGTGCCTCCGAAATCCGATCCCTAATCAGCTATATATGTGCATCTGTATCCTCAATGTAATCTGATATGAGTGCCCTTGGATCATCATCCTAGACCCAAGATAGCGGCGTCCGACAATTCCTACCCTACAGGCCTCGTAGTTGTTTCAATCAGAGGTAACAGTTCCCTTCCAAATGCACTTTCATTATATTTTGGGATATTCATAATGAAGATTGCGTGGGCATATTTCCAAGTCTTCCGACACATTATCATTAAATAAACCTTAATCATACGTTGGTTCGGAGTCCCTTACGAGCAATGATCATCAAGTACGTGAAAATCAATAATCTTATATGGAGAATTGTGCACACAAATCTTAGATTTCTCTTCTAGAATCACCTCACGCCTTGCAGCTTATACCATATTGAATATTAAAATATATGTTATCATAGTTTTATTTATGATGATGGTCCAACCTTTGTATGCATATAGAAATCCTTTCTATTCCTGTACGTATAGATTATTACCTACCTCCCAACGTGAATTTATGATCACTAAAATTTCATGCTCATGGGACCAACATTATCATGTGTTATAATGAACCAACTTCCAAGATTATGATGTGATGAAGAGATCATCATATTGTTTCTTCTAGATTCATGACTTATTACATCTGTACATAAACAATAATACATAATTCATAGAGTGTTCACCTTTCGAGCATACATCAAGCGATCATTATTGATATTGATGTTCATACAAATGACTCTCAATCGCTTTTCACACATAGTCTGATTCATAAATTTATAAGCGTATCTTTTAAAAATGAAGAAGTCTGTCACAAATTGATTTTATCATAAAGAGAATCTTATTAAACACTCTTTACTCCTAGTGTAATTTCACCGTATACACCTTTGCAAATCAAAATTGATCGTTTTAGTCATGAATTTTTCCTAAGGTGATAATGATGTTATCAACGTACGGGTCCTGATTCTTGATGCTCTCATAATCGAGGGGTCATACCTATGCGTATGCTTCAACTAATCATCCACTCCATTCCCATTTGCTGAGTCGTTACATTTTCAATGACATGTCTTGACAAATTAATCTTTTAATTGCTTGAAGTTTCAACATAGGTATGCTCGCAGTAACTTTTCTATACATGTTTATATAGTAATCTTTATTAGACAAGCATGGGAGAACATTCATCTAAAGCCATTATACTCACGAGGTTAGCTCAACTATGTGTGGAATAAGTATAAGTAATCTTCAATCTAACCTCTACAAATTATGATATGGCTGAGACTATTATTTCTCTAAGTTCATGAATTATCACCACTTATATATACCAAAAATATATAATTCGCACTATATAATATATGCAGGGCTGAATTTATTTGTTCCTTTGTGCGTTTGATAGACTTGCATTATCTACTCATGATCAAATTTACTAAGTTCACTAAGCCTGATAGTGCGTTTGTAACCCGCAAGGTGGACAATTCAAATCCTCCGAATTATTATAATAATTGATTCTAATGATAACAACATATTCATAATAATGAGTTTGTTCTCAAAATCCAGAATCTTTATGAAGGCGATTATTATGTCATCAAAAACTTTTGTTTTGATTCTTGTGATCATCAGAGTCTTATCCAAAGGATCATACCTATAACATAAATCTCCCAATTTAGTATGATTTTAACTTGAAATTAGTTTTTTGGGATCGTTATACCCCAGTGTTATAGATATAATTACTCAAATATTTTGAATTCTCACTTTATGAGCTTTAATCACGTAACAGTTAAGTCCCGCCATCACTCCTTCCTATTACCATGATGTTATCCTATCCCAATCTGTAAGTTTCCAACATAATGACTTGTGTATGTTATGTAGGCGCAGATAGCAGTGATCAATCATCATTTTCACTTTTCCCAATTCTACCCATTTAATATGTGATAGTCATAGTCACTCTCCTAAGAGCCATAGCTATGCAGAATTTCCAACTATCCTTTCGACTTATACTGAATTCTCAATTCACATTGGCTCTCTCTTGCGATATATCTGAGTTCCTTAATCAAATCCTTAACTGATGATATAATCATTAATCGTGTGTCACATCAATTGGGTTAATGTTTAGGGCATCTAGGAACGTGCTTTGTTGAGGTAACACACTCCTTTAATTATACATAAGACATTTGTGGCGGCGTTACTGCTTGATTTTAGTTTATCGATAAGCTCATTGTTCGAATCCTTGTGGATTTTACACAACTTGTTTTGTTCCTTGTGATATACCATGTCATTATGTATTGATGGAATTATGATCTCTCATTAAGTTGTGCCAAGTAATCATCTGATTCACAAACCCGTGAAAGTTTCTAACGTCTCATGATGACTTTCCTTGTTCTAGGGTTGTGATATATCCAAGCGTGCAACCCTCTACGTATATCCAAAAGTTCTAGGGAGGGTTGATTTTTTTTATGATTATGCAAATACAAAACCTCATCTTTACTTGAGAAACATTTGAATAAATCAAGTCTTCTAGATCACTATGTTTGTGACACATGTTTTATAAACCGGGTCTAGAGAAATTCAAGTCGTTACCAATATTAGCCCAATAAATAAAAGGATAAGCCCCCATACATTTTGAGCTGAATTTCTTTAATACCTAGGGTACATTCATCCTAGATAAGCACTCAATCCTTAGGGCTAACAATCTTAGAGTTGGAGTTCCCCCTTAAGAGTTATTGATATGTTACATACCTTAAGCCTTTGAGGTTACTATTTACAACAATCTTCTCAAGGTCAACATGTGACCCAAAAAAATGGGTCTCTTCTGAAACTTGAATTCTTATTCGACCATTGGTACTTGTCACGACAGTTGTCTCAATGTAATCAAGTCATCAGTACGAGGGTTAAGTTTATGAGTATCCTACCATTCCACCAATATATTATAGGCACCAATTCTCCTTAAAGAGTTCCTATCAGCTTGGGTAAGAAGTGATAATATCACTCGATAGGTGGAGTAGGGACATCAGAATTTAAGCCTTAAGTAGTGACGCTTGTATTAAATTCTCCTCCTAGTATATTTGGGTATCCTCAAACCTTAATCAATCTATATACGAGGTCAATTTTAGATTAGGATACGCTACAAAATCCTCTTGGTATGTAAGACTAAGGTGGTGTCCTAATTGGATTGGCATAACTCATTGTTTAAATGGACTATTTTATGAGACTTTTTACATATGGGCACACCATTGCTTCCGTTGCATATTTTGTCCGCAAACTATTACTCGAGTGGGGTGACCCAGTGTTGTGTACTGTCTCATATGATCGTTTTTTCAAGTGATGCCAGTTTGTAAGACCCCTCCCCTTACCAAGGAGTTAACCCGGTCTTATGCCCAGAACCGCCACCTTACGGTGACACTAACACACGGGCTAGTCGACAGCGGAAGACGCTGATCCTGCCGGGTAGTACGATCATTTACCTGTATGCCAATTGAGAATAGAAGTACAACAGAAAGAAAGCTAGCAAGTCCACAAGTCACAGCAATAACATCATATATATAATGAAAAAGTACAATAGTCCACAATGAGTACAAAAAGAGAGAAGGGATTATGCCCGTACATGCCAAAAATGAATAGTAAAGCTCTCTCTCACACTATAACACTATGCAGAAGCAAACTCTAAACAAGCACACTCATCATCACCTGACAATGAGCTACGGTAGTAGCACATGGTATCTGCTCCTCAAGTCCTGCCACCTCGTCCTGCTGGTCGTACTGGTGCTCCATCTCTTTGAGCTCCTAAAATGATATGGTCACAATCAACCGTTAGTCATAAAGACTAAGACATTATTGTCCTCGCCTCACCCCCGCAACTCCTAGGCACCGAGCGGGAGGACGAAAGCGGAGGACAACAAAGCATTATCAAAATAGAAGTATGTGACGGTGGATCTATTCTATCATGGATATATTTCTAACAGTTATGTAATTGTATTAGCAGTTCTATATATATGACACATTTAAAGTAAGTAAGCAGTACTGAAAGAAGAGTACAATAGGTAACGTAAAGAAAGAGCAAAAAGTAAACTATCTACCGCTACACTAACATCACAAGAGCACCTTAACTTATATGAATGCCCATACAAACTTATAAGTTAAGGTTTCAGAAATATAACTTATCCTATAAAAGAGCCCATACTAATTTATATGATAAAGATCCATGTTGCGTATGACCTAAATATGTATGTATGATATGTATGCAGGTTATGATTCATGCAATTGCAACTCACACACATGACTCTGTGATCACAGACCTTTAGTTCTCGCTTTTTGGAGCTAGCATCACTCTCTGGTACCCCCGTTGTGGCTACGGTAGTAGTGGAGCAGGCATCTCCACTCCTAGGTGGGTATGCACACTACCAGGCCTAGACCTCCTATACACCTCTGTACATGTCCTAGGTGCACTCTAGAGTCTCTACGTACTATTTGATGGCTACCTACCAGTTTTTTTGGTCTACTGTGCATTTTTGGGGATCGTCCTCTAGACCGCAGTGTAAAACAATCCACTGGCCCCACAAACCATCACACCTCGCCAGAGTAATCGTACTGCCATCATTGTGACGATTGGCCCAGTACCGCATGACACACCACAAGTTTTTTTATGCACATGCATGATATTCCAATCCGAGCCTCCAGCTCGCAGGACCAACCTGTACTAAAGCCCTCCAACCCATCACGAGTGAGATTGCACATCAACACCTCAGTTCTGAATCCCTCCAACCCTTTATGGGTGAGAATGTACATCAATGTCTTTGTTCTGAATCCCTCAAACCCTTCACGAGTGAGAATGTACATCAATGCCTTAGTTCTGAATCCCTCCAACCCTTCACGGGTGAGAATGTACATCAATGCTCTCTTAGCCTATTAGACTACTCTTGTTTGATGTTTGTTATACCTAACAATATAGCGTTAATCCCAGGACTTCCCAGGGTATGCCCGGTGAAAGGCACTCGGGGGCACTAGGAACTATGATGGGCTGAAGCCCAAAGCTCCCTTTCTTAAGGATATTTACTTTTATTAATATCTACCCATGATCCATACCAACTCTCATGTTACTCTGGGACAAACCTAATAATTTAGAATATTATTGGGGAATCGGCGGTCTTCCGCCGGTCTCCGTTCAATCTACTATCCTTGTGGTTTTGCACTCTATCACTCAATACTATGAAGTGACCTACTAGACACCAATCAGGGTTTATCTTCCCAATATAGTTATCAACTCAACCTTCTATCGTATCCCCTATGGATCCCAGTAATACCTGCTACTTTTGCTAAGTGCAACCCATGACCTAATACTAACCCATATAATAGGACTTCCAATTCCTTGGGCCAAATGCCTCTAATTAATTATCATGGGTTGGTATGGTGTATGATGTTGATCATTTAAGATTTCACCATTTTTCTAAGTAATTAAGACCCTAAATTAAATCTTTTAATTAAATGACCTAAGTCATTTTGTGCATGATGTACTATATCCAAATGGACCTTATTTCCAATAAATTGTTCAGCAATAATTTCCTTTACGTTTAATTAATTTCCAAAAAGGGGCAATAAGGTAATTCTACTAAAAACCCAAGATAAAATTTTCAAACAAGCTTATAAAATTTTATAGTGGTGTATAATGTCTTACTTGGGCTTGTGACAAATTTTTAGAATTTAATAAAGTAATTGCCCTATTTAAAAATTTATATTTCCAAATGGACCTTATTTTCAATAAATCTATTTAATGGGATTTTGATCCCAAAAATCCCATCCTTCTTATGGGAGGTGTATTTCATCCCTACAAGCCTTTATCCAGAGTTTCATGGATATGCATTGGGCCAAATGGGCTAAATTCTCATTTTCCCATTTCTACTATAGGCACACCAAATTTCAATATACCTTCATCATGCATGTTAGATTTCCCAAACATGCAGAGGTCAAAATGGTCTAACAGTTTTACCATGGTCATCTAATGCTCAATGGCCATGCCACCCAAATTTGGGGGAATTTGAAGGTGTAGATCTCCAAATATTCAATTAATATAATAAATGATATTTCTCCAAAAACTATAGAAAAATACTTTCCAAAAATTCTCATTTTTGGTCAGTAACTAAATATGACCTAATAACATACATGACCAAAATCTCAGGTTATGTGAACTTAGGGTTTGGCTTGGGCACTCATTTAAAGATCTGCCCTAGCCTAGGACCAGTCTTGGTAGAATGACCCTACAGGGAGATGTATTGCTCCAACTTATAACTTTATGGTGTCATTTTAAAGTTAAAACCTAGAGCTACATTTTATATGTTAAACATGCTTTCTGAATATGCCTATAAGAGGCCTAACATCAGCCCGCAAGGTACAGAATAAAGTCTGACAGAATATGAAATAAGCTATAGTTTAATACATCAAGATGGACGACATCCATGCATCTTCTTCATCCAGCGGATGTCCACGATTGCACCGACCTGTAGCACCTCCTCCGTTGAGGTGAGTGCTAACGTTTGGCGATTACTTGGCTGCCGGAGGTAGCGGTTTACGGCAAACCCGAGCTCCTTCAAAACTATGGATTTTCTCCCACACCTCACATGGATCCAAGCTCAATTGAGCTCTAAATCTCTCCTAAATGATCTAGGAGGCTAGCACAGAGAGAGAGGAGGAGAAATGGACCTTAATCAGAGCCTAACGGTGGCGGCGGCGGCGGTTGGTCATGGAATTTCTCCTCTCCGGCGAGCTTTGAAAGAGCAGTTAGATCTGATATACTCTAGAGGAGGGGTGAATAGAGTATATGGTGTTTTGAAAGCTTTTTACAACAACTGTTGTACTAAGAGTGAGCAGGGAAGCAGTAAAATATCTAATCACAGAACTAAACTAAACAAAAGCTAATCACAGAAAAACCAAGGCCAAAAACAAACATAAACACCAGCACAACCAGAAGACACAAGGAAATATAGTGGTTCCCCTAAACTTGGGTACATCCACTCTTCTACCACCCTAGGTAGGAATCCACTGCAGGATGAGTTTATCAGGTGTCCTGGGCACCAATGAGCTTTTGATAAGGTGCTCAAAAACCAAAGCAGATTTTTTGATCAGGTGTCTTGCCACCAATGAGCTTTTGACAAGATGCTCAAAAACCAAGTTCAAACTTTTGAAGGGAGCTTGAGAAACCCTTTACAGAGAGGGGGTGAGAGAGTGATGGAAGTCTTCTCTTTCTCAAACAACTGAGAAGACTATGTGGATTGTTAATATCAAAGCTCCCCCTGAATCCTTGAGATCTTCAGGAAGAAAAGCTTTGCTGAGGGTGATAGGCCTTCAAAGATTGAACTCCAGCAATAGATGATTTCAGCAATGACTGAAATGTTGAGTGTCAGGAGTCTTGAAATATGTTGGCCTTGAACACTTTGAAACTAAAGAGGTCTGAAGGTTTTTGAAAGCTTGATCTCCTTGGATGTTTGTGTTCTTGAGCATTCTTTGAGACAGAAGATTTTTGAATGTATCTCTGTAATCTGTGTGTCTCTCTCTGTGTCTACTTTAGACTCCAAAAATTCTGTCTTTTATTCTCTGTCAAGTAGCCGTTGGCCTGCATTAATTGCATCCTTAATTACAAAATCTCTTCTGGAGGAAAGTCCATAGAAATATTCCTTGAGAAATCCCTTGAAACTTGGTCCAGAAATGAATAAAAACGGCTAGGAAATCTCTGAATTAATTGCAGAATAACTCCTTAACATATTTGAATTTGAATTTAGAAACATCCTGGAAGTTATCTGAAATCGTCGAACTGAGCTCTGCTATCGTCGAGCTGAGCTCAGCGATCTGGAAAAATATAGTAGCAAAATATCGTCGTTCTGAGCTCAAAGATCGTCGAACTGAGCTCAGAGATAAAAATCCAAAGCAGGGTCAAAATCGTCGACCTGAGCTCACCGATCGTCGAATGGAGTTCGACGATATAATGAAGTTGAGCTCAGCGATCGTCGAATGGAGTTCGACGATCTGTCGAAGTTGAGCTAGACGATCGTCGATCGGAGTTCGACGAATCGTCGTGCTGAGCTCGACGATATGACTTAGTCTCCAAACACAAAATCTTGGTCTTCAGGGCAGCTTCCAAACCTAGACTTCTAACCCTTAGACTCAATTCTAATTGACCTATTAGGCTATACAGGAGGTCAAGCATTTGATTCCTAGAGACATAGTGATCCTGACCCGAATTAGTAATAAGGTGTTCCAACAATCTCCCCCTATTTGGGTTAGGATTACTATTTACAGACTTTGGAAGAATTTAAATAACAACATACAATCAGTAAAACAGAAAAACAACAGCTAGACATTGCAGAATCACAGAGATGTATAGCATCCAGATAGTCAGAAATCACAGACATTGTCACCTTACAATATCATTTCTTCTCTTTGCCCTTAACCATCTTAATCTCTCTGTTAGGATTGAGGGCTTACTTCTTTGACCTGGTATCATCTGCTGCTCCTAAAGATGTTTGCTGTTTAATCCTGGGAACCACTGCTTCAGGATGTAATTCCATATACCTGTCAGCATCAAAGAATTTACTTGAAGCATATCTCTCTAGCTCTTTCTGTCTCTGTTCAGACATTGTTGAAATGTTGGAAGAATCTATTCCTTGCTCTCTAGCCTTTTTAATCTGATCCAGTGCAGTTAGTTCTTTTAACCTTGCAGTCCAAGCAGCTGGATTATTTTCAGGATCCTCAAAAGGTACAGGTGGTTCATACCTGTTGGAGGGATTGTCTTGAGGAGGCCTGGCAGACACATTCTCTTTCAGCTTGTAAGGAAAAGGACCAGATGTTGTATCAGTAGAACTTTGTCCTCCCCTAGAGTATGGGTGTTGCCTGGAGTAACCTTTGGAATAGACTTGAATGTCTCTTTGATTACCTCTATATCCTCCTCTCCTAGAATGTGAACCCCTGGATTGGCTTTCCCTGTGGTAAGATCTGGCATGAGGATGATAGGGAGCCTGACTTCTGGCTGGGGGTTGAGCTGCAGAGCTTCCACCTGCACCTGCATCAGGAGGAGGTGGTGGAGGAGGATAAGAGTGTTGGAACTGGGAGGAGCCCTTCTCATATTTTCTCTTTTTCTTCATTGCCTTCAGCTGATTCTTGGAGTACTGCATCCAGTGTTCAGTGATAGGGCAGTCATGGAGAATGTAGTATGGAATGTCATTGTTGTCCTTAACTTTAACAGGAGGTACCCTCTTCATTACTTTGCTCCTTGCCTTTCTTTTCCTGGCAATGGTAGCAGAAGAGTCATCAGAGTCTGTTTCAAATTCATCAGATTCAGAACTCTGGTTATCATAGAGAGCATCTATTTTCTTCATTAGATCTTTCTTGAGCTGTACAGAAGCAGATGAGGCAGAGGTTGTAGCAGTAGTGGTTGAGGTGGTAACAGCAGAGACAGCAGCAGATGGAATGGAAGTAGTAACAACAACAGCAGTAGATACTAGAGAGGTGAAAACAACAGTAACAGTCTCACTAACAGCAATAGAAACAGAAGGAATATCATCAAGGACTACAGAAGGCTCAAATTTAGATGCCTCTGTCATCAGAATTTCCTTGGAAATTGATTCATCAGACATAACAGAAACTTCAGCAGCAGTATTAACATTCTCAGCAGCAGCAATTACTGAATTTACAAAAGAGGTGATAATGCTAGGGTCACAGCAAGAAAAAGGCACAAGTGCCTTGGATAAATCTTCTGGAGGCTGGACAGCATTGACCTCTGGCAGACAGCTGAAGTAAGCAGAATCAAAAACTGATAGCAAAGACCTAAGGTCTATTGCAAGGACTGTAGTTGAAATCTGGCTTTGTGCTTGAGGCACAGCAACAACAAGAGGAGGAGCAGCAGAAGAAGTAGTGATAACAGCAACAGCAGACAGACAGCTTACAGAAGCAGCAGCAGCAGCAGTAGCATGAAGATTCACTTCATATGGCATCTCCCCCTGCCTAGATGCAGACATGTCTGGATCAAGGCACACTGCTGTAGGTGCTGCCTGAGGGAAGAGGGAAGAGAGCCTGGCAGAGAGGGCTGCCACTGACAGGTGTAGTGGAGCCAAGGAGGTCTCCAACAGCAGAGTTAGCCTGGGGGCAAGCAACTCATACAGCCTATCAGCAAGGGATAGGAGGTCTACTTGCTCAAGGGCTGGAGCAGAGGTAGAAGAGATAGGAGCAGCTGAGGGTTCTGGTAGTGGAGAACTGGTGAGTGGTGGAAGGGATGGCTGAGGTGTTGGCAAGGTGGATATGGAGGATAGAGGGATGGAGATGGATGGAGTAAATGTTGGTTGATCAATGATGTGGTGGAGAAGGTCTTGAAATGAAGTGGAGGAGGAAGGTAGCTCAGGAGGAGATGATGGGGAATCATCCATGAAGGAATCATCAAGGAGGGTGAAGGATGGAATGGAGGGTGATGAGGTGACATCTAGTGGAGGGTAGGAGAACAGTGGTTGGAATTGTTCTTCTGGTGGTGGTAGAATAGGTGCTGGAGATGGTGTGGATGTTGGAGAGGGGCTGAATATGATGATGGTGGATGGAGTTGGGATGGTAGATGGTATGGGAAGGGATGGAATTGGAGGAGGAGGAGAAGAGGCAGCAATAGCAGCCAGGTCATCTGCAGGGGCAGAGACCTGTGGAGGAGTGACTCTTAGAGTCCTTGTGCCTGAAGGAGTACTGGAGGAGGTCCTGCTAGGCTTGCTGATTTGTCTGTCCCATTTTCCAAAGAGGGCACAAGACAATCTCTTGGAGGCATTGATATGAACTCCAGAGGAGACCAGCAGGGCAGGGCACCTGTGCTGCAGAAACACTCCAATGATTCTCCCAAAGTTAAAAAACTTTTGTTGATTTTCTTTTTGATGAGGTCAAAGAAAACCTCTCCCCAATTCAGATTCTTCTTGTCCACAAGAGCTCCCATGAGGCAGAGCTGATATCTTGAAATTATATCATGGGCTGAGTGCTTAGCCAGTAGCACTTTTCCAACAACATCTGCCATGAACCTATACTCCATAGATAGGTTCCTTTTGAAGAGCTTGCTAGGGTTTCCCTCTGAATGACCCATTCTGGCAAGCAGTTCAGAATACTCATCTCCAGATAACTCAGCAGTATCTTCTCCATTTCTTAATCCAAAAACTTCTGATAGAATGGTTGGGGTCAAGAGTACCTGGGTTCCAGCTATAGATCCAACAATGGTAGAGTTATCTTGATTATGGGCAGTATAAACCCACTCCTTTATTTCATCAGAAGCCAGCTTGATCCTGGTGGTCATTATGGCAGTCAAGTTCTGGTCTTTGAACAAGCCCAATATATCTTGAAAAACCTTGTCGGTTGTGCTGAATGATTCTAGGTCAATATCAAAGCCAACATCAAACTTCATACCAGCAAGAACAGCAACTGACACAGCCATGGGTACCTGCAAAAATGTAACAAAAAAACGACCAAGTGTAGAACTGTTTGGAGGGAAAGAAAATTCTTGCAGAGAAATCGAAAGCGCAAAAGAGAACGACGGCGAAAAATGAGTTTTATATTAGGGTTCGATGCAGAATTGGAAAGATTGTTGAACTCAGTTCGACGATCGAGGCTACTAAAGGAATCTGAAGAGTCTTCAACATCGTCGATCTCCATTCGACGATATTGGAGAGCATCGAGCTCCGTTCGACGATCGTTCAGAGAACAAAATCGTCGAGCGCCGTTCGACGATCGTTGACCGGAAGAGATAGTTCATACTATCTGAGAGACACTGAACTCAGTTCGACGATTTGGGAAATCGTCGATCTCCGTTCGACGATCTTGGGGCAAATCGTCGAGCGCAGTTCAGAGATCAGAAAAATTCTAGACACTAAGAGAAATCAGAATGTTTGCCTAGTCTTGGTCAATTTTAAGCTTTCAAAATCTTGGATATTATTTAAGACTTCCTCCATCTAACATTCCTAACTGATTTAGGAAGAAGGTGTGTTTCTTTTCATCCAAAGGCTTGGTGAAAATATCTCCCCTTTGTAAATCAGTTGGGATATATTGTAGTTCAATTTTATTTTTTTCAACATTATCCCTTAAGAAATGATGCCTAATCTCTATATGTTTTGTCCTACTATGGAGGACTGGATTTTGAGCTATAGAAATAGCACTAGTATTGTCACAAAAGATTTTAGACTTCTCTAAGTTGTAGCCATAGTCTAGGAGTTGGTTTTGAATCCACAAGATTTGTGAACAACAACTGCCTGCAGCCATATATTCAGCTTCAGCAGTTGAAGTTGACACAGATGTTTGTTTCTTACAAAACCAAGAGACAAGTCTGTCACCAAGGAACTGACAAGTTCCACTGGTGCTTTTCTTGTCAATTCTGCATCCAGCATAGTCAGCATCAGAGAATCCAGTTAAATCAAATGCTGAATCTTTTGGATACCAGAGACCTAGATTTGGACAACTTTTAACATACCTGAGAATCCTCTTTACTAGTGTTAGGTGTGACTCTCTAGAGCTTACTTGGAACCTAGCACATATACATGTAGCAAACATTATATCTTGTCTACTAGCTGTAAGATACAGTAAAGAGCCAATCATTGCTCTATATGTTATCTGATCAACATGTTTCCCGTGTTCATCAGCATCCAATATAGCATTAGTGGGCATGGGTGTTTTCATACAAGTTGCTTCAGACATACCAAATTTCTTAACCAATTCATTTGCATACTTGGTTTGAGAAATGAAGATGCCTTCAGCATGTTGCTTGACTTGCAATCCTAGGAAGAAGGATAGCTCACCCATGCTACTCATCTCAAATTTAGAATGCATTAGGTTGGAAAACCTTCTGCACAATTTGGAGTCAGTAGAACCAAAAATGATATCGTCTACATAAATTTGTACCAGTAGGGTATGAGACTTATGGGTTCTAATGAAAAGAGTTTGGTCTACTCTACCCCTTATAAAACCATTTTCCAAGAGAAAGCATGCTAGTGTCTCATACCATGCTCTAGGAGCTTGCTTGAGACCATATAATGCTTTATTCAATCTAAAAACATAATTAGGATAAGTTGGAGAGATAAAACCTGGAGGTTGTCTGACATAAACTTCCTCTTTGATGTCTCCATTTAGGAATGCACTTTTGACATCCATCTGATATACCTTGAAGCCTTTGTGAGCTGCATAAGCTAGAAATATTCTGATGGCTTCTAATCTTGCAACATGTGCAAAAGTCTGGTCGTAGTCTATTCCTTCTTCTTGAGAGTATCCCTGAGCAACTAGCCTTGCCTTGTTCCTTATAATTACTCCTTGATCATCCAGTTTGTTTTTGAATACCCATTTTGTTCCAATAATAGAATGATCCTTAGGCTTTGGCACTAGTTCCCATACTTTGTTCCTCTCAAATTGATGCAACTCCTCTTGCATTGCAATGATCCAGTGTGGATCTTGCTCTGCATCTTGAATGGACTGAGGTTCAATTTGAGATAGGAAGCAGGTGTGCAATAGGTTTTGGTTGACCTGATTTCTGGTTTGCACACCAGCTGAGATTTCTCCAATTATTTGGGAAATTGGATGGTCTCTTAATGTTACTAAATCAACAGGGGGTGTTGATTGTTCACCAACCTGTGTTGTTGTTTCCTCTTGTGGCATAGCAACTGGCTCTTCAAGTTGTTCTTCAATGTGTTGAGCATTCCCTTCATCTTCACTACTTTCATCCCTTTGAGTAACCTGTAACTTGTTCAAGTCTTCAACTAGAGAATGTTCCTACAAAGGTTCTATGGTAGAAGAACTCTTCTCCTTGAAAGACATGTTAGTTTCATCAAATGAAATGTGAACAGATTCCTCAATTTTCAAAGATGATTTATTATAGACTCTATAGGCCTTGCTGATTATGGAGTATCCCAGAAACACTCCTTCATCAGCTTTGGCTTGAAATTTTGCTAAATATTTATTGTCATTATTGTGAATGTAACAAATACAACCAAAGACTCTAAAATAGTCAACTTTAGGTTTCTTCCCTTTGAGTAATTCATAGGGAGTCTTTCCCTTTAGTTTATGTATCAGACTTCTGTTCAGCACATAGTTGGAGGTGTTCACTGCCTCTGCCCAGAAGGATAGAGGTAGATGAGCATCTGACAGCAATGTAGTGGCAGATTCAATAAGGGTTCTATTTTTCCTTTCAGCTACCCCATTTTGTTGAGGAGTTCTAGGAGCTGAGAAAGTATGCCTGATTCCTTCACTCTGACAGAACTCTTGCATAAGAAGAGAATCAAACTCTGTCCCATGATCACTTCTGATCAGGGCAATGTGAGTATTGAACTCAATCTGTATACATTTGAGAAACTCTGTCAGACACCTAAAGTTATCAGACTTCTTCCTTAGAAAGAACACCCAAGTGAATCTAGAGAAGTCATCTACAACTACTAAAGTGTAGGATTTCCCTCCTAGGCTTTGTACTGTGATGGGTCCAAAGAGATCCATGTGTAATAGATACAGTATCCTAGGTGAATCACTCTTATTAAGTGACTTAAAGCTGTTTTTAGTTTGCTTGCCTAATTGACAAGCCCTGCAGAGTCCTTCCTTCTTGTAGGGGCCAGAAGGTAGCCCTCTTACAAGGTTGTCCTTGGATAGCCTAGCAATAGTTCTAAGGTTTAGGTGTCCTAATCTCTTATGCCACAAAATATTTGGTCTACAGACAGAGTTGAACAAGCAGATATCTACATCAGTTGAAAGAAAATCTACTAGGTAGATGTTACCTTTTCTTTTACCTGTCAACACAGTTGTGTTGTCCTCTGACTTGATTTTGCATAAGGCTTTGCATAAGGTCACCTGGTAGCCTTCATCACACAGCTGACTGATACTAATTAGGTTGTGCTTCAGTCCTTCCACATAAGCTACCTTCTTGAAAGTTACTGATCCAATCTGGACTGCACCATATCCTTTAGTTTGTCCAAAGTTTGAATCACCAAAGATAACTTTGGGTCCAAGCTTGGCTCTGAAGGATGTGAGGTTGTCCTTGTTCCCAGTCATGTGCTTAGAGCACCCACTATCCAAATACCATTGCTGGTTAGATGTTGGATAGGTCTTCACCTGCACATAAGACAATTCATTTGTTTTTGACCCAGTTTACCTTGGGCCTAGGGTGATAACCTTTAAATTCTGAAATGAAAGACATCCCAGGTTGACTCTTATATCCTTCAGGATGATATCTCCTTGGAGGTATAATCCATTCAGTATAAGGGTTAAAGATTTGGGATGAAGGACCCTTAGGATTCAATTTTGATTTGCCTTTGAAAAATTTTCCAGAGCTCTGACCTCCGTTCGACGATCTTGGAGCTGCGTTCGACGATCTTGGGTCAGATCGTCGAGCTCCGTTCGACGGTCGACTATGGCTGAGGTCAGGTATTTGAGATCGTCGACCTGCGTTCGACGACTTTGGCTGAGATCGTCGATCTGCGTTCGACGATTTTGCCTGAGATCGTCGAGCTGCGTTCGGCGATCGTCGATCTTCATTCGGCGATCGTCGATCTCGGTTCGACGATTTCTGCTGGGACTTAGTTTTCTGAGGCAGATCAGAATTTTTCCTAGCAACCTCTACAACTCCCTTTCCCTTGTCAGAAATGAATTTGATTGGAGTTGTTAGAACTATAGGTTGGCTGGATGAAGCACCCAAGCCCAGTGTACTATTGAATCTGGAGTTCACTGTGCTTTTGGTGTCCATCAGCTTGATGCTTCTCCCATTAAGGGATTCTTCAAGCTTTTTGGCCTCAGAGAGCTCACTTTTCAGTGAAGCTATCTGTTCCCTACATCACTCCAACTCCTGAGAGAGTTTGAGGTTTTCTGACTTTAAAGTATTGTGTTCAGATAATTGATTTCTGAGAGAGATAATTTCTTTCTCAGACTTTAGCAGGTCTAAACACAGTGCTTTGAATTCAGATTTAAAATCCTCTGAGCTAAAATCAAAAGAACCAATTACCTGATCTTCTTCAGGTTGAGTCTCTGAGTCTGACTCTGACTCCCCTTCTTCTGAATTATGCTGTGAGGCATTGATTGCCATCATGCAGAACTCCTTTTCTTCTGCATCATCCTCATCATCACTGGAACTGGATGAGGCTTCTAACTCTTCTTCAGTCTCACTCCAGGATTCAGCAACAAACCCTTTTCTTGTATGTTTGTTTTTGCTTGAAGAGGGTTTGCCATTGCCATTCCTCTTGGAGTCTTTTTCCTTTCTTCTTTCTTTCCTGTCTCTTCTGTCCTTGTTCTTGTTCTCTGGACAGTCAGGAACTATGTGCCCTGTTTTCCTACAACCAAAGCAAATAATGTCTTTATTATTACTAATGGACTTGTCATACCTTGTCTTATCCTGCTCCTTGTATGATCTTCTTCTGAAGTCCTTTCTGGCCATTTTGTAAAATCTTTTGGCCAGCAGACTGAGTAGTTCATCATTTCCTGTGGATTTATCTTCAGGCAGATCCTCAGTTGCCTTGAATGCTATGGTATTCTCTTTTCTTGTGGCTGGTGAGCCAGCCTTCTGTTCTTCCTCTCTATTTTTGATGAGTAGCTCATAAGATTTGAGCTTACCCAATAGAGCTTCAGTAGTGATCTCATTCAGACTTCTGGCATCCTTAATTGGCCAGATTCTTGAATCCCAAGTGCTAGGGAAGCACATTAGGATCTTGTCATTAAGTTCAGTTAGAGAGATCTCTTTGTCCAATGTCCTGAGTTCACTGACAATTAGACTTAGCCTGTTGTACATGTCTCCCACTGACTCAGTTTCTCCCTTTTTGAAATTCTCATATTGAGAGATGAGATGTGATCTCCTATCCTTTCTTTCATCAGCAGAGCCTGAGACTATTTCTGAGAGTTTGTCCCAAATTTCCTTTGCTGAATTACATTCAGCCACCTTTTGGAATATGTCATCAGACATTGTCTGGGCCAAGATGTTCATAGCCTTGGCATCAGCTACCTTCCATCTCTTGATATCAGCATCTGTTCCTGATGGAGGTGGAACAACATTTGTGCTAGAATTCTCTGGGGGTCTTGGACATACTGTCAAAACAGAATTAAAAATATCTTCGTCAATAGAATTCATGTATAGTCTGATCCTTGCTTTCCAAAGTGCAAACTTGGATAGATTGTACACTAGAGGTCTGGTGCTAGCATAATCTTTGTTTTGGGCCATGATTTGTGAAAGCAAAAATCTAATAATAAAATATCAAGGAAAATTGATCTAACTTGGGATCTTTGGGTTCAGGTGTTAGCCTGTACAACCAATCAGGTATGGTATGTTTAACCAACCTCGCTTTGATACCAATTGAAAGAGCAGTTAGATCTGATATACTCTAGAGGGGGGGGGGGGGAGAATAGAGTATATGGTGCTTTGAAACTTTTTATAACAACTGTTGTAATAAGAGTGAGCAGGGAAGCAGTAAAATATCTAATCACAGAACTAAACTAAACAAAAGCTAATCACAGAAAAACCAAGGCCAGAAACAAACATAAACACCAGCACAACCAGAAGACACAAGGAAATATAGTGGTTCCCCTAAACTTGGGTACATCCACTCTTCTACCACCCTAGGTAGGAATCCACTGCAGGATGAGTTGATCAGGTGTCCTGGGCACCAATGAGCTTTTGATAAGGTGCTCAAAAACCAAAGCAGATTTTTTGATCAGGTGTCTTGCCACCAATGAGCTTTTGACAAGGTGCTCAAAAACCAAGTTCAAACTTTTGAAGGGAGCTTGAGAAACCCTTTACAGAGAGGGGGTGAGAGAGTGATGGAAGTCTTCTCTTTCTCAAACAACTGAGAAGACTATGTGGATTGTTGATATCAAAGCTCCCCCTGAATCCTTGAGATCTTCAGGAAGGAAAGCTTTGCTGAGGGTGATAGGCCTTCAAAGATTGAACTCCAACAATAGATGATTTCAGCAATGACTGAAATGTTGAGTGTCAGGAGTCTTGAAATATGTTGGCCTTGAACACTTTGAAACTAAAGAGGTCTGAAGGTTTTTGAAAGCTTGATCTCCTTGGATGTGTGTGTTCTTGAGAATTCTTTGAGACAGAAGATTTTTGAATGTATCTCTGTAATCTGTGTGTCTCTCTCTGTGTCTACTTTAGACTCCAAAAATTCTGTCTTTTATTCTCTGTCAAGTAGCCGTTGGTCTGCATTAATTGCATCCTTAATTGCAAAATCTCTTCTGGAGGAATGTCCATAGAAATATTCCTTGAGAAATCCCTTGAAACTTGGTCCAGAAATGAATAAAAACGGCTAGGAAATCTCTGAATTAATTACAGAATAACTCCTTAACAGATTTGAATTTGAATTTAGAAACATCCTGGAAGTTATCTGAAATCGTCGAACTGAGCTCTGCTATCGTCGAGCTGAGCTCAGCGATCTGGAAAAATATAGTAGCAAAATATCGTCGTTCTGAGCTCAAAGATCGTTGAACTGAGCTCAGAGATAAAAATCCAAAGCAGGGTCAAAATCATCGACCTGAGCTCACCGATCGTCGAATGGAGTTCGACGATATAATGAAGTTGAGCTCAGCGATCGTCGAATGGAGTTCGACGATCTGTCGAAGTTGAGCTAGACGATCGTCGATCGGAGTTCGACGAATCGTCGTGCTGAGCTCGATGATATGACTTAGTCTCCAAACACAAAATCTTGGTCTTCAGGGCAGCTTCCAAACCTAGACTTCTAACCCTTAGACTCAATTCTAATTGACCTATTAGGCTATACAGGAGGTCAAGCATTTTATTCCTAGAGACATAGTGATCCTGACCCAAATTAGTAATAGGGTGTTCCAACAAGCTTGCTCCTGAACTCATTTCTCCCCCAAAAGCTTCGATCCAGATATCGAATTCCACTCCTTTTATTGCTCTGAGGCTAATGGTGAAGTCAAATGGGGGTGGAGTAGGCTGGTTATGGTGTTTTGAGTAGTGAAAATTTCGGCCACCACCTTGGATGCTCCTCCTTGGCTCCAAGTGGCACCTCCTTTAATAGAATTTGGCTGGGGGATTAATCCTAAGCTCAGAACTGAGCTTTGGGAGGCGGGAGGAGGGCCAAGTGGCCTCCATCCCCTCTTTCCCTCTCTTCTCTCTCCTCTTTTTCCACAAATTTCCACAAACACCCCCATGCATGTACTCTCTCTCCTATTTCAGAGGGGTGGGGGCTGTCAATGACCACTTGGGCTGGTCATGGGCCTTGACTCATGGGCTTTTGCCATTGGGATTGGGCTTGACTCATTTCATTTCTTTTCTTTAAGCCCTATGTTGACTTGTTGACTTTTTAGGTTGACTTGGTCAACATGATGAGTGAGTTGGCCCCAGTTGACGTTCATGGACCCAATGCTACTACCCAACTTGGGTTGGGCCATGATGGTGCCCCACTTGGACTACTTGGGCCTATAGGTGTGGGTTTGACCAATTTAGGATTTGAGTTGGCTTGGGTCAACTTGGGTCAATGGGCGACCCAATGATGTGTCTTTTAGTTCGCTTAGATTTCTTTTAGGGTTAGGGGCATGGTGGTGGGGCCAATGTGTGCTTATGACTCCATATTGGGCTAGTTTGACTTGAGTTGACTTGGGCCCTATAATGGGCACTATGTGAATCCACCCTAACTCCATGGGTCAAACCTAGCCTAAACCCCATTCACCCACCACATGTCCTAACCTAATCTATGTTTAGGGGTCTAGTAAGGAATGAGATGCTACACCAACTACCTTCGTGGTTGTTAATGCACCTTGTTGGATAAAATGCTTACCCAACTGTTCTACAAGCTCGGACTGATGGAAAGGACACTACTTTATTTCCTTAGGGAATTAGAAAACACGACATTGGTCAATTGAAGGCATGGTGCACCCAACAATCCCCACAACATCCAGCACGATCGATCAAGCTCAGAGGTGGAATTACCACATGACTCAAAGGTGGAGCACTACATGGCTCAGAGGTGGGCACCACATGGTCGGGCACATATAGGTAGAGAGGCAATTAAATCATGATAGACAATGCCCTAGTCTTGAATCCGTAATCAGCTCTGATACCACTTATAAGATTAAATACTTACCAAACTATTCCAAAATCCAGGAATAGTGGAATGGACACTACTTTTTCCCTTGAGGAAGTAGTAAATGCGCCACACTTCAAGTGAAGGTACACTAGACCCAACACACCTGGTAGTTACAATATAATCTTCAGGCGTCATATTCTAAATAAGTACTCAACCATAGTCTCCACTGTTGGGAAAATTTCCCATAATGTTTCTGATTTGAAAAAGTCATCTGGGTATAGATAAACTCATTTTTTATTTGATGAAGTTTTAGTTTTGATGTTTTCACGTACTAAATATTGCATTTTGCCGATCGCCTAGACTTGCCCTTAGACAAAATGTTTATATCGGCTAGAAGAGTGCAATATAGTCTAAAAGATTATTTGATACCTTAAAAGAATGTTGTATAGGCTAGAAAATCACTATATCGCCTAGATCCCTGTGTTTGAGATGTTATATATCATTAATAGAGTGTGCAGGTTGATAGGTTAGAAGAGTCTCATATGATGCCGAACGTATACCACCGAGTCTATAAGAGTGTTGGATAGGCCAGGAGAGCGGAGGTGATAGTTGGAGGAATTAATTTCATTATCACTTAGAAGATGATGCACAACCTATAAGTATTCCATGTTGCCTAGTAGATTTTATTGGAACCGATGTTTCACAATCCCTGTGTTTGAGAATATCAAACGGGCGTGTCTTGGCCCGTGTGCGTTTCTCTCAGGTTGTATTTGATCACGTCTTGCATTAATAGAGTGTGCAGGTTGATGAGAGAGAAGAGGAAAAGAAGGAGGTCCGGCCGCCGGCGGAGCATCACGCAAAGAAAAGGAAGTCTGGCGCCAAAACATATGGATATCTCTTTCTTTCTGCTAATGCCGAACGAGTGCGTGGTGTTCCTTGGGGTTAGAAGTTACCACCGAGTGGTACCCGGAGCGGTGATGTTGCATTTGATATGGTTTTCGACTCTGTGCTTTGGATTTTTCGGGTTTCTTAATTCGACGGAGCACTCGGGAACTTGGCGGTCTACCGCGCAGGCGTTAACTTGTAGCTTGGCCCCGCGCCTTAAATTGGCATGCGGCTGAGCAAGCTTAATTAATGCTAAGAGTAACACCATGCGATACCGGAGGTGATAGTTGGAGGAATTAATTTAACAGAGCTCTCCGGATCCTACCGTGTCACGCTAGTCCTACAATGCGTGCTAGATCAAGGAATTATTTTAGCCAGACGCTCGGGAAACTAATGTCAGGCTATATTGATTACTGCGCCATGCTAGCCACTCAACGATCGTCGAGATGGATTCATTGAGTTACTGACCTACTGCGTGGCGGTAACTTATATCGCGAGGCGCTAGCTCTATGAAAAGGAAAAATATTCATTTTTGGATATTATTTCAAATTTGGAGGACAGCTGGCACAGCAAGCGCGCGAACCCTGATGTAGAATTGAGCAGTGGGGATGAAAAACTATACACACAAAATTCGTTTGCACCACCTCTCTTTACAGGAGTAAACTATAAAGAATGGAGAAATCTAATGAGAAAATTCCTTATATTATCAGAAATAAAATTTTGGAACATAACGTGTATCAAGCCCCCGTACTAGTTAAATAAGCACGAATGTTATTTGAATGCCAAAGCTATGAATAGTCTGTTCTGTGGGCTTGGCAAGGACATCTTCAAACTAATCTCTGCGCCTCACACTGCCTATGTTATCTGGAAATTTCTTGAGCTAATGTATAGTTTTCCTTCAATAGATAATGAATCAGAACAATTTCTTGTAGATCCGAGCGAAAAACAAACGAAGATTCATTATTGGAGAAGGACATCTCAACCACATCAAGTCAAGAGGAAGATGACCCGGGAACCCCGCGTTCAAATCATACCTTGACCAAGAGCTCTGTAAGCAAGTCAAATTCCCTCTTTTCCTGTAAATCTATTTCTACATTACGGGTGCTAGAAAATGCTAGACGTGGAATTAAGAAGTTGAAAGATATTAGTTCGAACCTACGACTAGAAAACAAAAAGTTAAAAGCTCGACTTAATGTAGAACCATATTATGATGCGATATGTCCTCCCAACTATTCTCTTGATGACAAATCTAAATCGTGTATAGATTGTATTAAATTGAAAGAAAAACAATACTTTCTTGAGAAAGAGCTTCGTCCTGCACATGAAAAAACTCAGAAACTAGGTCTAGAGAACTCATCGTAAAAAGGGAGTATGCCAGAAGCGTTGACTATAAAGTTGAAATTAAGGAGATGAATGAGACTTTCGAAGAATACAGAAATAATTATAAAGATCATATCAACTCTATAGTCATTATCTTAAGAACAACATAATCTCTTACAACAAAGCTAGACTGAATCTCAAAAGTAAATATAAGGATTTGGAAGTGAAAGTCAACGTGCTTAAGGAAATCGTAAAGAAAAATTCGTTGAAGATAAATTCACACCCATTATCTAAGAATACTAAGGGGAGTAGAAAACCTCAAGCTAGTGTATGAGATAGTCACATTCACAAGCAAATTACTCCCTACGTGAAATCGATTGAACGCAAATCTCTTTTTCAAAACCACAACTCTATGAGTTCCTATGTCGAGCAAAATAATTTTAACCTGCAGAACAACTTCAATATAGTCAAGCCTCCAACACAATATTTTTCAGTAGAAGATCTTCACATAAAGACTTCTAGAAATGCGAATGGAAATTTACAACGTAAGAAGAACATCAAGCCAAGATATGAATGGAGGCCCATTACTCAAAATAGTGCACCCATTCCACTCAAAAGGGCCCGTTCACCGTCATCTCATCAAAATATATCACATTGTATTTGGGTACCCAAAGGAACCGTCTTCTCTGGAACCTTTTGGATACCTAAATCTCCTATCTATTAGCTTGCCCAATCTGTGTGAAGTAAGTTCCAGAAGAACGACATGATATCTTACTTCACGATATGCTTTCTAGATTTTTTTTCTTTTTTTCTCCTTCTATTTGTGTAAATAGATTTATTGTAGTGCGCTGTTTTGTGTGATTGTTCCACAGTTAAAATTAACACGATAGATGGTTTATAAAATTAAGAAGAACAAGAAGGAATCATCACGAGCATGAGGTTAACATAAACAAATCACATCAGAAGCACCAATTTCTAGCAAATGTAGACCATTTGTCTTATTGCAACATAAGATTTGAAAATAAAAAAGAAATACATATAGAAAGCTACTCCTCTGAAGAGGTGGGAGAAATATTGAACTTCTTCATGATTTTTTGAGCGTCTTTTTCATCCCCTTCACCTACTTTGTCATCTGTTTGATCTCCCGGCCTTGCTTCTCTACCATACCGTAGATATCCCGACTAGTTGCCCCAAGGGACCCTGTACGGTGTATCAGTATCTGTGGTGCAGGTGCCCGTGCTAGTGAGGAAGTAGGAATCTCACCTACCTTATAGATCTGCGGGCAGCTGCTATCTATAGGGTATGCTGACCAGTCGATGACTAGGTAATTCTCCATTAGGATGCTCTGGATCACACCACCCAGAGGCAGTGTGTTCACCCACTAGCGGTTGGGGGATTTCAGGAGAAAGGTGTTGCGCATTATGGAGAGGATGAGATCCGAGACACTGAAGGACTTCTCGGCCAGGATACAGTATATCACCATTGATAGCTAGGTCATGACCTTCCTGGTGTCCTTAAAATTGAACATGAGAGAGTGACGTAGGACATCCTGGATGATGCTGGCATTAGGAGTGAGTATATCCACCGAAGTGATCGATCAGGTCTGAATGCCCCTCCACACCATGAAGAATCTCGTACATCTCCCTCCAGTCCCGAGTAGTTTTGAAAGACTCCACGATGTCGAGGATTGAATAGTTGAGAGTCCAGATATATTTTGTATCGAGATCTGAGTGGGTTATTGTCACTATCTCAGTCTCGATACAGGAAAGCACACCACCACCCTCTTGCATGTGAGCGGGGTCTCTGAGATTGTTGTAGAACTCTCGAGTGAGGACCGAGGATAATGGAGCACCAGAGGAGATCACCGAGAGCATGCCCGTATTATCCAAGTATCCATAGATATGAGCATACCGATCATCGATATCGATGATCATGGGCACACTCATGGTTGCCTCGTCTATAGTAGTATAGGTGGATGCAGGCACTCGGGTGCGTTTAGAAAAACTACGGCAAGAAGGTTGAGAGCTGGAAGAAGCCATAACCTGACAAAAAAAACATGAATCCTTTAGTTAAAAATAAAAATAATGAAGATTTCAGTCTCTGGATACTACCACAGAGCGATAATTTGTTACTGTCATGCGGTACCATGATGAACTATAAGTCTTCTTCTTCTGCCGGATGATTTCCAAAACTCCATTTAGGTAAAAAGTTTCTCAAAAATAGGTAAAACACTTAGATCTAAGGCCATGTAAGATAGATAAGTGAGAATAGCCAAGATCCGTGAAGGAAAAACACAAATCTAACATGAAAATTTGTTGAAATCTACCCGTCTTAGATTCCAATTATGGAACCCGCAAAAAACTTAACTTTTAAGTAGATAAGTCACTCGAAAGGGTCAAGGATGCGTGATCCAAGCTTACGCATGCTAGATCCTCGAAAAAGGCCATGATCTGTAGCATAACGTCACAAATCGAGCATAAAAACATTGCCAAACCACCACAGATCACGCACAAAATGACTTGATATCCAAAATCAACAACTCCAAAACTTTTAAAACTAGGAATTTGAGAGAGAGAAATGAAGAAGAGAGTACCTTCAATGTGGATGAGAGCTCCGGGGAAGGGGCGTTGTCGATAAAGGCAAGAGGAAAAGTGAGAAGGTGGGTAGAACTGGACCTGACCCGTATTTTTATATATTCTTAAGCTACTGCGGCGCATTAACTTTAACACCGGCAGTAGCACGTTTTTTGGTACTATTGCCTAACTATTCGTCCCAGTATCTTCATCACTATGCTAATATCAACGACAACACAAGACTCACTGTACTGTGTCTCACATTAGCGGGGTCGTAGGTGTGTCATCATTAGGATCGCTAACCTATAATCCACGTTGTGTTCTTAATCGGGGAGGGGTTCTAGTGGGTCCTTGCGTGATGCTGGGGGGGGGATGCGTGTTAGGTTGAGCAGGTTCTAGTATTTGCATATGGGATTGACACCCCACCCTATGACACTTGTGCAGCTCCTTATGCCCATCCATCACTGAGTACAGGGATAGAATGATGACACATTGCTTGGGTCAAGCATGTTTTGAGCATTCTCATGGGTTCTTCATCATAGCGCGAACGTTGTCTCATGCCAAGTGGTATTAAGTCTCATGCATAATACTCTATCGTGTGATCTTATCTCTTTTGCATCTATTTTTTAATTTATTTGCTCGTTCGTTATTTATTTGAGTGCCGTGCGTCGAGTTTTTTCAAAAAAAAACACAAAAAATTATAAAACCAAAAACAAAAAAATGTGAACTACTTATGTCTATGAGCACACATGAACAGAACTTAGACCATAACGACAACATACAATGTTTGAGTTAAGCATGCTAATCCTTGTGAACATTATCCCCAGTCATGGTGTGTCGAATCTATAGATGCTTAGCCACTGAGGGCAACATTACATGTTAGTGTATGTTGACTATGCCTCTAGGTATGTGTGAGAATTTAGATAGGGGAATGACTTCACACTAATCACACATCCCTAGACGGAGCACTCTTGTTCAAATACTAGGCTTATATGCTATAACTCGTGACATTGCATCTTAACACATTAGAAATACCTTGAATAATCAATGTCCCGATATATATGTTCTTATATAAGGATTATAACTTTGGGAAAAATCTTGTGTGCTGAGGTCTTATGTATACAAGTTAAGGTGTATCTGTCTAGGTGGATAAATTTTGATTGACCAGGGGCTCTTTAAACTCAAAAAATATATAAAAGTGATAGCTCAAAGCAAACTAAAAGGAAAACTATGCAAGCTATCACATGTCATGTCAAGGACCCCCCATGCACTACTCACTCCTTCTGATAAGTCTTTATGAGCATTGTGAGGATGAGCACCTTGGTTCAAAGAGACATTTCGATCTTGTGCATAGACTCTAACTTAAGCTTGGTGCCCTAGTTCCAGTCTTTGTATGACATAGATAGATATGTGACGAGATCATTCACTATAATTCTCTTGTGTTAGCATTTTAAAATATCGAGATAAAACATGTAACATATGCTATTTCTACTTGTTGTTTTCTCTCTGTTGATGCTACACGTATAGCTCATCGTCTTACTTAACGCTTCCATGCATAAGAATTGGCCTGACACTACGCTATATGCTTTTTGCACATAGGTACTAGCACATGATTTATACTTTTGACGTTTACAATGTTTAAATGTGATTAACTTTAAAACTCTCGTAGCATTGTATTGTTCCTTGTTGTGTGCTTAGTCTACTCTGTGCTGTCCAATCCATATAAACTCTATGAAATGACTTATTCTTTGTTTGTGTACTCCGCTCTTATGTATGCACATGTGCTTCATATTCTCTGATTTGCATTTTTTTGGGTCACCCCTATGTTTCTCACTCCTTGCTTTACTGATTGTGTGCACTGTCTGCTGTCTATATCATGCTCATTATTTATACTCACCATGCATGTCTATTTGGTCTGGCCCACCCTTTTGACACTATCAATAGGGGGGGGGGAGAAGAGATTGTTCATGAGTATGAGTTACAGCTTAGGAAGGATCACTTGTAGGGGGAGCTTGCTACAATGTGCCCACGTAGATAAGGGGAGTGTGTAGAACGCGTAGAAAGGGGGAGCGTGTAGAATATGTAGATAGAGGGAGTGTGTGTGTGTCGGGGAGCTATATAGAGAACCTGAAACCTGAACTCTCATGATTATATTTTATATATATTCACTCTATCATGCACTTCCTTGGTATTTCTCATGAACGAGATTTCATATTTTCAAAAGGGGGAGTTTGTTGGAACCGATGTTTCACATTCCCTGTGTTTGAGAATATCAAATCCCAGGTTGTATTTGATCACATCTTATGTTGATAGAGTGTGCAAGTTGATAGGTTCACACAAAGAAAAGGAAGTCTCTTATGGATACTAACGCCGGGCGATAAAAGTTACCGCCGAGCGGTAGCCTCGAATTAATTTGATGGAGCGCTCAGTAATATACCACGCAGGAGCCAACTTATACAGCGCTGCGCTAGCTCAATTAATGACAGGAGTAATGCCAGGAGATACCTGAGGTGATAGCTGGAGGAATTAATTGAACAGAGCTCCCAGGAACCTACCGTGCCGCGCTTGTCCTATAGCGCGAGCTAGATCAAGGAATTATTTTAGCCAAACGCCCGGGAAATTACCTCCAGACGATAGTGCTTACCACGCTGCGCTAGCCACTCAACGATCATCTAGATAGATTCGTCGAGTTACTGACCTACCGCGTGGCACTAACTTATACCGCAGGACGCTAGCTCTATAAAGAAGAAAAATATTTGTTTTCGAATATTATTCCAAATTTAGAGGACAGCTGGCACAACAAGCGTGCGAACCTACCACTAGGCTCTAGTCCTACCGCCGACGGTAGCTTATTTTCACGAAGACATATATAAGGCCGCCTCAGTTTCTATGCTGAGGACCTAAGACAAAAAAGGACAAGTTCGTGCAATCCAGTGTTCGGCCGCCTCTCTGCGCTCTGTTCTAATCATCTTTGTCAAAGGAATAGTACTCCGCCTCCCTCCTGAAAGAAATTGTACCCTAAACACCTAGAGGGGGGGGGGGTGAATAGGTGACTAAAACTTTTTAAACTTTTAGGCAGATTATATCACAGATTTCACAGATCTATACACAACATACACAGCATCAATCACATACACAGAGTACACACTGTTTTATAGTGGTTCCCCAAGGTTTGGGTACATCCACTTTCCCCCTTCGCCTATCTAGTAGTGTACTAGATTCGGCCAAACTCCTCCACTATTCCTCAGATCCTTAGATCTTACACTCAGAACCCCAACCAGGTTCCTACAGCTCAGAGTGATCCCACTCCTACAACTCAGGCTAAACAGCCCTACCACTCAGTCTTCACAAAGACCTACACTCAGCCACAAGGCCTACACTCAGAGATATGAATCTCCTACACTCAGGCACACAGGCCCTACCACTCAGCCTTTATAATTACAGGCTTACAACTCAGATCCCTAAGGATCCTACAAGAAATTAAGAATACAATGTATAAACCTACAACTCAGAATAAGAGAGAAGAGTTGACAGGTTTCTTGATAAGTTCTTGAAAGAACTCTGCTGAGATCAACCTCACTTGGCTTTCTTCAAAGCTTCTTGAATGTAGAACACAATAGGGTTGAGTCTCTCTGCAGCAGATCTTCAATCACTGCAACTTAAGAATCAGAACTAGGTCTGAAACTTTCTTCACAGCCTGGTTCCAACAGCTGTCTTCTTGGAAGAAGCTCTCTCTCTCCAACTACTTAGATCTTCAATTGAATCTTCAATGAATTGCTTGATCACTTTGGTGATTTCCAACAACTTCTTTGATGTGTTAATCATCTTCTTCTGTTGACAGAATAAGCCTATATATAGGCCTTCTTCATGGTGACCAGCTGATCCGATTCCTAACAACTTTCTGACATCTCTGACAGTTGCAGTAGACCAGCTGGAATGGCAGCTGTCATGTCATCCAGTCACTTCTTGAAATATCTGTAACTGTCTGAAAGTGTCGAGACAGTCTGTCTTTAAGTGTCGACACTTGTAGACTGAGTGTCGACACAAGTAGACTAAGTGTCGACACTAGCCTTCATGGTGTCGACACAACTCCTTGTGTTGTAGAATTTACTTCTCGACACTGCTTCTTCAACATGTGTCGACACTGATAATGTGTGTCGACACAACTCCTTGTTCTTCAGTACTTTGTTGATTTCTTGGAAGTGTCGACACAACTCCTTTGTGTCGACACATCTTCTTGTGTTGAACTTGTTAAGTGTCGACACATCTTCTTGGTGTCGACATATGCCTTCAGTGTTGATACTTTTGCTGAGTGTCGACACATCTGCTTGGTGTCGACACTTGTACTTAGTCTTCATAGAAATTTGCTGAGTGTCGACACAGCTCCTTGTGTCGACACTTTCTTCATGTGTTGAGACTTCTGCTGTGTGTCGACACTGAACCTTTGTGTCGACACATTCTTCATGTGTTGAGACTTTAGCTGAGTGTCGACACATCTCCTTTGTGTCGACACTTGTACTTAGAATTTGTTGAATTTTTGCTGAGTGTCGACACAGCCTCCTAGTGTCGACACTTTCTTCATGTGTTGAGTCTTCTGCTGTGTGTCGACACATTCTCCAAGTGTCGACACTTTCTGATGTCGACAAAGTTCCACTGGGTGTCGACACTGCTTCTAAGTGTCGACACTGCTTTTCTGGACATTTCTTCATTGAGTGTCGACACAGCCTGTATGTGTCGACACTTTCCTTCTGGTGTCGACTCTGCATCCCTGGTGTCGACACAATTACTCCAAGTGTCAACACTGCTTCTCTGGATGTCGACACAAGTCTTCTTAAGTGTCGACACTTTTCTTCTGGGTGTCGACACATGGACTTAGAAACTTTTCAGCTTTCCCTGCAAATACTTAACCTGCACAACTAAACTCAAAACACATCAAATACATTTTGATGTATATCATTGAGTAGGGTGAGGCTTCTTCAAATCAGGTACATTTATTCCAATGTACCCAATAATCTCCCCCTATTTGGAGAAGTTATAACCCTTAGTCAATGATATACACCATGCATAATAAAATCACAGTATGATGTAAAGCAGGATTATATAACAGGGTAAGTACATAAACATGTATTAATCAAAACATGTATACACAGATATCTCAGAACAATTAATGTAATAGTTGAACATATATCACATTGTTCTAAGAACTTCAACATTATCATTATCCAAAAGTTTACAGAAGGTTTAAAATTAAATGATTACAACTGTAAACTAAAGATAAATTCTATCCTATTGCTTCTCAGTCTCCTTGATCACTATTCCCTTTCCAGATTGTATCTTTGCTTGGACTGGGGCTTCAGCATCTTCAGCAGCAGCAGGCTTCTTTCCTTTTAGATCCTTCTTTTTTTGATCTTCAGCTTTGATCTTTTGTCTTTCAAAGTAATGATAAGGCTTGGGAAAGTACTTGCTAGGCTCCTGGGCAGTAGGAGGTAGCTTTCCCATCTTTGCCTTTCTTCTATACTGCACAATGGCTTCTTGCCTGTTCTCATGCTTCCTCCACTCCACATCAGAATACCATTTTCCTCTGTCCACAATATTGTCTTTGGCAGCCTTCCATGCAGTCAGAATGATATTCCTGGAGGTGGGGCTCCATTGTTCAAAGTCAGGCCTGAGTTCAGCTTGCTCCCTGAATCTCTTCTTAGACAATTTGGCTTCTTGTTCTCTCTACAAAGCTTCTTGTATAGCCTCAGGCACTGGCTGAACTACTTTTTCTATGATGACATTTTGCTTTCCCTCAGGTGGGCTATACATTGACTGTATATCTGCATGTATCATATCAAAGTCTGGTGGAGGGTATATTACTTGAGCCACTTCAGCTTCTTCCCCTCCAAGATATGCAGGATTAATCCCAGACTCTGCCACATTATCATCATCACATAATGGAGGATATCCAAGGGTGGCTCTGATGGAATTTGATATCCACTTTGCATGATCAGAGCCTGCTTTGACTAACACCCTCTCCCCCTTTATGACTTCTCTTTCAATATGATCCGTCAGATCATCTTTCTGAAATCTTATTTGTGCATCCAAATAGTTTACTCCATCCTTAAAGAAAGGTTTCAACCTTTGGAGTCTGTCAGTTATAGCCTTTTGAGAGTCTACTATAGCAGTTTTAACAACAGTTAGGCTTTCTTGCAATGCTTTGTCAAATTCTTCTTTAGATGTAGCATTAGCTGTAGTCTGACCAGTAGCTATATTCTTCATTTCTGTGACTATTGCATTGTGTGAAGCAGTAAGATTATCATTCATCCTTATCTGGTTCTCCAGTACATAGCCTTGCTTCACTGCAATATCATCTACTTGAGCTTTGATCTTCTCTTGATGTGTAGCCAAGTAGACCACTACATTCCCTCCCTTGTGGAAGCAGTCAGTCATCTCTTTCTTATTCAGATTCATTTCAAATCTGATGGACTTAATATCTTGGGCCAGATCAAACTGTAGAGATTTATTCCCTTCATCTACATACTTCTCCAGAGCTTGCCTTTGCTCATCAAGTCTAATTTTTAAAGCCACCATCAATGAACTGTAATCTGTAGATGGGGCTGGCTGTGGTGCAGGCTGTGGTGCAATTGTTTGTAAAGCCTTTTTGTAAGTTTGGCTCCTTCTCTTAAAGACTTGGAATTTCCTCTTTTTGGCTCTTGCAGCCTCTTCATCTTCTGAAGCAGATGTGCTATCAATAGTCACTCTGTCCTTCGGACTTGGAGGTAGCTCCTTCTCAGTCCTTTGTAGGCCTTCAGCAGCTTTTGGCATCTCAGTCTCTTTGCTTGCAGTTTCTTCTATATTCTCCACTTGCTCCCCCTCAATAATTACCTTCTCCCCCTCAGCAGCAGCACTTTCTTTCCCAAAGTCTGTTTGTAGAAGATCTGGGAATAGCTCTTCTAGGGTAAATTCTTGTTGAGAATGGGGTGGAGAAACTCTTATCTCATCAATAACTTGATCAGCAACCACTTGATCTGCAACAGATGTGTCCTCCATGACAACATCTTGGGGCTGACTAGGAATCTGAGATTGCTGATTAACATGAGGTATTGAATCAGACAAAACATCATCCTCAATATGGAAATCTAATGCATTAATCTCAGTGATTACCTCAAGTATAGTGTGGGTAGCTTGTTCACTTTCTAGTGGAGGTGGCTCATCCACAAGTAAGGGCTCCCCCTGGATGGAATCCTGGTGGATTGGGCTTACCTGAGGTAGCTCCCCCTGCCTTGGTGCAACTTCTTGTCTAGCAGGAGATTGTCCACCATTTCCAGTGTCTTGTTCATCATCTGGAGTAAAGACAACTTGCTCTTCAGAGCTACTAGAGGATTCTTGAGCCACAGGGGCTGACTTCTTCTTCCTTTTCTGTGGTGTTACCTTCTCAGGAGTTGGCATTTCCTTGGTCAATACCCTATCCCACCTAGAGAAGATCCTCAGATCCATTCTTCTCATGTGGTTAATTTTGGATCCTGCAGCTTGGGTCATTACCTCTGGTATACAACCAGCTAGGTATAGACTTAGTATCCTACCCAGATTGGGCTTCTTCATACTCTCCTTAATCTTCTCAAACACTACTACAGACCAATCAGTATGTAACTTGAAAATAATCCTTGTCATGAGGCTAAACATATGAGCTGATACTCTGTCATGCCCTCCAGGCTTGCTCAAGATAACCTTGCCAACAATTTCAGACAGAAATTTGCCCTGCATGTTCATTCCCTTTCTATTGAAAACAGATCCTATTTTCATCTTGGAATCCAGTCCACACCATGTCAGTGCTTCTCTGGTCTTAGATACAAAAACATCTTCTTCTTCCTTAGTTCTAGGTAGTTGAAGTACCTTTCTCAGACTCTTAGAAGAAACTTTCACCTTAGCCCCATGAACTCTAGACTTTATCTTGAGTCCAGATTCATCTACTGTAGCTCCATTCAGGAATTCCAGAACCTCTTTCTTCCATATCTTGGTTGGTTCGGAAACAAGAAATTCTATCCCTGTCTCTGCTATTAGGGTTATCACGCCTTTGATCTCTGGTTCCCCGTCATCAAACGCATGCCGCACGAGTTCGTAACCTTCATTCACATTCTCTTCGAGCTTGGGCGCCATTAGGGTTTGAAGAAATTTGAATTGAGAGAAGAGAGGTGTCGACACACAAGTTTGGTCTCGAAACTTTGGTAAGCGTGTCGACAAACAATGGTGAAATCCTATTTATACCTTTCTAGGATCGAAGATGAAAGGGCGCGTCAAAATACTTAAATTGTGTCGACACTGTTGATAAGTGTCGACACAGACTTATAATGTCTCGACAACTATGTGTTGACACAAGTATAGTCGACAGAATATATGTGTCGACACTTGTTTATGTGTCGACACCACTTAGCTCGACACTTAGTCGAGACTTTACTTGTCTAATTCTGTATAAATCTTAAGTGTCGACACCACTTTTCTGTGTCGACACAGACAACTCTGTGTGTCGACACCTTTTTACTTAGCCAATTTTCTTTTGTAAACTTATTCTAAGTTTATCATCCCTAATTCAATTTTAAACCTATTGAATTTGGTTTCTTCTAAAGGCTTAGTATACATGTCAGCTAGTTGATTATCTGTATTAACATACTCTAGTGTAATATCTTCTTTTTCCACATGTTCCCTTAGAAAATGATATTTTATTTCTATGTGTTTAGTCCTCCTATGGGAAACAAGATTGTTTGCAATAGATATAACACTAGTAGAATCACAAAATAGTGGTGTTCTACTTACTTGAATACCATAATCCTCAAGCTGATGTTGTATCTATAGAAGTTGAGCACAGCAACTTCCTGCAGCCACATACTCTGATTCTGCTGTGGAGATAACCACACTTGTTTGCTTCTTGCTACTCCATGATATCAGTCTTCCACCTAGGAATTGACAGGTACCAGTTGTACTTTTCCTATCTTCTTTGCAGCCTGATGGCTGTTCCACATAGACCTCTTCCTTCAGATTTCCATTTAGAAATGCTGACTTAACATCCATTTGGTATACTTTAACCCTTGATAGGTTGCATAGGCCAAGAACTTTCTTATTGCCTCCAGTCTGGCTACTGGAGCAAAGGTTTGATCAAAGTCAATACCTTCTTCATGCCTATATCCCTTAGCAACCAGTCTTGCTTTGTTCTTTATAATAACTCCATGTTCATCCATCTTGTTCCTGAAGATCCACTTAGTTCCAATTATGTTGTGGTCTTTTGGTTTAGGAACAAGCTCCCAGACTTTGCATCTCTTGAACTGATTTAGCTCTTCTTGCATTGCCTCAATCCAATGAGGGTCTAGGATGGCTTCTTCAAATTTATTTGGCTCAACTTGGGATAGAAAACTTGAGTAGAGTACTGAGCTTAGATTTCTGATCCTTGTTTGTACCCTTTATCTTAGATCACCAATAATTTGATCTGCTGGATGATCTCTTAGATGCCTAGTAGCTGGAGGCAGCCTGGCTTCATGTTGAACTCCTTCAGCTTCTTCAACTTGCTGCACTCCTTGGTCTTCTTCTGCATCAGGTGCATCTAGTACTCCCCCTGGACAGCAGCCACTATCATCTACATGCTGACTTGCAGTAGATCCTTCTTCAATAGTGAGCTTGTCCATCTTCTTAGTCACACCTGTGGAGCTGCAAATACTTCTAGACAACTTATGGTTAATGAGTCTAGCTTCATCAAATACTACATGTACTGATTCCTCTACAACTTGAGTAGTCAAGTTGTAGACCCTATAAGCCTTACTATTGTTGTTGTACCCAACAAAGATCCCCTCTTGGGATTTGGCAGCAAACTTGGTTAAGTAAGACTTACCATTGTTAAGTATATAGCATTTACAACCAAAGATCCTGAAATAGGATAGGTTTGGTTTTCTGCCTTTCACAATCTCATAGGGGGTCTTATTGTGGCTCTTAGTAATGGTAGCCCTATTAATTACATGGCATGCAGTATTAACTGCCTCAGCCCAGAAATATTCTGGGAGAGATGTGTCACTTAATAGGGTTCTACCAGCCTCAATCAAGGTTCTATTTTTCCTTTCAGCAATGCCATTTTGCTGAGGTGTTCTTGGTGAAGAAAATTCCTGAAATATCCCAAACTCTTCAAATAGCTTTGTCATACTATCAGATTGGAATTCAGTACCATGGTCACTTCTTATTTTGACCACTGTACTGTCTAACTCATTCTAAATTTGTTTGACAAAACTATAGAAGATACTAGGCGTTTTAGATTTCTGTCTAAGGAAGAACACCCAGGAAAACCTTGAGTAGTCATCTACAACCACAAATGTGTAGACCTTCCTACCTAGGCTGTGAACTGGCATAGGACCAAAGAGATCCATATGCAAGAGGTATAAGCACCTCACAGCATCTTTGTTCTCAATGCTATTAAAGGTGGATCTAGTCTGCTTGCCCTTTTGACAAGCTGAGCATATCCCATCTTTAATATACTTAAACTGAGGACCATTCCTCACTAACTCTTTGCTATAGAGTTGGCCAATTGTCTTGTAGTTAAGATGGGCTAGCCTCTTGTGCCATTTGACACATTGAGAGACTTTCTCATCAGCTACAAGACACACTGGAGAAACATTGTTCTCACACATAATGTCTAGACAATAGACATTTCTCTTTCTGTAACCAGTCAGAATGATCTCTTGATCATTTGACCTCCTGATATGACAACCATCTTTGACAAATGAGATGTCATATCCTAAATCACTCAGTTGACTTATACTAATTAGGTTATGTTTCAGACCTTTAACATAAGCCACTTGAGTAATTGTTATAAGGTTGCTAGAAATGTTACCAAAACCTTTGATGATTCCTTTTTCAGAACCACCAAAGGTGACTTTAGGACCATCCTTGATTAGTGTGAAGTCCTTTAGCAATCCTCTAGTTCCAGTCATGTGCCTGGAACATCCACTGTCCAAGTACCATATTGGGGCATGGACACTTGGACTCACCTGCAAAACAGATTAGTTGACCTTAGAACCCAAAGAATTCTTGGGTCCTTGGTGCTGGTTAGTTTGCCTCTTAACAAAGCTACCTGCAGATCTTCCAACAGGCAGTTTGCTACTCACTTTGGCACTAGAATTGTGCCAGCAGTCAATGGCAAAGTGGCCTAACTTGCCACAACACCAGCACTCAAATCTATTGTACCTTTGCTTAGGTACAACCCTAGCTGTTCTATCTACAACAGGCTTGTTGAGTACTAGGGCTTTGCCCTTAGACTTGGACTTTACAGTCCTAGCAGGTTGTGTAAACCCTAATCCAGTTTTACCCTTGTGAGGTATAAACTCATCTATCAAAGGTAGAACTGATTTTGGTTTAGAGAACCTTGCTACTATATATCTCTCCTTCTGAAGACTAATCTCCAGATTTCTGATTTGATCATTCTTAAATGTTATAGTCCCCATCTGAATAACAGTTATGTGCTTCAGTCTGGCTATTTCATTTAGTTTTTGATCAATTAACTTCTCAAAATCAGTTGCAGCCTCTTTGAGACTAGCAATCTTCTTTGCCTGACTCTTGGCCAAGGATTTGCTTTTCTTAAAAGCTTGCAACAGTACACTATATTCATCAATAGGATTTCCTTTTTGCCCTTGATCTGAGTCTTCCTCTTATCAGTTGACTCTTTTCTTTTCTCTGGACAGTCAACAACAACATGTCCTTGTCTGTTACAGCAATAGCATACAATTTTTGATAAAGTTGCTTTGCTTGACTTGGGCATTCTCCTGTCTTTCTTTGATGACTTCTCGTTCTGATAATAGTCATCTTTTCCCTGTGAAGTGGATGGCTTTGACCTCCACTGTTTCTTCTTTAGAAACTTCTGAAAGTGTCTTGTGAAAGCTGCAAAATCCTCATCACTATCACTGCTTTCAGAATCCCTGCATTCTGTCTCATCTGTCTCAGATCCAGCAACCTTTGGTGGTGGAGATGGAGACTTACTTTTGTATTTCCTGGTGGCTTCTGTCTTGAATGCCACAGCTCTTTCTTTGTGCTCAATTCTGGTAGTCTTCTCCTCTTCTTTCCTTACCATTAGCTGCATTTCATAGGACAACAGCTTTCCAAACAAAGTTGGAGGAGGAATATCTGCTAACTTGGCCATTTCCCTTATGGCACAAATCTTGGTGTCCCAGTCCTTTGTTAGGGACCTCAAGAACTTATCATTCAGCTCATAATTGCTGAATTCTCTTCCATAGGACATCAACTCATTACAATCCTATAGAATTTCTTGTAGCATTCTGTTATACTATCAGACCTACCTTGTCTGAAGCTCTCATATTCTTGGTTTAACAAAGACTTCCTGTCTTGTCTAACTTCTTCTGAACCCTCCATGTACACTATCAGAGTATCCCACATCTCCTTTGATGTTTTAAAGTGTATCAAGTTCTGAAATGTAGCATCATCTATGACACTTACAATGATATTCTGAGCCCTCTTGTCCATGGTGGCTAGAATAATCTCATCTTTTGTCATTTCAGAAAAGTCCTTAGGTGTTCTCTGATTTGCATCTAACACAGATACCTTCATAGGCACATAAGGCCCTTCTTTAACTGTGATATAGATTCTAGGGTCAGAGGCTTCCATAAACAGTCTAACCCTTTCTTTCCAGATGCCAAAAATCTCCTTTCTACAAATTGGCAACTTCATGGATCCAAGTTCTTTATGATTCTCTGTTGAACCCATTTTCTTGATTTTCTTGTTTATGCTGAATCTGTCCTTGATTTCACTGAATCTGCCAACAGGATCTACTCAGACAGTTATGTCCTTTTTGAGTAACCTCCCTCTGATACCACTTGAAAGAAATTGTACCCTAAACACCTAGAGGGGGGGGGGGGTGAATATGTGACTAAAACTTTTTAAACTTTTAGGCAGATTATATCACAGATTTCACAGATCTATACACAGCATACACAACATCAATCACATACACAGAGTACACACTGTTTTATAGTGGTTCCCCAAGGTTTGGGTACATCCACTTTCCCCCTTCGCCTATCTAGTAGTGTACTAGATTCGGCCAAACTCCTCCACTATTCCTTAGATCCTCAGATCTTACACTCAGAACCCCAACCAGGTTCCTACAGCTCAGAGTGATCCCACTCCTACAACTCAGGCTAAACAGCCCTACCACTCAGTCTTCACAAAGACCTACACTCAGCCACAAGGCCTACACTCAGAGATATGAATCTCCTACACTCAGGCACACATGCCCTACCACTCAGCCTTTATAATTACATGCTTACAACTCAGATCCCTAAGGATCCTACAAGAAATTAAGAATACAATGTATAAACCTACAACTCAGAATAAGAGAGAAGAGTTGACAGGTTTCTTGATAAGTTCTTGAAAGAACTCTGCTGAGATCAACCTCACTTGGCTTTCTTCAAAGCTTCTTGAATGTAGAACACAATAGGGTTGAGTCTCTCTGCAGCAGATCTTCAATCACTGCAACTTAAGAATCAGAACTAGGTCTGAAACTTTCTTCACAGCCTGGTTCCAACAGCTGTCTTCTTGGAAGGAGCTCTCTCTCTCCAACTACTTAGATCTTCAATTGAATCTTCAATGAATTGCTTGATCACTTTGGTGATTTCCAACAACTTCTTTGATGTGTTAATCATCTTCTTATGTTGACAGAATAAGTCGATATATAGGCCTTCTTCATGGTGACCGGCTGATCCGGTTCCTAACAACTTTCTGACATCTCTGACAGTTGCAGTAGACCGGCTGGAATGGCAGCTGTCATGTCATCCAGTCACTTCTTGAAATATCTGTAACTGTCTGAAAGTGTCGAGACAATCTGTCTTTAAGTGTCAACACTTGTAGACTGAGTGTCGACACAAGTAGACTAAGTGTCGACACTAGCCTTCATGGTGTCGACACAAATCCTTGTGTTGTAGAATTTGCTTCTCGACACTGCTTCTTCAACATGTGTCGACACTGATAATGTGTGTCGACACAACTCCTTGTTCTTTAGTACTTTGTTGATTTCTTGGAAGTGTCGACACAACTTCTTGTGTTGAACTTGTTAAGTGTCGACACATCTTCTTGGTGTCGACATATGCCTTCAGTGTTGATACTTTTGCTAAGTGTCGACACATCTGCTTGGTGTCGACACTTGTACTTAGTCTTCATAGAAATTTGCTGAGTGTCGACACAGCTCCTTGTGTCGACACTTTCTTCATGTGTTGAGACTTCTGCTGTGTGTCGACACTGAACCTTTGTGTCGACACATTCTTCATGTGTTGAGACTTTGGCTGAGTGTCGACACATCTCCTTTGTGTCGACACTTGTACTTAGAATTTGTTGAACTTTTGCTGAGTGTCGACACAGCCTCCTAGTGTCGACACTTTCTTCATGTGTTGAGTCTTCTGCTGTGTGTCGACACATTCTCCAAGTGTCGACACTTTCTGATGTCGACAAAGTTCCACTGGGTGTCGACACTGCTTCTAAGTGTCGACACTGCTTTTCTGGACATTTCTTCATTGAGTGTCGACACAGCCTGTATGTGTCGACACTTTCCTTCTGGTGTCGACTCTGCATCCCTGGTGTCGACACAATTACTCCAAGTGTCGACACTACTTCTCTGGATGTCGACACAAGTCTTCTTAAGTGTCGACACTTTTCTTCTGGGTGTCGACACATGGACTTAGAAACTTTTCAGCTTTCCCTGCAAATACTTAACCTGCACAACTAAACTCAAAACACATCAAATACATTTTGATGTATATCATTGAGTAGGGTGAGGCTTCTTCAAATCAGGTACATTTATTCCAATGTACCCAACACCTCCAATTTGTGAACAAAGATCTCCGGCAATCCAAGGACTACATCGATTACGAAGAGACGACCGGTTGCAAGCAAACAGAGATCTCAAGCACCGGTCGCGGATCGCGATATGGAGAAATCATCAAGAGAGATACTTTAAACTTAATTTCTTTAAAACTTATCTTTTTGTAATCTTCTTTTTTTTTCTATTCATTCTTGTGGTAAGGAAAATCGATTGGTGAAGGTCGTCAAAACCCGGGAAGGATTATGTGGGAAATCATCCCGGGGTTGGGACGTCTAGATTGAGTGATCTAGCAGGGCTCTAAGATCCTTCCTTGCATGGAGGTGAAGGGCCGCCTCTAAGACCTTTCATGGAGGGAAAGGGAGAGAGCCAACCGGTTTGTCGAGCGGGTCGGTATAGAAAACAAAAGAGTGTTTTCTTTCTCACCGCCTTCGATCTCCGGCGTCACGGGGATCACAATTTTGTAATCATTAAGAACTTATTATTGATTCAAATTTTAATAAAGTTAATTTCTGTGTTTTTATTCTTCTATGCGTGTACGATCAAATTCTCTCTAGTGTGAGTAGTTCTTCAAAGGGTGATTTGCCCAGGAAAACGAGTTCTGTAACTTACCGCCGCGCGTTAGCTACCTAACGCCCCGTGGTAGCTTCCAAAACAAGTTTTCCTGGACCAAAATTGTTTGAATTTTCAAATAATGCTCAAAACCTTATTCACCCCCTCTAATGTTGGCCATTGGATCCAACAGCTTTAACTGAGAATAAGAAGGTACACTATAAAAAAAATCTAGGTGTTTCATCGGTTAGAAGCCCATCATATCATCTAGAAGTTCCTAATATTGGCTAGAAGGACTGTTAAAGTTATGTGTCATCTAGAGAGTGAATTTATCTGTTAGATGAGGTTTTACATGCTAGATCACTACTATATCGACTTGAACACCACTATATCATCTACATCAATACTCTATCGGTTAGATCAGTACTATATCGACTAGGAAAATTCAAGAAATCTAGAATTGTGCAGATATCGGCTATATCGTGCATACAATATCTATATAGTGCAGACAGTCTCCATATCGCTTAGATAACATCCATATCTCGTATATGCAATGATACTTCAATTTGAAATCATTGTTGTCGGAATCACTACCATACTTTGCGCCGACTAATATAACAGTCAATGACATGTGTAATCTTCGAGGACATGTGAAAACATCAGTTAACTTCAATTTTACCATTAAAATAACAGCTTATATAAATACAGAAGATACGTCGTCATCAACCCTAATTCCATAAAAACCATCATCAGGAAATCAAAAAGAAGATACATGGAATTTGAACTCGTGAAAGCTTGCGCCCTAAACGTTGATCTTCAAGCTTTCAGATTTGCTCAGGAGTGTTCGATAAAATCATCAATCAAGCAATAATAAGATCAAATAACAATATCTATTTGATAAAAACTGCTCCCTGAAACTAAATCAAAAACAGCTTCGTGAAACTAAATAAGGTGTAAAACTTTAAATACTTGTTCTAAATACTTGTTTAAGTATTGAGAGTGACCTAGAGGGGGGGGGTGAATAGGTTCAATTTGAATCTTGGATACCCCTTTTTTAATTCATAGATATATTATCTTCTGTTAGATGAACACAACAGACAAGCAAATTATTTTACCAGCAATCTAGAACTATCACAGCAAATCAAACACAACATACACAACACAACACGCAGTTTTATAGTGGTTTCCCAATTTATGGGTACATCAACTTTGCCCCTTTGACTATCAAGCAATGAGCTAGATTCGGCCAAACTCCTTCTTCTTCCTTTTCTCAGATCCTCAGATCTTATAGCTCAGTGCCTAGCTGGCTCCTACAACTCAGACTTTAAAAGTCTTACCACTCAGATCACAAAGATCCTACACCTCAAGTTCTTCGCAAGAACTCTACCTCAGAACGTGTCCACACTCATACTTCTCAGGTAAATGCTGCCCTACAGCTCAGAGAAATTCTCTCTTCTCCTACCTCAGGCAATCCCTGCCCTACCTCAGCTTTTATAACATATGCTTACAATCTCAGAGAAAAAGTTTCTCCTACACTCAAATCTACTGGTAGATCTTACAATTCAATAAAATTGAAAGAAAGTGATTGAGAACAAGTCACCCTACAAGAAAGGAATGAGTGATTTCTTCTTGATTTGATCCTGATCGGTTTGCTTCCTTTGATCTTGAAGTAATAGATTTGATCCTGCCCTTCTTAGCTTTTCAAAGCTTCTTGAAGTTGAAATTAGGGTAGATCTAGACTGGAGGATGTTGAAGACGATTCTTGATTCAGCATCTCTCCACCTTCTGAATTCTAGAAGATACCTTCTTAGATCTGGACTTGTCAAATTTTTCTCTCTTCTTCTTCTATACTTTTTGAAGTGTTTGATCCCTTTATATAGGCTCTGTCAAAGGTAACTCGCTGATCCGGTTAATAACTAACATCTGACAGTTCTGACAGTTATCAGACCCTCTGACTTGATTTCTGTACTTAGGAAAAAAATCTTCTTAAAGTGTTGAAACTTGACCGTTGGATGTGTCGACACTAGTCCTGGGTGTCGACACTTCTCTTGTAGTGGTGTCGACAAACTTTTGAATGTGTAGACAAAATCTTCATCGTGTCTCGACACAGCTGGCGCTGAATGTGCGGACACTAGTCCTGAGTGTCGACACTGCTTGCTTCCAGTCTTGACTCAGCCTATGAAGTGTGTCGACACTTTTCTTGAGTGTTGACATAGTTGTCTTTAGTCTCGACACTGCTTGTATAGAGTGTGTCGACACTTGTCCTTAGTGTCGACACAACTTTTCTTTGTCTCAACACAACTTGTACAGTGTGTGTTGACACTAGTACTGAGTGTCGACACAGTTATTTTCTTGTATCATAGTGTCGACCCAAGTCCTGGGTGTCGACACAACTTTCTCCTTGACTCAGCACTTCTTGTTTAAGTATGTCGACACTAGTCCTGAGTGTCGACACAACTTTCTCCTTGTCTCAGAACATCCTTGACAAATATGTCGACACATGTCTAGTATCTTGACACTTTTGTACTTAGCTTTGTTTGCCTGCACACATGAACTTAATATTTATCAAATACAACTATGTGTATATCATTGAACTGAAAGGGCTTTTTCAAATCAAGTACATTGTGACCAATGTACCGAACAATCTCCCCATATTTGGAGAAGTCATAACCCTAATCCAATGATATACAACATGATACCAAAAATTTATTATGACAAAAACATTTAAAAGTTCAGTGCAGTATAATATGTGAAATACCACAGATAAAAACACATATTTAAAACAATGATGCTGAACAGAAAGTAGGTCAACAATTACAATCCAAATTAATACATGAAATGTTGAGTCAACCAAAAATTTTCATTGAATGTTCACCACAAGGTTTACAGCTATAAGTTTTTGTTATACAATAGTTATATAACAAGTTTTTTATGAAATCCAAAACAAAAAACATTCTATGGCTGCTCTAGTTCTTTGATGACCACCTTTCCATATTGAATTTTTGCCTTCACCTCTGACACCTTGTCATTAGCAACCTTCGTCCCTTTGTCATCCTTTGCTTTAGCTTTTACATTGGCTTCTTATTTCTGTCTTTGTCTTTCAAAATAATGATATGACTTTCGAAAGTATTTACTGGGCTCAATTGACGTAGCAGGTAGCTTTATTTCTTCAGATCATGTCTGAACTTTTGGATAACTTCTTGCTGCTTTAAATGTTTTGCCCATTCTTGTTCTGAATACTATTTGCCTCTATCTATTACATTAGCATTTATTGCCTTCCATGCAGTAAGAATTATTGATCTGGAGGTTGGGCTCCACTGCTCAAAGTCAGGTCTTGTCTCAGCTTGTTCTCTAAACCTTTTCTTTGAAAACTGCGCCTCTTTTTCTTTGAGCATAACAGATTCAGGCATCTCCTGCTTTTCACATATAACATTTTGAACTAATGGTGCAGGACTGTGAAAGATGGGGGATAGATCTGATTACTCTACAGGGGGGGGGGGGTGAATTGCGTATGTTTAAACTTTTTGGCTGTTTTAAATATTATCAGAGTAAAGTAGTGATACCAGTAGTAATAATAGAAAGAAAAGATAATCTAAGCTAATCCACCAAAGCACAGCTAACCAATCTATCACAGCACAAAGAAAATAGGCAACCAGACAACACAAGAAATTTATAGTGGTTCCCTAACCTGGGTACATCCACTCTTCTAACACCCTGCTAGGAATCCACTAGCAGGTTTTTGATCAGGTGACTACCACCACAGGATCTATTTCCAAGGAGATCTCACAACCCTTTGAGCTTTTGATCAGGTTCCCAAAAACCAAGAATAAACTTTTGAAGGGAGTTATTAAACCCTTTTACAAGTGGGGGATAGATATTTGATGGTGTATTCTCTTTCTCTAATCAACAGAGAAGACTTAATGGATTACTGTTATCAAAGCTCCTTCAGAAATCACTTAGAGAATTGCACAGGATGTAGGTCTTCTGCCTTGACTTGAAATGATGTCCAGGACTTTTGACTGATAGAATGATTGTTGTCCTTGAATGTTCCTGGAGAGAAGATGAAGAAGACTCTTAATTTGTGTTTTTTATTCTTCTTCAGTATTTAGTAAGATCAAGGAGAAAACTGGATGTTTTCTGTATAGAGAGGAAACAGATGATCTTGTGTATATTTCTGTAAATCTTCTCTTGTTATGCTTCCTCTACCGACTGAAAAGAGAAAAATCTCTTTTATATTATATGTCGAAATTCTCCTATGAATATTGAATTCCCTACATTAATTGCTGATTGCCTGGAGAATGGAAATTGGCTGGAGTATATTGTCTTTAATGATTTTCCCAACTGTCCCAATAAATTAGGCAAGTAATTAACCTGATGAAGACCATAATTAATGCTGCCAATAACGACTATATTCAGAGAATATGAGCATTAATTAATCAGAAAATTACTGCTAAATAATATATGGAATAATGACAGAAATGGGGGGAAAACTCTAAGTCAGGCGCTGGACAGAATTCGTCGACCTCTGAACGGATTTCGTCGATCAGAGATCCAAGTTCGTCGAGCTGAGAAATCCTGTTCGTCGACCTGAGAAAACCTGGTCGTCGATGTGAGCTCAGCGAACTTCATTCTGGACATAACTTTCCTAATCTGCGCTCCAAGTTCGTCGAGTTGATAATCTGTCTTCGTCGAGCTGAGTTCAGTGAAAGTAATCTGGAAAGAATGTGTTGAAGGATGAACTCCAGACATCGTCGATCTGAGCTCGAATATCTTCGAGCTCAACTCAGAGAATTAACTCTGAGTGCGTCAAGTAGAGCACGACTATCGTAGAGCTGAGTTCGACGGATGTCAAACTTATATTCTGAACTTGATTTCTTCTAAGTCTTGAGTCAATCTGAGATCTTCTACTCGATGGTCCATATAATGTTGAGACTAATTACTTAGACTAAACTTTAGGACTCAAATACATGACCCTGGCTATACATTATGGGTCAGACATCCTAATTAGTGAACCTAGCCCAAATCCAACTAGGTATCCAACAATCTCCCCCTATTTGGGTGAGGTCACTAATATAAATGAAAGAAAAACAATCACAAAGCAAAATAAATATATCTGACAAAAAATTTAAAAGATATCTAGCAGATATGTACAAGATAGTAGCTTTGTGACAAATAAACAAATAAAGTTTAGACAATATAAAAACGAAATAAGATATTCATTTATTCTTCTTCTCCTTTTCCTTGTCAGCTTTGTCTTTCTCAGAGGGCTGTGTGAATTTGATTTCTCTATTAGGATTGGCTGCTTCTCTTCTAGACATTATCATGTCAGCGACTCCAATTATATTGAGAGAAGTAGCTCTGGGTACTACAACCTCTGGATGCAAATTCATGTAAGCATCTTCATTGAAGAATTTATTAGCATTGTCATACCTTTTAAGTTCTTCTTTTCTGTAGGTTGACATGGTAGAATACTTTGATGGATCTCTGCCTTCAGCTTTGGCTTTGTTGATCATGGAGAGTCTAACCAATTCTTTAAATCTGGTCATTCTTGCAGCATTATCTTATTCTGGATCTACAAATGAAATTGGTGGTGATTCTGGCCTTTTTGGACTTTTAGCTTTTTCAGTTTCAGATATTTTTTGTTGCTACTGTTGCTGTCTGATGCTAGAAGAATATATCTGCTAACTGCTTACTTGAGATTTTGAAGATCTACCTTGATATCTTTGATAAGTTTGAGCATAGGAGTTAGATCTCTGAGAAATGCTTCCTGAAGCATCAGCTGTTGGAGGAGGAGGAGGACCTCTCCAGTTCCTTTGAGAAGGAGGAGGAGGAGGAGAGTACCTTCTACTCTTCTTCCTGGGTTTTTGCTTATTCTTGGATAACCACGTCCATGCAGGCATCCCTGGATAAGGTATGATCTTCTGAAGAACATAATAGGGAGTGTCTTGGGTGGGATTTGGTTTGGGAGCAGCTTTAGGAACAACCTTTCTTTTCTTAACAGCTTTTTCTTTGCCTTGGAACTGTCAGATTCATCAGAATCATCATCATCTTCATCATCAGAAGATCCCTGAGGATTATCATATAAGGCATCAATGACCTTCAGAATATCTTTAGATATTTGTTTCTCAGCCTGAGGCTATACTGGAGGTTCTGCAACTTCAACTTCTATTTCAGCAATACTTTCAGAAATTAACTTATTCTCTTCTTCAATATCAGCCATAAAAATTTCATCTAGATCTGGTAGGGGACTACGATCCATCTTAAATGTAGGAGGAGAGATAGCTTTTTGAGGAGAAATAGCCTTGGGAGGGGATGATATTTTGGAGGCTCTGCTACTGCAAGACTTGCCTTAAGTTGCTTAGCAACTGTAGGGCTTATTGGGGAGGAATATGGAACTATAGCCATAGATAACTGTGAGAAAAGTTTTGGAAGATAATTAAAATGAACTGTATCAAAATAATTTAATAAATTATAAATATCTTTTGTGGGATTGACAATGCAATCACCGATAGTCAATACTTCTGGAATTTCTATATCTGTATCTGTACATAATATATCAACTGTTACTGTCTCAGCCTCTGTAAACATATATAAATCAGTCTTTGCATCTGCAGGCTCATCTAACTGCAAAATTTCTGCTGCTGGAGCTGGAACTGCTTCTTCATTGAGCATCTCCCCCTACCTGGTTTCAGTGGATACTGTAATCAGGCCCCTAGAAGAAGAAGGGACAGAGGAGGCAGCAAGGAGAGCATCAAGAGAGGAAATGGAGGCAACAAGAGCTGTGATTGCCTCTGCTATGAGTTTCCTGATCACTGAAGTGATATGCTCCATGATGGAGGAAAGGGAGGGAGAATCCATATCCATAAACTCTGGTGGAGTTTGTGTAGATACAGATGGATGAGGAGAAGGAATAACATCAGATGGAAGGACATCTGGTATGATGTCATCCTGTGATGGTGATGTAGCAGGAGATGGTATTGGAGTGGAATGGTCATTTACAGGTGAAGTAGGTGTAGATGGTAAGGAGGTGAGCAGATTAAAAGTGGGGATGACATGAATGGATCAGGATGTATGTCATTTAGATGAGGTGGAAGAGGAGATAAAGGTGGTGTGATGTGTTCTGGAGATGGAACTGGTGTAGATGGATGTATTGGTGAGGCAGGTGGTGAAGGAATTCTGGTGGAGGGAAGGACATCTTCTGAAGGTGGAGGAGTTGTGTTGGAAGAGGTGTTGTTGAAGGAGGATGAGGAATGGAAACTTCTTCAACACTAGGGTGGGGGGTGGATGATATAACCCTTGTGCCCTCAGAGGGTGTAGAAGAGGAGGAAACCCTGGATGGCTTAGAGATGGTCCTCTCCCACCTTCCAAATAAGGTACATGTCAGCCTTTTGGAGGAATTGATGAATATGATATGGGAGACCAGGGATTCAGATGCCTTTTCCTGGAGGAACATGCCCAGTACCCTTCCAAAACAAACTTCCTTCTTATTGTTCTTCTTCTTAATCAAATCAAACCACAGTTTTGCCCAGTTAACTGCTTTCTTCTCAACCAGAGCACTCATAACCAGAATTTGGTGCCTGGTAATGTAATCGTGGGCGGTATGTTTTCCCAAAAAAACCTTCCTGACAACATCGGCTAAGAATTTGTATTCAAGACGACAAATTCTTCTTCAGTAGTTTATTTGGGTTTTCTCCAGTATGTCCCATTTTATCAGCATATTATCATATTCATCACTATCTATTTCTATATCTTCATTACCATTCGTTAGACCGAAAATTTTGGTTAGTATTGTGGGGGAAAGAGAAACTTGATTACCGGATAGAGTGCATGTCATAGTATCTGCATCTAGTGTTGTGGAAGTCAATACCCATTCTCTAATTTTGGTCGTTGCTTTATTTATTCTGTTGGTCATGAAGTTCTTCAGATTTTGTTCCTCAAAGAGTTTTAGAATATCTAAAAATATCATGTCAGAATGTTGGAAAGAATCAAAATCAATGTCGAAACCCATATCAAACTCCATCGTTGCCAGTGAGTTCGCCGGAATCGCCATTTGTTCGCCTACAAAAGAAAATAGAGAGATCAAGTGCAAGAGAACAGAAAGTGCGGGACGGAGTTCAAAGAAAACCTAGATATATGGTTTTCAGAATATGAAGCGGCAGACTCTATCCGACGAAAAATAAAAATTCTTCGATCTGGGTTTGACGAAATATTTTTTTGACAAAAGAATTCGTCGATCTCAGTCAGAAGACGTGAAAACATTTCGTCGAGTTCAGTTCGACAAAACTTTTCTGAAGCAATATTGTCGATATCCGTTCGACGAAAAAGAGCTTCACGCAGAGAGAGTTCGACGATCTCAGTTTGACGAATTTCTCAAGAACTTTTCTCAGTTTGTCGATCTCCGTTCGACGAACTTTGATAAATTCTTTGACCGCAGACATAAATTTAAATTAAGGTCTCTCCATTGATCATACCTAGCTGATTTATAAAGAACAGATGATTTCTCTCATCCAAGGATTTGGTGAAGATGTCTACTTTTTGCAAATCAGTTTAGATGTAGACAAGCCTAATTTTATTTTTATCCACACACTCTCTAATGAAATGATGTCTGATGTCTATGTGTTTAGATCTACTATGATGCACTGGATTTTGTGTAATGGAAATTGCACATGTGTTATCATATAGTAAGGTTGAATTATTTAAGTTGAAGCCATAATCTAGGAGTTTGTTCTGAATCCACAGCATCTGGGAATAACAACTGCCAGCTGCTATGTATTCTTCTTCAGCAGTTGAAGTAGACACAAATGACTGTTTTTTGCAAAACCAAGACACTAGTCTAACACCAAGGAACTGGCATATCCCTGAGTTACTTTTTCTATCTACTCTACATCCAGCAAAGTCAGCATCTGAGTATCCAGTCAACTCAAACTCTGACTCTGTTGGATACCAGAGTTCTAGACTAGGACAACTCTTTATATATCTTAAAATTCTTTTTAAGAAAACAAGGTGAGATTCTTTAGGGTTCACTTGGAACCTAGCACAAAGACATATAGCCAACATGATGTCTGGTCTACTTGCTATAAGATATTACAGGGACCTAACAATGAACCTATATAATTTCTGATCTACATGTTTCCCATGTTCATCAGAATCAATTACAACATTTATAGCCATAGGTGTTTTCTTGGCTGAGGCATCTGACATCCCAAACTTTTTGATTAGCTCATTAGCATATTTAGATTGGGATATAAAGATGCCATCAGGTAGCTACTTCACTTGGATACCAAGGAAGTAGGAGAGCTCACCCATGCTACTCATTTCAAACTTGGAATGCATGAGGTCAAAGAACCTCTTGCATAGTTTGGAATCAATAGACCCAAAAATAATGTCATCTACATAGATTTATACTAATAAGATTTAATCCTTATGATGTCTAGTGAATAATGTCCTTTCTACAATGCCCCTAGAAAATTTATGCTCTAGAAGAAAGCTAGCTAAGGTTTCATACCAAGCTCTTGGAGCTTGCTTTAAACCATAGAGAGCTTTATGCAACTTAAAGACATAAGAGGGATGAGTAGGTGAGATAAAACCTGGTGGTTGATCCACATAAACTTCTTCTTTAAGTTCACCATTCAAGAATGCACTCTTGACATCCATTTGGTATACTTTGAACTTTTTGTAGGCAGCATATGCAAGGAAGTTTCTGATTGCTTCCAGCCTTGTAATAGGTGCAAAAGTCTGGTCATAATCAATCCCTTCCTCTTGTCTGTAGTCTTGAGCAACCAGCCTTGCCTTGTTCCTTATGATAGTACCTTGAGTATCAAGCTTGTTTCTGAATACCCATTTAGTTCTAATGACTGGGTAGTCTTTTGGTCTTAGAACTAAATCCCAAACGCTGTATCTCTCAAACTGGTTGAGCTCCTCTTGCATTGTAATAATCCAATGTGGATCTTGCCCAGCATCTTTGATGGATTGGGGCTCAGTTTGAGATATAAAGCAGGCATGCATCATGTCTTGGTTGAGTTGATGCCTGGTATGCACACCAAGTAAAATGTCTCCAATCACTTGAGATACAGGGTGATCTCTAAGTGTGACAAATTCAGTAGGTGGAGTTGGTTGAGCAATAGCCAGGGGAATTGATTCCTCTTGTGGAATTACAACTATTGTTGGTTCTACACTGATTTAAGTGTCTTCATCTTTACTGTATTCAACAATTTGTGGAGAAGGATGGCTAACTGCCTCATTGGTGAGGGTTAATTCATTCAGCTTCTCACACAAATGTGGTTCCTGCAAAGAATTATTGGTAGAAATTTCTTTCTCCTTGTGTTGGAACACCATATTATTGATTTGGGCAAGGATCACTATGTCCTTTAGGAAATTTATTTTGACCCCTTTGTATAGATCTAAAGGTCAATTAGATTGAGTCTAAGGGTTAGTATTTAGGTTTGAAAGCTGCCCTCAAGACCCTCAAGACCAGATATTTCAGTTCAGGAGACTAAGTCATTTCGTCGAGCTCAGGTCGACGAATTGTTGAACTCCATTCGACGATCTCTGAGATCACTTCGACAAATCGTCAAACTCCATTCGATGATCTCTGAGCTCACTTCAACGAGTCGTCGAACTCCGTTCGACGATCTTCGAGCTCAGATCGACGTTCCTATCTCTAGTTTGTTTCCCTATCTCTGAGCTCAGTTCGATGATAGTTGAGCTCAGATCGACATTTTCTGCTTCAATCTAAGTCCAGTCGCTGAGCTCAGTTCAACGATAGTTGAGCTCAGGTCGATGTTTTTCTAAAGAGATCGACGTTTTTCAAGATTCAAATTCAGTCAGTTTTGGTATTCCCTTCTATTTATTCCCAGCATTTATTTCAAGAATCTTGTTGCCATTTCAATTAATCTGGAGCAAGTTTCAAGGAGATTTTAAAGGAATGTTTTATTGGACTTTCCTCCAGAAGACAAAATGCATTTAAGGAAGTCATTTATGACAGGCTAATGGCTATCTTGGATAGAGAATCATTCTATTCAGATCTAAGGAATAAAAGATTATTCATTCTGTTGGTTAAAAACAAGAACAACAAGAAGGAGAAAAATAGTTGCAGATATTCACAGTCATAGAATTCTTACAGGAACACACATCACTGAAGGAGATCAATATACTGAAATTTATAGATCCCTTTTAATTCCAGTGTTCAAAGGCCTTGTCATTCAAGACTCCAGACACCACACATTTTAGATGCTGCTGAAATCATCTTATTGCTGGACATCAAGTCTTCTGAAGGCCTATCACCCTATTGCAAAGCTTCACTTCCTGAACAACTCAAGATCTCAGGGGGAGCTTTGACAAAATCCACTATCTTCTCTCTGATTGTTGACAGAGAAGATCATCTCACCTCTCTCTCTGCTGTAAAGGGTTTATCAAACTCCCTTCAAAAGTTTGTGTTGGTTTCTGAGACCTTGTCAAAACTCAGTGGTGGCAAGACACTTGATCAAAAAATCTAGTTTGGTTTTTGAGCACCTTATCAAAAGCTCATTGGTGCACAGGACACCTGATCAACTCATCCTGCAGTGGATTCCTACCTAGGGTGGTAGAAGAGTGGATGTACCCAGATTGATTGGGGAACCACTGTAGCTCCTTGTGTCTTCTGGTTGCTATATCTTGTTTGCTGTGTGCTTTGTTGTTTTATTTCTTGCTTTCATATCTTTATTTTCTGCAGCACTATACATATATTATTTAAATTAAGTCTTCCACTGCAAATAATTTTTAACTTGAAAATTATTTTAATAAACTCTATTCACCCCCTCTAGAGTTAAGATAGATATTATCCTCCACTTTCAATTGGTATCAAAGCGAAGTTGGTTAAAATACCAGACCCTAGAGGTTGGTTAAAATCCTACAGGCTAACACCTGAACCAAAAGATCTCTGATAAGATCAATCTTTTATAGAGAGTTTTTATTTTTATTATTTGTATTATATTTATCTTTATATAAAACCATAGCACAGAACAAAGACTATGCTAGCACTAGACCTCCAGTGTGCAATCTATCTAAGTTTGCACTTTGGAAGGCAAGGATAAGATTGTACATGAATTCTATTGATGAAGATATTTTTAATTCTGTTTTGACAGTGTGTCCAAGACCCCCAGAAAATACAAGTACAAGTGCTGTTCCACCTCCTTCAGGAACAGATGCAGAAATCAAAAAATGGAAAGTTGCAAATGCCAAAATAATGAACATTTTGGCACAAACCATGTCTGATGAAATATTTCAAAAAGTAGCTTAATGCAACTCAGCAAAGGACATCTGTGACAAGTTATCTGAAATAGTCTCAGGATCTGCTGATGAGAGAAAAGATAGAAGATCTCATCTCATAACCCAATATGAGAACTTCAAGAAAGGAGAAGCTGAGTCAGTAGCAGATATGTATAATAGACTCAGTCTCATAGTCAATGAGCTGAAAACATTGGACAAAGAGATCTCATTGACTGAGCTCAATGATAAAATCCTAATGTGCTTCCCAAGAACTTGGGACTCAAGGATCTGGCCAATCAAGGATGCTAGAAGCCTAAATGAGATCACAACTGAAGCTCTCTTGGGCAAGATCAAGTCTTATGAGCTGCTCATCAAGAATAGAGAAGAAGAGCAGAAGGCTGCCTCACCAGCTATAAGAAAGGAAAAATCAAAAGTTTTCAAAGCCATTGAAGATCAGCCTGAAGACAAGGTCACAGGTAATGAAGAGCTGCTAAGCCTACTGACCAAAAGGTTTTATAAAATGGCCAGAAAGGATTTCAGGAAAAGATCATACAGAGGGCATGACAAGCCAAGGTATGACAAATCAAATAACAAAGAGATTATTTATTTTGGATGTAGGAATCTAGGCCACATTGTGCCTGACTGTCCAGAAAATAAAAACAAGGACAAGAAAGACAGGAAAGAAATGAGAAAAGAAAAGGACTTCAAGAAAAATAGCAATGACAAATCCTCCTCCATCAAGAACAAAAACACAAGGAAGGGGTTTGTTGCTGAAACTTGGAGTTAAATAGAAGAAGAATCTGAAGCTTCATCCAGTTCTAGTGATGATGAATATGATGCTGATGAAAAAGAATTCTGCATGATGGTTATCAATGCCTCACAATAAAATTCTGATGCAGAAGAGTCAGAGTCAGAATCAGACACTCAATCTAAAGAGGATTAGGTAATAAATTCTTTTGATTTTAATTCTGAGGACTTCAAGTGTGAGTTTAAAGCACTGTGTTTAGATTTATTAAAATTTGAGAAGGAAATCATTTCTCTCAGAAATCAGCTATCTGAACATAGCACTTTAAAATCAGAAAACCTCAAACTCTCTGAGGAGTTGGAATGCTATAGGGAGCAGATAGCTTCACTGAAAAGTGAGCTATCAGAGGCCAAAAAGTTTGAAGAATCCCTTAATGGGAGAAGTATCAAACTAATGGATATCACAAGCACAGTGAACTCAAGATTCAATAGTACACTGGGCTTGGGTGCCTCATCTAGCCAACCCATAGTATTAACAACCCCAATCAAATTTATCTCTGATAAAGTTAAGGGAGTTGTGGAGGTAGCTAGGATGAATTCTGATTTACCTAAGAAAACAAGAGTTCAACAGAAATCGTCGAACGGAGCTCGACGATCGTCGAATGAAGATCAACGATGTCAGGCTATATCGTCGAACTCAGGTCGACGATCTCTGAACCCTGAACTCTGCCACAGTCGATCTTTGAATGGAGCTCGACGATTTGACCCAAGATCGTCGAACTCAGCTCAGTGATCGTCGAACAGAGATCAGAGTTCTAAAATATTTTTCAAAGGTAAATCAAATTTCAAACCTAGGGGTCCTACATCCCAAAGATTTAACCCTTATACTGAATGGATAATACCTCCAAGGATATATCATCCTGAAGGTTATAAGAGTCAACCTGGGATGTCTTTTATTTCTGAATTCAAAGGTTATCAACCTAGGCCCAAGGTGAACTGGGTCAAAAATAAATGAATTGTTTTATGTGCAGGTGAAAATCTATCCAACATCAAACCAGCAATGGTATCTGGATAGTGGGTGCTCAAAGCACATGACAGGAAACAAGGATAATTTCACATCCTTCAAAGCCAAGCTTGGACCCAAAGTAATATTTGGTGATTCAAACTTTGGACTAACAAAAGGATATGGTGAAGTCCAGATTGGCACAGTCACTTTCAAGAAAGTAGCCTATGTGGAAGGACTGAAGCACATATTAATCAGTATCAGTCAACTGTGTGATGAAGGCTATCAAGTGACTTTCAACAAATCCTCAAGCAAAATCAAATCAGAGGAAAACACAACTGTATTGATAGGTAAAAGGAAAGGTAACATTTATCTTGTAGATTTTCTTTCAACTAAGGTAGATATATGCTTGTTCAACTCTATTTGTAGACCTAATGAATTATGATATAAGAGACTAGAGCATATAAACCTTAGAACCATTGCTAGGCTATCTAAGGACAACCTTGTTAGAGGACTACCTTCTGGCCCCTACAAGAAAGAAGGACTTTGCAGGGCTTGTCAATTAGGCAAGCAAACCAAAAATAGTTTCGAATCACTTAATAAGTGTGATTCACCTAGGATTTTGTATCTGTTACACATGGACCTTTTTAGACCCATTATAGTACAAAGCTTAGGAGGAAAATCCTATACTTTAGTGGTTGTAGATGACTTCTGTAGATTCACATGGGTGTTCTTTCTGAGGAAGAAGTCTGATAACTTTAAGTGTTTGACAGAGTTTCTCAAATGCATACAGAGTGAGTTCAATACTCACATTGCCCTGATCAGAAGTGATCATGGGACAGAGTTTTATTCTCTTCTTATGCAAGAGTTCTGTCAGAGTGAAGGGATCAGGCACACTTTCTCAGCTCCTAGAACTCCTCAACAAAATGGGGTAGCTGAAATGAAAAATAGAACCCTTATTGAATCTGCTACTACATTGTTGTCAGATGCTCATCTTCCTCTATCCTTTTGGGCAGAGGCAGTGAACACCTACAACTATGTGTTGAATAGAAGTTTAATACATAAAATAAAGGGAAAGACTCCCTATGAATTACTCAAAGGGAAGAAACCTAAAGTAGATTACTTCAAAATCTTTGGTTCTATTTGCTACATTCATAATAATGATAAGAAATACTTAGTAAAATTTCAAGCTAAAGCTGATGAAGGAGTGTTTCTTGGATACTCCATGATCAGTAAAGCTTATAGGGTATATAATAAATCTACTCTCAAATTTGAAGAATCTGTTCATATATCTTTTGATGAATCTAACATGTCTTTCACGGAGAATAATACTTCTACCATAGAACCTTTGCAGGTACACTCTCTTGATGAAGACTTGGACAGGTTACAAATCATTCAAAAAGATGAAAGCAATGAAGATGAAGAAGTTATTCAACACCTTGGAAAGAATCTTCTTGAAGAGCCAGTTGTTGTACCAAAAGAGGAAACAACAACACAGGTTGGTGAATAATCAAGATCTCCTGTTGATTTAGTAACATCAAGAGACCATCCAATCTCCCAAGTGATTGGAGACATCTCAGCTGGTGTGCAAACCAGAAATCAGGTCAACCAAAACCTGATGCACACTTGCTTTCTTTCTCAAATTGAACCTCAATCCATTCAAGATGCAGAGCAAGATCCACACTGGATCATTGCAATGCAAGAGGAGTTGCATCAATTTGAAAGGAACAAAGTTTGGGAACTAGTGCCAAGGCCAAAGGATCACTCCATTGTTGGAACAAAATGGGTGTTCAGAAATAAATTGGATGATCAAGGAATCATTGTAAGGAACAAGGCAAGGCTAGTTGCTCAAGGATACTCTCAAGAAGAAGGGATAGACTATGACCAGACCTTTGCACCAGTTGCAAGGTTAGAGGCCATAAGAATATTCTTAGCTTATGCAGCACACAAAGGATTCAAAGTTTATTAAATGGATGTAAAGAGTGCATTTCTCAATAGAGACATCAAGGAAGAAGTCTATGTTAGACAACCCCCAGGTTTGATCTCTTCAACTCATCCTGATTATGTTTTCAAATTGCATAAAGCATTATATGGTCTAAAGCAAGCTCCTAGAGCATGGTATGAGACCTTAGCATGCTTTCTTCTGAAAAATGATTTTATAAGGGGTAGAGTAGACCAAACTCTTTTTATTAGAACCCATAAGTCCCATACCCTACTAGTACAAATCTTTGTAGATGATATTATATTTGGTTCTACTGATTCAAATTTGTGCAGAAGGTTTTCCAACCTAATGCATTCTAAATTTGAAATGAGTAGCATGGGTGAGCTATACTTCTTTCTAGGATTGCAAATCAAATAACATGCTGAAGGCATATTTATTTCTCAAATCAAGTATGCAAAAGAATTGGTTAAGAAATTTGGTATGTCTGAAGCATCATGTATGAAAACACCTATGCCTACTAATGCTGTATTAGATGCCGATGAACATGGGAAATCTGTTGATCAGACAACATATAGAGCAATGATTGACTCTTTATTGTACCTTACAGCTAGTAGACCTGACATAATGTTTGCTACATGCATATGTGCTAGATTCCAAGTGAGACCTAGAGAGTCACACTTAACCTTAGTAAAAATGATTCTTAGGTATGTGAAAAGTTGTCCAAATCTAGGTCTCTGGTATCCAAAAGATTCAGCATTTGACTTAACTGGATTTTCAGATGCTGATTATGCTGGATGCAGAATAGATAGGAAAAGCACCAGTGGAACTTGTCAGTTTCTTGGTGACAGACTTGTCTCCTGGTTTTGCAAGAAACAAACATCTGTGTCAACTTCAACTGCTGAAGCTGAATATATGGCTGCAGGTAGTTGTTGTTCACAAATCTTGTGGATTCAAAACCAACTCCTAGACTATGGCTACAACTTAGAGAAGTCTAAAATATTTTTTGATAATACCAGTGCTATTTCCATTGTACAAAATCCAGTCCTTCATAGTAGGACAAAACACATAGAAATTAGACATCACTTTCTAAGGGATAATGTTGAGAAAAATAAAATTGAACTTTAATATATCCCAACTGATTTGCAAAGGGGAGATATTTTCACCAAACCATTGGATGAAAAGAAACATACATTCTTCCTTAATCAGTTAGGAATGTTAGATGGAGGAAGTTTAAAATAAGATCCAAGATTTTAAAAATCTAAAAATGACCAAGACTAGGCAAATCAAATTGTTTTTTTCTAGTGTATAGAGTATGTTTCTGGTCTCTGAATTGCGCTCGACGATTTTCCCCAAGATCGTCGAACGGAGATCGACGATTTCAGAAATCATCGACCAGAGTTCAGCGCTTTCCAGATAGTGCTAAACTATCATTATTCAGGTCAGCGATCGTCGAACGGAGCTCGACGCTCTCCAATATTGTCGAACGGAGATCGACGATGTTGAAGACCTTTCAGATTCCTTTAGCAGCCCAGATCGTCGAACAGAGTTCAACGATCTTTCCTTATCTACGTCGAACCCTAATATAAAACTCATTTTTTCGGCTGTCGTTCTGCCTTTGCGCTTTCATACTCTCTGCAGAATTTCTCTTTCCCTCCAAACTTTTCTGCACTTGATCTTGTGTTTGTTCAATTTTTTGCAGGAATCAATGGCAGTTTCAGTCGCAATCTTGGCAACCATGAAATTTGATACTGGCTTTGATATAGATATGGATTCTTTCGATAACAGCGATAAAATATTCAAGGACATTCTGGAACTCTTCAAGGACCAACAGTTAGTTAACATAATTTCTACAAGGATCAAATTGGCCGCTGATGAAATAAAGGAATGAGTGTATACTACCCACAATCTGGATCAAAACACTGTGATCGGAACCATCTCAGGAACTCAGGTACCTTTAACACCTGCTGTTTTGACAGAGGTATTTCAATTAAATTCTGGTGAAGATTCTATTGAGCTTTCTGGAGAAGAATTTTCAATTATGCTTGAGAGGATGGGCCATTCAGCAGCTAACCCTAATAAGTTGCTTAAGAAGAATCTGTCAGTTAAGTACAGATTTCTTGCTGATGTAGTTGGAAAAGTATTGTTGGCAAAACACTCTGCTCATGATACAATCTCTAGGTATCAGCTCTGTTTGATGGGTGCCTTGGTGGACAAGAAGCAGCTGAACTGGGGAGAAGTGTTTTTTGATTTGATCAAGAAGAAAATTAACAAGAATTTTGTTAATTTTGGGAGGATTTTAGGGATGTTTCTTCACAATAGATGCCCTACCCTGCTTGTGTCCAATGGAATACACATAAATGCCTCCAAGAGGCTTACCTGTGCCCTATTTGGGAAATGGGACAGACAGATTGTAAAGCCCAGCAGAGCCTCTGCAATCTCTTCTTCAGGCATACGGACTATTTCAGTCTCTTCCCCTCAGGTTTCTGCCCCTGCAGAAGATTTGCCTGCCTCATCATCTCCTCCTTCTCCACCTATTGTTTCATCAACAATAATCACATCCACTTTAACAATTTCATCCCCCATCTCCATCCCATCTCCAACTTCAATCTCTTCTCCAACTCCAACATCAACTGAAGAAATCTTCCATCCACTACATCACTACCCACACATGGACATTGATTCATCATCTTATATTCTATCATTCACTCTTCTAGATGATTCCTATATGGATGATTCTCCTTTATCCCCTCTTGAGCCACCATCTTCATCCACTTCTTATCAACAATTACTTCAGGAAATCATTGCTCAACCATCATTCACACCATTCATCTCCACTTCATTATCTTCCATCTCCACAATTCCAATATCTCAACCATCCCTTCCACTGTTGGGTACATTGGTCAAATGTACCTGATTTGAAGAAGCCTCACCCAACTCAATAATATACATCATAATGTATTTGATGTATGTTTGAGTTACTTGTGCAGGTTAGGTATTCACGGACTGAAGCTAAAACTTTCTAAGTCCATGTGTCGACACCCAGAGGGAAAGTGTCGACACTTGAGAAAGCTTGTGTCGATACCCAGACAAGCAGTGTCGACACTTGGAGTCATTGTGTCGACACCTGGGATGCAGAGTCGACACCAGACATAAAGTGTCGACACAAGGAGCTGTGTCGACACTCAGTGAAGAAGAATGCAGAGAAGCAGTGTCGACACTTAGCAGAAATGTCGACACCTAGAGGAGCAGTGTCTACACCAGAAAGTGTCGACACTTGGAGCTGTGTCGACACTCAACAAAAGTCTGCAGAGTCTAAGTACAAGTGTCGACACTCAACACAATGTGTCGACACTATGCAGAAGAGTCAGCATTTGATGTAAGTGTCGACACTCGGCACAATGTGTCGACACTCAACAGAAGAGTCAACATATGAAGTATGTGTCGACACTCAGAACAATGTGTCGACACACAGCTAAAGACTCAACACTTGAAGAAAGTGTCGACACAAGGAGCTGTGTCGACACTTAGCCAAGAACAGAAAGAACAACAAATTATTCTAAGTACAAGTGCCGACACTAAGGGAATGTGTCGACACTCAGCTGAAGTCTCAACAAGAAGAAGATGTGTCGACATAAGGAGCTGTGTCGACACTCAGCAAGAATCAACATAAAAGACTATGTGTCGACACCTAGAAGCAGTGTCGACACTTAACAGATTCAACACAAGAAGTTGTGTCGACACAAAGGAGATGTGTCGACACTTAGAAGAATACAGTTGAAGATAGAAGATCAAGTACTTGTGTCGACACTCAATTTCAGTGTCGACACATGCAGAAGAATCTGTGTCGAGACATACAAGGAAATGTGTCGACATCTTGTAGACTTGTGTCGACACTTACACAACATGTGTCGACACTTGGACTATAAGTGTCGACACTTAAGAACAGAAAGTCTCGACACTATCAGACAGATAGAGATTTTCAAGAAGTGACTGGTTGACGTGACAACTGCCGATCCAGCCGGTCTACAGCAACTATCAGAGATGTCAGAAGTCAGTTCTGAACCGGACCAGCCGGTTACTATGAAGAAAGCCTATATATAGGCACCCACAGTTTACAGAAACTGTTGTAGTAGTAGAAGTGAGAATAATCAAAGTAATTGTTCAGATTATTCAAGTAATCTGTAAAGTAGTACACAGAGAATAAACACAAGAAGATCTTGCATATCTAAGAAGTTGGAGAGAGAGAGCTCCAATCAAGAATTCAGTCTTTGGAACTAGGCTGAGAGGAAGGATTCATAAGCATCTGGATCTTAAGAAGCAGAGGTCAAGGAACAACTGCAGAGAATTCAGACTTATTCAGTTCTACTCAAGAAGCTTTGAAGGAAGCTAAGTCAGTTTGGATCTATCTGAGTTCTTCCAAGAACTCAGCAAGAAACTCTCAACTCCTCTCTTATTTTGTGAGTTGTGGAGTTATTTGTTGTAATACTATTTTAACTTGTAGGATCTTTGGATCTGAGTCTATTGTAAGCCTAAATTTATAAAGGCTGAGGGTAGGGCTTGATAGCCTGAGTGTAGGAGTTGAAGAACTCTGAGTGTAGGCCTTGATTGGCTGAGTGTAGGCCTGGGTGGCTGAGTGTAGGCCTTTGTGGCTGAGTGTAGGCTTTGGAGAAAGCTGAGGTGTAAGGCTTTGGGCCTGAGGTGTAGGAACCTATTTGGGTTCTAAGACAGTGGAGAAGTTTGGCCGAATCTAGTACACTGCTAGATAGGCGAAGGGGGAAAGTGGATGTACCCAAAGATTGGGGAACCACTATAAATCACTGTGTGCTGTGCTGTGAATGTGCTGTGTATGTTTGATTATTGCTGATTGCTGTAATAGACTACTTAGAAATCTGTGATATAACTGTTTGGCTGCCAACAAAGTTAGAAAAGGATTAGGTCACCTATTCACCCCCCCCCTCTAGGTGTTTAGGTACCATATCTTTCAAGTGGTATCAAAGCGAGGTTCCTCAAAACAAGGACTAACAGTCTAAGGAGATCCTGTTTGGCAGAAACAGTCTAAGTCAGAAAACAGCTTCAAGAAAATCAAGAACCATGGGTTCTTTTGAAAATCATAAAGAATTGGGTTCCATGAAATTACCTATTTGCAGAAAGGAAATTTTTGGGATCTGGAAAGAGAGGGTAAGGCTATTTATGGAAGCCTCTGACCCTAGAATCTACATTACAGTTAAGGAAGGGCCTTATGTGCCAATGAAGATTTCAGTATTGGATGCAAATCAGAGAACTCCAAAGGATTTCTCTGAGATGACTAAGGATGAGATTGTCCTAGCAACCATGGACAAGAGGGCACAAAACATAATAGTGAGTGCCATTGATGATGCCACTTTTCAGAACTTAATTCACTGTAAGACAGCAAAAGAAATGTGGGATACTCTCATTGTCTATATGGAAGGTTCTGAAGAAGTTAGGCAAGATAGGAAGTCCTTGCTTAATCAAGAGTATGAGAGCTTTAGGCAAGGAAAGGGAGATAACATCACTGAATGCTACAAGAAGTTCTATAGAATAGTTAATGAACTCATGTATTATGGAAGAGAGTTCAGCAACTATGAACTAAATGACAAATTCCTGAGGCCCCTAACCAAAGATTGGGACACCAAGATCTGTGCCATAAGAGAAATGACAAAGTTGGGAGAAATTCCTCCTCCTACACTGTTTGGCAAGTTATTGTCATATGAGATGCAGCTGACAGTGAGGAAAGAGGAGGAGAAATCTACAAGGACTGAGCACAAGGAAAGGACTGTTGCTTTCAAGACAGAAGTTCCCAGAAAATGCAGGACTAAGTCATCAACTCCACCTCCAGAGGTAGTTGAATCTGAGTCAGAAGAGTCTGTCAGTACAAAGTCTACAAGCAGTGAAAGTGATGAAGACTTTGCTGCCTCACTAGACACTTTCAGAAATTCCTGAAGAAGAAACAGTGGAGGTCCAGACCATCTACTTACAAGGGAAAAGAAGTCTTGAATCAGGAGAAAAAGCCTTCAAAGAAGGACAGGAAAAAGATAAAGACAAGCAAGGCAACTGGATCAAAGATTGTGTGGTACTGCTGCAATAGACAGGGTCATGTCTTTGCTGATTGTCCTGTGAAAAGAAAAGAATCCAGTGACAGGAAAAAGACTCACCTCAAAGGGAAGAAAGAGAAGTCTTTTGTTGCCAAGAATGAGAAGACTCTTTCAGATATTTCTTCTTCAGACACTGATACTGATGCTAAAGCCTACATAGGGCTATTTGCTGAAGAAGAAGAAGAAGAATTTATGCAGATCTTGGAGTCAATTTATGAACAAGAAGACTTCCAGTGCCAAGGACTGATGGCATTGACTGAGAGTGCCAAGATCCTGGAGCAGCCAGGACCTAGTCAGGTACAAAGTCCAACTCTAAGTTCAGTTTCTTGTTCAGAATCAGAATCATCTTCATCAAATGATGGAAGTGGTTCTGAGTCTGAGGATGATATTCATCAGCTCATAGATGAATATAAGGTGCTGTTACAGGCTTATAAGAAAAGCAAGTCCCTTGCCAAAAGTCAGGCAAAGGAGATTGCTGATCTCAAGGCTGCTGCAACAGAATTTGAGAAGCAATTTGATCAAAAACTGAATGAGGTAGCTAGGCTGAAACACATTACAGTGATTCAGATGGGTACTATCACATTTAAGAATGATCAAATTAAGAAACTGGAGACAAATCTTCCGAAAGAGAGAGAACTGGTTGCAAAGTTTTCAAAGCCTAAATCAGTTCTACCTTTGATTGATGATTTTACTCATCACAAAGGTAAGGCTGGACTGGGTTTTGTTAAACCTGCCAGGACTGTTCAGGATCAGTCCAAGCCCAAGGGCAAGGCCCCAACATTCAATAAGTCAGCTGTAGTTAAGACAGCAAAGTCTGTACCTAAGCAAAGGTATAATAAGTTTGAATGTTGGTGTTGTGGCAAGGTTGGCCACTTTGCCTTGGATTGTTGGCACAATGCCAGTGCCAAGTTGAGTAGCAAGTTACCTGGTGGAAAGCCAGTAGGTAGCTGTGTCATGTTGCAAACTAACAATCACCAAGGACCCAAGTTTACTTTGGGTTCTAAGGTTCATTAATTTGTTTTGCAGGTGAATCCAAGTGGCCATACCCCAACATGGTACTTGGATAGTGGATGTTCCAGACATATGACTGGAACAAGGGGACTACTGAAGGACTATATTTGATAACTCTAATTTTGTCCAAGTTTTTACATTATTTTTATTTAATAATTGATTAGTTTATAATTATATTTTGTAATTTTATTATTGAATTTTTCTAATTTCTTATTTCAGGGCAATCTGGGCTGCAAATTTCAATTTGGAGTCTATAGGGTTGACCAGGAGACAAAACTAGAAAAAGAAGGGAAATTTCAAATGTACACGCCAAGTCACGGGCGTGACCGACATGGTCACGGGCGTGACATCCTGGCGAGAACCCGGCGCGTGGAAAGAGCTACCTGCCACGTCAATTAAAATTACACGCCTTAAGGTCACGGGCGTGACCATCATTACACGGGCGTGTACTCCAGGCGTGACATCCAGTGCTCTGCCCTGACTTCCAGTCAACGGCAGTTTCAATTTGCAACAAGTCACGGGCGTGACACATTTGGCACGGGCGTGACATACCCCGTGACAGCCCGGCGTGCCGACTCAATGCTGCAGTTTCAGTCGCTAGGAGTTTTCTCAAGACACGCCCATGGTCACGGGCGTGACCATGGGCGTGACCCTTCCAACAACGGCCGGAGTTATTCCCGCCGTTTCTGCTTCCCGCCGTTCTTCTACAACCGTCAAGACACGCCCTAGGTCACGGGCGTGCCCTAGGGGCGTGACCCGCAAATTAACGACTTTTGGCGGTTTCGCGCCAACGTTCAGAAGACTTGAAGACGACGGTTCCGAGACCGACACGCCCTAGGTCACGGGCGTGACCTAGGGGCGTGACCACCCAGCAACTTTTTCTATAAATTCCAGACAGCTTCAGATGGCCAGGAGGAGATTTTTGGGAGCTTAGTTCTGTTCTATTTACGGTTTTTCCTGCATTTTCAATTCCTAGTGTAATCTTTATTTTCAGTTCTTTTCTTAAATCATGTCTTTCTTTATGCTTTCATGTAATACTCCCATCATGATGAGTAGCTAATTTCCCAATTAGCACTTGATCATGATGAACTTTGGAATGGAATAAAATTCTTATTTTTGTCTCAATTTAGCAAGCATTCTATTTTCTAAACTTTGATTTATCTTTGATTTAAATTTTCTTCGAATTCATAAGTTGCAAATTATGTTTATTCGAGCTTAGATTCGTATCCTAGATTTACCGAGAGGTTGTGGATACGAGTAGATCACTCAAGGATAAAGAGAGTTTCTTGCTCCCCTCGAGAGAGGAACGCAAAATTCTTCCGCCTTGGAGTCAACTCCATTAGTGAGGTTCACCGCCTAAAGCAAGCTTAGGTCTTTCGACTGGCCGAGAGGTCTTAATCGATCTACCTAAGGTTAGTCGAGTGCGTATTCTCGAGAGAGGCGCTTCGTAGCTTTGGAACCTCCGCGGTCAAAGTTAATAATTTAGATGCTTGTGCTCTTTAATTTCGTGGATTTTATTCTAGCCCAAAGGGATTCTAGATCAAGTGCTAGCCTTTTAATCATCGAATTTCTCCTCTTAATTTAACGTTCGTTTTCGTTTTTCGCAAAACCAATTTTCCGATCGATAAAATAATAGCTCTTCCTTGTGAGTACAAATACTCAACGGTCCCCGAGTTTAAATACGATATTTTCTATACTATATTTCGATAGGTACGCTTGCCTATTTGAGATTATAGTTTGGATACTTTTCAAAACTTATAAAATTCACATCAAGTTTTTGGCGCCGTTGCCGGGGAACTATTTTTTTTTGATATTTTGAAAGCAAGACTCTATTAATTTTATCATTTTCTTTTTGTTTTAGAAATATCAAAATCAAAAAAAAAAATATATTTATTTTGTTTTGGTGTATGACCCGAGCGAATCCGTCGCCTCTTTTTGATTTGGATCCGGAAATCGAGCGAACCCTTCGGCATCGCTTACGATTTCAAGTTCCGAATTTTCAAGATACGGACTCCTTAGGAGACACTCCTAATCCTTCATTAATTCTCTCTCCGTCACCGCCTTCTTCTTCTCCTTCCTCATTTAGTTCTTCTTCCCATTCTCCTAGATCTCCTTCTTCTGCTTCTTCCAATATGGGTGAGCCAAATGCGGTTGAACAAAGGACTATGTCCTATTATGCCCGTCCAAACTTGGACGAGACTCAATCTAGTATTGTTCGCCCCGCTATTGCCCCCAATAATTTTGAGTTGAAGCCAAGCATCATCCAAATGGTACAACAATATGTACAATTTGATGGGCTTCAAGATGAAGATCCAAACGCGCATATTTCAAATTTCTTAGAAATATGCGATACTTTTAAAATTAATGGTGTATCCGATGATGCCATCCGGCTAAGGTTATTTCCATTTACATTGCGCACTAAAGCCAAGCAGTGGTTGGGTTCTCTACCAAGAGGCTCCATCACAACATGGGCTCAAATGACGGAAAGATTTCTTACGAAATACTTTCCGCCGGCTAAAACGGCTAAATTGCGCAATGATATCACTTATTTCTCCCAACTTGATTCGGAAACGTTATATGATACTTGGGAGCGTTTCAAGGAATTGCTTCGTCGATGTCCTCATCATGCAATTCCGGATTGGTTACAAATCCAAACCTTCTATAACGGCCTAAATTCTCAAACTAGGCAACATATTGATGCCGCCGCCGGTGGAACGCTTAATAACAAAACACCGGCGGCCGCACAAGAGCTTATAGAAGGTATGGCTTTGAATACCTATCAATGGAGTACACCTCGGTCTAAACCACCTAAACCGGCCGGGATGTATGAAATCGATACGGTTTCAAGTTTGTCTCTCCAGGTTGAGCAACTGCAAAAACAGATGAACGAGATGTCTGCTTCCTCGTCCAAATCTACCTGTGAGCCCCAATATTGGGAGCCTTCTACTATTGCCGAGCATGTGGATTACATGGGTAATCCGAATCGGCCACCTTATAATCCGGGTAACAATATTGGCAATACCTATTACCCGGGTATAAGGAATCACCCCAACTTCTCTTGGAGTAATCCGGGGAACGCGGCGCGCCCGCCGAACACGATTCCACCCGGCTATTTTCCACCGCAAGCTCCCAAAGCTCCCAATCTCGAGGAATTGTTCACTAAATATACAACCACAAATGACGCCAACATCCGGAATCTCACCGGATCTCTTCGAAGTTTGGAGACACAAATCGGGCAAATCGCTAAAATGCTCTCCGATCGTCAACAAGGAGCGCTACCGGGCAATACAGAGCCCAACCCCAAGGAGCATGCAAAAGCCATCACCCTACGGAGCGGGAAGGAGGTAACCACTTCTCCAAATCCGGTTGATACTTCTCCAATTCCGGTTGATACGGAGGTAATAATTTCTCCATCTTCTCCTCCGTCTAAACCTTCTACTTCTAATAAACCAAAAGCTTATCAACCACCTCTTCCCTATCCATCTAGAATGAAAAAAGACCGGGTGGATGAACATCACGGTAAATTTTTGGACATGTTTAAACAAATCCAAATTAATCTACCGTTTTGTGAAATAATCGCACAAATGCCGAAATACGCCAAGTACCTCAAGGATCTTTTATCCAATAAAAAGAAACTTGAGGATATCTCCACGGTTCAATTGAATGCGGAGTGTTCGGCAGTTTTACTTAATAAATTACCTAAGAAATTACCCGATCCGGGTAGTTTCTCCATTCCCTGTTTGTTTGGTGATTTATTAGTAAAACGTGCGTTGGCCGATCTAGGCGCCTCAATCAATTTAATGCCTTATTCTTTAGTTAAGAAGTTGGGATTAGGAGAACCTAAACCCACAAGAATGTGCATTCAATTGGCGGATCGGTCTGTCAAGCTCCCTATGGGGATCATAGAGGATGTGCTTGTCAAAGTTGACAAATTTATCTTTCCGGTAGATTTCGTCATCTTTGACATCGAAGAGGACACCGAGGTCCCACTCATTCTCGGTCGCCCTTTTCTTGCCACCTCGCGCGCAATTATAGACGTTAGTAATGGGAAACTTCTCCTTAGAGTCGGAGATGAAGAAGTTACCTTTACTATTGACACGTCTATGAAAAACTCGCTCTCAAATGACGACTCATGTTATTATTTGGAGGCTTCTCTTGAAGAAGACTCTTTTCTTTTTTCTGAAAAATCTTTATCTTCTATTGATCATGATGCCGATTTAGAACATTTAGATTTAATTGCTCATGAAAATAGTGATAATCTCTCGGTCACGCACGCACCTATTTTTGAACTTTTAGAAATTGGTAGTGATCGTTTGAAAACTTCTTATGATGAACCTCCCGCGTTAGAACTAAAACAATTGCCTGATCATTTAGAGTATTTATTTTTAGCGGAGGATTCAAAACTTCCGGTTATTGTGTCGGCCTACTTGACCGATGAAGAAAAAATTAAACTATCTCATATTTTAAAACTTCATCGCCGCGCAATTGCGTGGAAGATCACGGATTTGAGAGGGATTAATCCCTCCTTTTGCACCCATAAAATTTTTTTAGAAGAACACGCTCACAAAACTATTCAACCTCAACGCCGGCTAAATCCTAACATGAAGGAGGTAGTCAAGGCCGAGGTCATAAAATTATTAGATGCGGGTATCATCTATCCAATTTCGGATAGCTCTTGGGTGAGCCCGGTCCAAGTGGTGCCCAAGAAAGGAGGGTTAACAGTAGTTCCTAATGATAAAAACGAGTTAGTTCCCACTCGAACCGTTACCGGATGGCGGGTGTGCATCGATTACCGTAAATTAAATGATGCCACCCGTAAGGATCACTTTCCTTTGCCGTTTATTGACCAAATACTTGAACGGCTATCCGGACACTCATTTTATTGTTTTCTTGATGGTCTCTCGGGATATTTTCAAATCCCAATCGCGCCCGAGGACCAAGAGAAAACAACCTTCACTTGTCCGTTTGGCACCTTCGCTTATCGAAGGATGCCTTTTGGTTTGTGCAACGCGCCGGCAACCTTCCAAAGGTGTATGCTAGCGATCTTTGACGAATTAGTGGAGGATATCATGGAGGTTTTCATGGACGATTTCTCCGTTTTTGGAGATTCGTTTGATTTATGTTTGGCAAACCTTTCCCGTGTACTCCAAAGATGTGAGGACACGAATCTAGTTTTAAACTGGGAGAAGTGCCATTTTATGGTACGGGAGGGTTTGGTCTTAGGCCATAAAATTTCTAGTAAGGGCATAGAGGTAGATAAAGCAAAAATAGAAACTATAGAAAAGCTACCTCCCCCTTCAAATGTTAAGGCCGTTCGTAGTTTTTTGGGGCATGCCGGTTTCTATCGCCGTTTTATTAAAGATTTTTCTAAAATAACTAAGCCCCTAACCCACTTGTTAGAGAAAGACGCGCCGTTCATTTTTGACGAAAATTGTTTGCGTGCTTTTTCTCTTATTAAAGAAAAATTGATTAACGCCCCTATCATGATCGCTCCCAATTGGGAGCTTCCCTTTGAGATAATGTGCGACGCTAGTAGTTTTGCCGTTGGTGCGGTGTTAGGACAACGCATAAATAAAAACTTTCATCCTATCTATTATGCAAGCAAAACATTAACCGCCGCACAGGAAAATTACACGACCACCGAAAAAGAATTATTAGCCGTAATTTTCGCATTTGATAAATTCCGCTCATATCTCACTTTGTCTAAAATTATTGTTTTTACTGATCACTCGGCTTTAAGATATTTACTAGCAAAAACAGATGCAAAGCCGCGATTGATTAGGTGGATCTTACTACTCCAAGAATTTGATTTGGAGATTCGCGACAAGAGAGGAGCGGAGAACTTGGCGGCTGACCATCTTTCGCGGTTGGAGAACCCAAATTCGGGGGAGCTCATGGAGGAGGACATTGACGACACTTTTCCCGAGGAGCGCCTTCTCGCCATTCATAAGGTAATCACCCTCCCCACTCCTTGGTTCGCCGATTTCGCAAATTATCTTGTTGCGAGATTCCTCCCGAATGGTTTTTCTTATCAAGAAAAGAAGAAATTCTTTTCTGATTTGAAAAATTATTTTTGGGAGGATCCCTTCCTTTTTCGTGTTTGTGCGGACCAAGTAGTGCGGAGGTGTGTTTCTCATGAGGAAGGCACACAAATTTTAAAGCATTGTCATGAGGGACCCGCCGGTGGGCACTATAAAGCTAATCGGACGGCTCGGAAGATACTTGAAGCGGGCTTCTATTGGCCAAGCATCTTCAAGGATGCTCACGCCCATGTAAGTCGTTGTGAACAATGCCAACGCTCAGGTAATATTTCCCGCCGCGATGAAATGCCATTAAATACATTTTTAGAAATAGAAGTTTTTGATTTATGGGGGATCGACTTTGTTGGACCGCTACCAACATCCTATGGAAATAAATATATTTTGGTAGCGGTCGACTATGTGTCACGGTGGGCGGAAGCGCAAGCCTTCCCCACTAATGACGCCCGAGTCGTGACCCAATTTCTCAAAAAACTATTTTCACGATTTGGAGCACCGCGGGCAATAGTTAGTGATAGGGGCACCCACTTTTGTAACGCACAATTCGCCAAAGTTTTGTCTAAATACGGCGTTACACATAGGTTAGCCACCCCCTATCACCCTCAAACAAGTGGTCAGGTAGAAGTTGTTAACCGTGAAATCAAACGAATTTTGGAGAAAACGGTTTCTACTAATAGAAAGGATTGGTCGGTCAAGCTTGATGATGCTCTTTGGGCTTATCGGACCGCGTACAAGACCGCTATCGGTTGTACGCCGTACCGATTGGTCTATGGGAAAGCATGTCACTTACCGGTTGAGCTTGAGCACCGCGCCTTTTGGGCGCTTAAATTTTTAAATCTAGATGAAAATTTGTCCTCCGAGCTTCGGAAATTCCAAATTAACGAGCTCGATGAGTGGCGCTCCTTAGCCTATGAAAGTAATAAACTTTATAAGGAGCGCACAAAATTTTATCATGATAAAAAAATTAAGCACCCTAAAGATTTCAAACCGGGAGACCAAGTTCTCCTTTATAATTCGCGCCTCCGACTTTTCCCGGGCAAACTCAAGTCCCGATGGTCCGGCCCTTTTATTGTAAAAGAGGTATGGCCATATGGGACAGTGCTTATCTCGCACCCGGAACAAGGCGAATTTAAAGTGAATGGGCACCGGTTGAAGATATTCCTCGCCGGTGATACTACTAATGAGTACCGGGAGGAAATTAACCTCCCGAACCCATAAACGAGTGCCCCGCTTGGGTCGAGCTCAACGACCATAAACAAAGCGCTTGTGGGAGACACCCCATGCTTATCTTTTCTTCTTATTTTTTTTAATTAAATTTTCGCAGGTTTGAAGGACATCTTTTTCGGCGTGACGATCGAAGGAGTTGAGCGTCAAGTCTACGCGTTTCTTCAAGTCGGTAACTTTTGTTTTATTATCGTTTAGTTGACTTTTTAAAAATATATATAAAAAAAAATAAAAAAAAAAAAAAAAGAAAAAAAAATTTTCTGCTCCGACACGCCTCTGTCACGGGCGTGACCTATGGGTCACGGGCGTGACCGAGCCGTGTTTAGTTCGTCGAACGAAACCCGAGAGTGGTTTCGTCGAGCGCAGCGTCCCGTTCGTCTTTCGGTACTATCACGGGCGTGACCATCATTGGTCACGGGCGTGTCTAGCCCGAAATTTCGTTCGACGAAGAGAAGCTGGAAAACTTCTCTTCCTGCCCAGTCATGGCCGTGACAGTTAGTGTCACGCCCGTGACACTAACTAGTCACGGTCGTGACTAGCCGAAAAAAAAAAAAAAAACGAAAAAAAAAAAAAATATTTTTTTAATTCTCGTTTCAGCTACACGCCCCAGGGTCACGGGCGTGACCCTGGGCCGTGTCGTCGAATCCGAGGCGTGACCCCGGGTCAACGCCTCGGATTCCCTTAAGTTTATTTTTTTATGAGACACGCCCATGGTCACGGGCGTGACCATGGGCGTGGCCTTGGAATCCAATGCCAGCGCATTGGATTCCTGCGCCGAGCACGCCTTACACGCCCAGAGTCACGGGCGTGACTCTGGGGCGTGACCAGGGAATCCGAGGCAGGAGGCCTCGGATCCTCCTTTATTTTTGTCCCGTGCTTGTCACGCCCCCTGTCACGGGCGTGACAGGGGGGCGTGACCAAGCCGAAAACCCTATAAATAAGGTTTTTCCCCCTCTTCTTCCTCCTCACCAACCAACCCTTCTCTTCTCCCTTTGCTAACCCGAGTCCCTCCTTCTTCTCCCCTCTACCAAAATGCCTCGCCACCACCCTCGCTCCACCGCTTCCTCCTCCGAGCACCCCGCGGATCCCGCCGCAGCGGAAGCCATGCTTCTTTTTCAAAACCAAACCCAGCAGGGGCGCAGCGAGCGCCTACGCGCCAAACCCCTTGGCGTGTTCCGCATTTTAGATTGGGCGATACTCGCCACATTTGGAGCTGCGGATTTGGTGCGGGGATTTCTGTCCACCCCTGGATGGAGTTCCCTCTTCTCTATTTCCGAGCATGCCTTTCTTGAACTCACCGTTGAGTTCTTAGCTTCATTCGAGTTCCGCTGGGCGGCCGATGACGACTTCATCATCTTTCGCCTAGGTGGGATGGTGCACCAGCTCACCATCCGCCAGCTCAATGTCGTCATGGGCTTCTGCTCGGAGGCTTTTTCTCAATCTCCCGCCTATCTCGATTTACTTACTGATTTCCCGACCGATTTCAACCTTCTCGCCTTTTGGGCGGAAATCAGTAGTGACACCGCCCCCTACACCCCAAAGAAATCCAAAGGCAGCCAACTCATTTCTCCCGCCTTACGTATTCTCCACAACCTCCTTACCTTCACTATTTCTGGTCGCGGCGATAGCCACGGGGTGGTGACTCGGGCAGACTTACTATATTTATATAGTATGTTTTACCGGGTCCCCCTCAACCTTGGTTATCTGCTCGCAATTTTCTTTCGGCATCAGGCCGAAAATGCGAGGTTGGGAGCAGTGCACGGCGGGAACTTCATCACTTTCCTCGCGAAGCAGCTCGGCATTTGGGATGCTCTTCCACGCCTCAGCTGCGTCCAGACGCCGCAAGTTATCCAGTTCCAGACCCTTCAGGCCCTCGGCCTAGCGCGGCGACGTGATGGAGAAGTTTGAGGCTATTCCCCCCGCAGTCGGTGGTGGCGATCTTGGCCTTGATTACGGTGCCGGTCCCAGCGGCACTATTCACTCTCCCCAGATTCCTCCACCACCGCAGGACCCTTCTTCCGAGCCCGGCCCTCAGAGCTATTGGGATCGTCAGTTTGCGTCTCTTCACACACGCTTAGATACGATGCAGGCCGATTTTGATGCTCGATTTGTGAGTTTTGACACTCGATTCACCACGCTAGCGACAAATCAAGCATCCTCCATGGCTCGTATTGAGCGTGAGTTTTCAGACCTCCGGACGCACTATCAGGAGCCGCGGCAGCATAGCGATGAGGATTAGCTGGCTTTCTTTTTCTTTGGGATTGTAGACCGCCCTCTTGTATCTTTTCTTTTTATCATTTTCTTGTCCTTTATCATGTATCTTTTCTTTTTCGTAAAATAAAAAAAAAGAAAATATGTTTTGCTTTAGCTTTCTCTTCCAGGTACTTTTTGGTGCTGCATGACCCGCTTCAGGGCAGTCTCCTATCCTTTCTCTTTATTTATGTATTTTTCATTGGGGACAATGTCTTATTTAAGTATGGGGGGATAGTTTTCTAGCAAAACATACAAAATTTTTGTTATTATTTTTTTATTTTTATTTTTTTTTTTACAAAAAAAAAAAAAAGATAAGCATGAAAAAAAAAAAAAAAAAAAAAAAAAAAAAAACCAAAAATTCAACAAAAAAAGGGGTAAATTTTCAAACTAGAGAAATCTGTATTTCTATATTTACTCACTTGCGCAATCTTTAGTATTCGACTTTTACATAGTGATTAGAATATTTTGATGTTTAAATTGAAATCTGAATTTTGGAGTAAAACTGTTGGCCATGCTGTGTTTCTAGTCAAGTGCACGTGTAAGTAGAATTTTATGTAGATTTAAATGTTTAGCATATAATTAGATTTTCATTTTTCTAAATGCGTGGAAATATTTTATTTTACTTTCACTTTGAAAACTGGTAAAATCTAAAAAAAAAACTTTAGGTGAGTAAGTAGAAGTTTACTAGAGAGATATTTCACGGATCAAGAAAGAGATATTCTTTCTCGATGTCTAGAACTTGCCCTCTAACTATTCTCAAGACTTTGCATAAGTTAAACTCATTAGCATAGATATGATTTAGGCACATCTTTTGGGCAGTTTGAGACTTTGCACCCTTACCTAAAATTTTATCTTTGTCAAGCCATTTTTGAGCCTATTATCTTATCTTTTTGTTTTAGCCCCACCAAGTATTTTACCAAAGCCTAAAAAGCAACCTAATTGCACACTTAAAACCAAGCTTGCACATAGATATACAAAAACAGTTGTGAGTAATTAGCAGACTTTTTATTGTTGGTGGCTCTTTTTGTTTTTCTCTTAAACATTCAAAACAAAAGTTGATTTTCATTTCCTCTTCAAAATAAAAAAAAAAAAAGGAAAAAAATTTTTGAAGAGGTAGAAGGAAATCTTCGGCTTGATGTGAGAATTGAAAAAAAAGGAAATTATAAAAAAAAAAGAGAAAAAAAAGGGATTAGGATTTTGGCTGCGTTCTTAAAGCCATGATAAATTTTTATGTGCAAGCTTTCTCTAGGTTTTGGTGTGACTAAGCCATCGTTTTTATCTTTCACCATCCTCACCAAAAGCCTAAGCCTACGTTTCTACCTAATTAAGTCCTTCTGATTTATGTTTATAAGTTAAACTAGTGCCGTGGCGAGAATGTGAAAGGGCAAGCCTATGGCCATCGACATTGATGGATTTCTTTGGAGGGTATCTTGATCTTCGTTCGTGCAATGTTATCTTAGTACACACGCTACACTCTCCCTGAATATAATTTTAAGATTTACCGGATTTTCATTTTACAAAGTAATAATAATAATGGAAACACATTTTAAGAAAAATAAAAACCTAACTTGTATGCTGAGTGAGTTTTTCTACTAAAATAGCTACGAGCATAGGCATAAGACTTCGCATTTTACTCCTTAGGTTCACTTTTCTTTTCTAGCATTTAAATTTTTCTACTCTCCATGTGAAGTTGTTTGCTCGGGACGAGCAAACGAGTAAGTATGGGGGTATTTGATAACTCTAATTTTGTCCAAGTTTTTACATTATTTTTATTTAATAATTGATTAGTTTATAATTATATTTTGTAATTTTATTATTGAATTTTTCTAATTTCTTATTTCAGGGCAATCTGGGCTGCAAATTTCAATTTGGAGTCTATAGGGTTGACCAGGAGACAAAACTAGAAAAAGAAGGGAAATTTCAAATGTACACGCCAAGTCACGGGCGTGACCGACATGGTCACGGGCGTGACATCCTGGCGAGAACCCGGCGCGTGGAAAGAGCTACCTGCCACGTCAATTAAAATTACACGCCTTAAGGTCACGGGCGTGACCATCATTACACGGGCGTGTACTCCAGGCGTGACATCCAGTGCTCTGCCCTGACTTCCAGTCAACGGCAGTTTCAATTTGCAACAAGTCACGGGCGTGACACATTTGGCACGGGCGTGACATACCCCGTGACAGCCCGGCGTGCCGACTCAATGCTGCAGTTTCAGTCGCTAGGAGTTTTCTCAAGACACGCCCATGGTCACGGGCGTGACCATGGGCGTGACCCTTCCAACAACGGCCGGAGTTATTCCCGCCGTTTCTGCTTCCCGCCGTTCTTCTACAACCGTCAAGACACGCCCTAGGTCACGGGCGTGACCTAGGGGCGTGACCCGCAAATTAACGACTTTTGGCGGTTTCGCGCCAACGTTCAGAAGACTTGAAGACGACGGTTCCGAGACCGACACGCCCTAGGTCACGGGCGTGACCTAGGGGCGTGACCACCCAGCAACTTTTTCTATAAATTCCAGACAGCTTCAGATGGCCAGGAGGAGATTTTTGGGAGCTTAGTTCTGTTCTATTTACGGTTTTTCCTGCATTTTCAATTCCTAGTGTAATCTTTATTTTCAGTTCTTTTCTTAAATCATGTCTTTCTTTATGCTTTCATGTAATACTCCCATCATGATGAGTAGCTAATTTCCCAATTAGCACTTGATCATGATGAACTTTGGAATGGAATAAAATTCTTATTTTTGTCTCAATTTAGCAAGCATTCTATTTTCTAAACTTTGATTTATCTTTGATTTAAATTTTCTTCGAATTCATAAGTTGCAAATTATGTTTATTCGAGCTTAGATTCGTATCCTAGATTTACCGAGAGGTTGTGGATACGAGTAGATCACTCAAGGATAAAGAGAAGTTTCTTGCTCCCCTCGAGAGAGGAACGCAAAATTCTTCCGCCTTGGAGTCAACTCCATTAGTGAGGTTCACCGCCTAAAGCAAGCTTAGGTCTTTCGACTGGCCGAGAGGTCTTAATCGATCTACCTAAGGTTAGTCGAGTGCGTATTCTCGAGAGAGGCGCTTCGTAGCTTTGGAACCTCCGCGGTCAAAGTTAATAATTTAGATGCTTGTGCTCTTTAATTTCGTGGATTTTATTCTAGCCCAAAGGGATTCTAGATCAAGTGCTAGCCTTTTAATCATCGAATTTCTCCTCTTAATTTAACGTTCGTTTTCGTTTTTCGCAAAACCAATTTTCCGATCGATAAAATAATAGCTCTTCCTTGTGAGTACAAATACTCAACGGTCCCCGAGTTTAAATACGATATTTTCTATACTAAATTTCGATAGGTACGCTTGCCTATTTGAGATTATAGTTTGGATACTTTTCAAAACTTATAAAATTCACATCAAGTTTTTGGCGCCGTTGCCGGGGAACTATTTTTTTTTTTGATATTTTGAAAGCAAGACTCTATTAATTTTATCATTTTCTTTTTGTTTTAGAAATATCAAAATCAAAAAAAAAATATATTTATTTTGTTTTGGTGTATGACCCGAGCGAATCCGTCGCCTCTTTTTGATTTGGATCCGGAAATCGAGCGAACCCTTCGGCATCGCTTACGATTTCAAGTTCCGAATTTTCAAGATACGGACTCCTTAGGAGACACTCCTAATCCTTCATTAATTCTCTCTCCGTCACCGCCTTCTTCTTCTCCTTCCTCATTTAGTTCTTCTTCCCATTCTCCTAGATCTCCTTCTTCTGCTTCTTCCAATATGGGTGAGCCAAATGCGGTTGAACAAAGGACTATGTCCTATTATGCCCGTCCAAACTTGGACGAGACTCAATCTAGTATTGTTCGCCCCGCTATTGCCCCCAATAATTTTGAGTTGAAGCCAAGCATCATCCAAATGGTACAACAATATGTACAATTTGATGGGCTTCAAGATGAAGATCCAAACGCGCATATTTCAAATTTCTTAGAAATATGCGATACTTTTAAAATTAATGGTGTATCCGATGATGCCATCCGGCTAAGGTTATTTCCATTTACATTGCGCACTAAAGCCAAGCAGTGGTTGGGTTCTCTACCAAGAGGCTCCATCACAACATGGGCTCAAATGACGGAAAGATTTCTTACGAAATACTTTCCGCCGGCTAAAACGGCTAAATTGCGCAATGATATCACTTATTTCTCCCAACTTGATTCGGAAACGTTATATGATACTTGGGAGCGTTTCAAGGAATTGCTTCGTCGATGTCCTCATCATGCAATTCCGGATTGGTTACAAATCCAAACCTTCTATAACGGCCTAAATTCTCAAACTAGGCAACATATTGATGCCGCCGCCGGTGGAACGCTTAATAACAAAACACCGGCGGCCGCACAAGAGCTTATAGAAGGTATGGCTTTGAATACCTATCAATGGAGTACACCTCGGTCTAAACCACCTAAACCGGCCGGGATGTATGAAATCGATACGGTTTCAAGTTTGTCTCTCCAGGTTGAGCAACTGCAAAAACAGATGAACGAGATGTCTGCTTCCTCGTCCAAATCTACCTGTGAGCCCCAATATTGGGAGCCTTCTACTATTGCCGAGCATGTGGATTACATGGGTAATCCGAATCGGCCACCTTATAATCCGGGTAACAATTTGGCAATACCTATCACCCGGGTATAAGGAATCACCCCAACTTCTCTTGGAGTAATCCGGGGAACGCGGCGCGCCCGCCGAACACGATTCCACCCGGCTATTTTCCACCGCAAGCTCCCAAAGCTCCCAATCTCGAGGAATTGTTCACTAAATATACAACCACAAATGACGCCAACATCCGGAATCTCACCGGATCTCTTCGAAGTTTGGAGACACAAATCGGGCAAATCGCTAAAATGCTCTCCGATCGTCAACAAGGAGCGCTACCGGGCAATACAGAGCCCAACCCCAAGGAGCATGCAAAAGCCATCACCCTACGGAGCGGGAAGGAGGTAACCACTTCTCCAAATCCGGTTGATACTTCTCCAATTCCGGTTGATACGGAGGTAATAATTTCTCCATCTTCTCCTCCGTCTAAACCTTCTACTTCTAATAAACCAAAAGCTTATCAACCACCTCTTCCCTATCCATCTAGAATGAAAAAAGACCGGGTGGATGAACATCACGGTAAATTTTTGGACATGTTTAAACAAATCCAAATTAATCTACCGTTTTGTGAAATAATCGCACAAATGCCGAAATACGCCAAGTACCTCAAGGATCTTTTATCCAATAAAAAGAAACTTGAGGATATCTCCACGGTTCAATTGAATGCGGAGTGTTCGGCAGTTTTACTTAATAAATTACCTAAGAAATTACCCGATCCGGGTAGTTTCTCCATTCCCTGTTTGTTTGGTGATTTATTAGTAAAACGTGCGTTGGCCGATCTAGGCGCCTCAATCAATTTAATGCCTTATTCTTTAGTTAAGAAGTTGGGATTAGGAGAACCTAAACCCACAAGAATGTGCATTCAATTGGCGGATCGGTCTGTCAAGCTCCCTATGGGGATCATAGAGGATGTGCTTGTCAAAGTTGACAAATTTATCTTTCCGGTAGATTTCGTCATCTTTGACATCGAAGAGGACACCGAGGTCCCACTCATTCTCGGTCGCCCTTTTCTTGCCACCTCGCGCGCAATTATAGACGTTAGTAATGGGAAACTTCTCCTTAGAGTCGGAGATGAAGAAGTTACCTTTACTATTGACACGTCTATGAAAAACTCGCTCTCAAATGACGACTCATGTTATTATTTGGAGGCTTCTCTTGAAGAAGACTCTTTTCTTTTTTCTGAAAAATCTTTATCTTCTATTGATCATGATGCCGATTTAGAACATTTAGATTTAATTGCTCATGAAAATAGTGATAATCTCTCGGTCACGCACGCACCTATTTTTGAACTTTTAGAAATTGGTAGTGATCGTTTGAAAACTTCTTATGATGAACCTCCCGCGTTAGAACTAAAACAATTGCCTGATCATTTAGAGTATTTATTTTTAGCGGAGGATTCAAAACTTCCGGTTATTGTGTCGGCCTACTTGACCGATGAAGAAAAAATTAAACTATCTCATATTTTAAAACTTCATCGCCGCGCAATTGCGTGGAAGATCACGGATTTGAGAGGGATTAATCCCTCCTTTTGCACCCATAAAATTTTTTTAGAAGAACACGCTCACAAAACTATTCAACCTCAACGCCGGCTAAATCCTAACATGAAGGAGGTAGTCAAGGCCGAGGTCATAAAATTATTAGATGCGGGTATCATCTATCCAATTTCGGATAGCTCTTGGGTGAGCCCGGTCCAAGTGGTGCCCAAGAAAGGAGGGTTAACAGTAGTTCCTAATGATAAAAACGAGTTAGTTCCCACTCGAACCGTTACCGGATGGCGGGTGTGCATCGATTACCGTAAATTAAATGATGCCACCCGTAAGGATCACTTTCCTTTGCCGTTTATTGACCAAATACTTGAACGGCTATCCGGACACTCATTTTATTGTTTTCTTGATGGTCTCTCGGGATATTTTCAAATCCCAATCGCGCCCGAGGACCAAGAGAAAACAACCTTCACTTGTCCGTTTGGCACCTTCGCTTATCGAAGGATGCCTTTTGGTTTGTGCAACGCGCCGGCAACCTTCCAAAGGTGTATGCTAGCGATCTTTGACGAATTAGTGGAGGATATCATGGAGGTTTTCATGGACGATTTCTCCGTTTTTGGAGATTCGTTTGATTTATGTTTGGCAAACCTTTCCCGTGTACTCCAAAGATGTGAGGACACGAATCTAGTTTTAAACTGGGAGAAGTGCCATTTTATGGTACGGGAGGGTTTGGTCTTAGGCCATAAAATTTCTAGTAAGGGCATAGAGGTAGATAAAGCAAAAATAGAAACTATAGAAAAGCTACCTCCCCCTTCAAATGTTAAGGCCGTTCGTAGTTTTTTGGGGCATGCCGGTTTCTATCGCCGTTTTATTAAAGATTTTTCTAAAATAACTAAGCCCCTAACCCACTTGTTAGAAAAAGACGCGCCGTTCATTTTTGACGAAAATTGTTTGCGTGCTTTTTCTCTTATTAAAGAAAAATTGATTAACGCCCCTATCATGATCGCTCCCAATTGGGAGCTTCCCTTTGAGATAATGTGCGACGCTAGTAGTTTTGCCGTTGGTGCGGTGTTAGGACAACGCATAAATAAAAACTTTCATCCTATCTATTATGCAAGCAAAACATTAACCGCCGCACAGGAAAATTACACGACCACCGAAAAAGAATTATTAGCCGTAATTTTCGCATTTGATAAATTCCGCTCATATCTCACTTTGTCTAAAATTATTGTTTTTACTGATCACTCGGCTTTAAGATATTTACTAGCAAAAACAGATGCAAAGCCGCGATTGATTAGGTGGATCTTACTACTCCAAGAATTTGATTTGGAGATTCGCGACAAGAGAGGAGCGGAGAACTTGGCGGCTGACCATCTTTCGCGGTTGGAGAACCCAAATTCGGGGGAGCTCATGGAGGAGGACATTGACGACACTTTTCCCGAGGAGCGCCTTCTCGCCATTCATAAGGTAATCACCCTCCCCACTCCTTGGTTCGCCGATTTCGCAAATTATCTTGTTGCGAGATTCCTCCCGAATGGTTTTTCTTATCAAGAAAAGAAGAAATTCTTTTCTGATTTGAAAAATTATTTTTGGGAGGATCCCTTCCTTTTTCGTGTTTGTGCGGACCAAGTAGTGCGGAGGTGTGTTTCTCATGAGGAAGGCACACAAATTTTAAAGCATTGTCATGAGGGACCCGCCGGTGGGCACTATAAAGCTAATCGGACGGCTCGGAAGATACTTGAAGCGGGCTTCTATTGGCCAAGCATCTTCAAGGATGCTCACGCCCATGTAAGTCGTTGTGAACAATGCCAACGCTCAGGTAATATTTCCCGCCGCGATGAAATGCCATTAAATACATTTTTAGAAATAGAAGTTTTTGATTTATGGGGGATCGACTTTGTTGGACCGCTACCAACATCCTATGGAAATAAATATATTTTGGTAGCGGTCGACTATGTGTCACGGTGGGCGGAAGCGCAAGCCTTCCCCACTAATGACGCCCGAGTCGTGACCCAATTTCTCAAAAAACTATTTTCACGATTTGGAGCACCGCGGGCAATAGTTAGTGATAGGGGCACCCACTTTTGTAACGCACAATTCGCCAAAGTTTTGTCTAAATACGGCGTTACACATAGGTTAGCCACCCCCTATCACCCTCAAACAAGTGGTCAGGTAGAAGTTAGTTAACCGTGAAATCAAACGAATTTTGAGAAAACGGTTTCTACTAATAGAAAGGATTGGTCGGTCAAGCTTGATGATGCTCTTTGGGCTTATCGGACCGCGTACAAGACCGCTATCGGTTGTACGCCGTACCGATTGGTCTATGGGAAAGCATGTCACTTACCGGTTGAGCTTGAGCACCGCGCCTTTTGGGCGCTTAAATTTTTAAATCTAGATGAAAATTTGTCCTCCGAGCTTCGGAAATTCCAAATTAACGAGCTCGATGAGTGGCGCTCCTTAGCCTATGAAAGTAATAAACTTTATAAGGAGCGCACAAAATTTTATCATGATAAAAAAATTAAGCACCCTAAAGATTTCAAACCGGGAGACCAAGTTCTCCTTTATAATTCGCGCCTCCGACTTTTCCCGGGCAAACTCAAGTCCCGATGGTCCGGCCCTTTTATTGTAAAAGAGGTATGGCCATATGGGACAGTGCTTATCTCGCACCCGGAACAAGGCGAATTTAAAGTGAATGGGCACCGGTTGAAGATATTCCTCGCCGGTGATACTACTAATGAGTACCGGGAGGAAATTAACCTCCCGAACCCATAAACGAGTGCCCCGCTTGGGTCGAGCTCAACGACCATAAACAAAGCGCTTGTGGGAGGCACCCCATGCTTATCTTTTCTTCTTATTTTTTTAATTAAATTTTCGCAGGTTTGAAGGACATCTTTTTCGGCGTGACGATCGAAGGAGTTGAGCGTCAAGTCTACGCGTTTCTTCAAGTCGGTAACTTTTGTTTTATTATCGTTTAGTTGACTTTTTAAAAATATATAAAAAAAAAAAATAAAAAAAAAAAACAAAAGAAAAAAAATTTTCTGCTCCGACACGCCTCTGTCACGGGCGTGACCTATGGGTCACGGGCGTGACCGAGCCGTGTTTAGTTCGTCGAACGAAACCCGAGAGTGGTTTCGTCGAGCGCAGCGTCCCGTTCGTCTTTCGGTACTATCACGGGCGTGACCATCATTGGTCACGGGCGTGTCTAGCCCGAAATTTCGTTCGACGAAGAGAAGCTGGAAAACTTCTCTTCCTGCCCAGTCATGGCCGTGACAGTTAGTGTCACGCCCGTGACACTAACTAGTCACGGTCGTGACTAGCCCGAAAAAAAAAAAAAAAAACGAAAAAAAAAAAAATATTTTTTTAATTCTCGTTTCAGCTACACGCCCCAGGGTCACGGGCGTGACCCTGGGCCGTGTCGTCGAATCCGAGGCGTGACCCCGGGTCAACGCCTCGGATTCCCTTAAGTTTATTTTTTTATGAGACACGCCCATGGTCACGGGCGTGACCATGGGCGTGGCCTTGGAATCCAATGCCAGCGCATTGGATTCCTGTGCCGAGCACGCCTTACACGCCCAGAGTCACGGGCGTGACTCTGGGGCGTGACCAGGGAATCCGAGGCAGGAGGCCTCGGATCCTCCTTTATTTTTGTCCCGTGCTTGTCACGCCCCCTGTCACGGGCGTGACAGGGGGGCGTGACCAAGCCGAAAACCCTATAAATAAGGTTTTTCCCCCTCTTCTTCCTCCTCACCAGCCAACCCTTCTCTTCTCCCTTTGCTAACCCGAGTCCCTCCTTCTTCTCCCCTCTACCAAAATGCCTCGCCACCACCCTCGCTCCACCGCTTCCTCCTCCGAGCACCCCGCGGATCCCGCCGCAGCGGAAGCCATGCTTCTTTTTCAAAACCAAACCCAGCAGGGTGCAGCGAGCGCCTACGCGCCAAACCCCTTGGCGTGTTCCGCATTTTAGATTGGGCGATCCTCGCCACATTTGGAGCTGCGGATTTGGTGCGGGGATTTCTGTCCACCCCTGGATGGAGTTCCCTCTTCTCTATTTCGAGCATGCCTTTCTTGAACTCACCGTTGAGTTCTTAGCTTCATTCGAGTTCCGCTGGGCGGCCGATGACGACTTCATCATCTTTCGCCTAGGTGGGATGGTGCACCAGCTCACCATCCGCCAGCTCAATGTCGTCATGGGCTTCTGCTCGGAGGCTTTTTCTCAATCTCCCGCCTATCTCGATTTACTTACTGATTTCCCGACCGATTTCAACCTTCTCGCCTTTTGGGCGGAAATCAGTAGTGACACCGCCCCCTACACCCCAAAGAAATCCAAAGGCAGCCAACTCATTTCTCCCGCCTTACGTATTCTCCACAACCTCCTTACCTTCACTATTTCTGGTCGCGGCGATAGCCACGGGGTGGTGACTCGGGCAGACTTACTATATTTATATAGTATGTTTTACCGGGTCCCCCTCAACCTTGGTTATCTGCTCGCAATTTTCTTTCGGCATCAGGCCGAAAATGCGAGGTTGGGAGCAGTGCACGGCGGGAACTTCATCACTTTCCTCGCGAAGCAGCTCGGCATTTGGGATGCTCTTCCACGCCTCAGCTGCGTCCAGACGCCGCAAGTTATCCAGTTCCAGACCCTTCAGGCCCTCGGCCTAGCGCGGCGACGTGATGGAGAATTTGAGGCTATTCCCCCCGCAGTCGGTGGTGGCGATCTTGGCCTTGATTACGGTGCCGGTCCCAGCGGCACTATTCACTCTCCCCAGATTCCTCCACCACCGCAGGACCCTTCTTCCGAGCCCGGCCCTCAGAGCTATTGGGATCGTCAGTTTGCGTCTCTTCACACACGCTTAGATACGATGCAGGCCGATTTTGATGCTCGATTTGTGAGTTTTGACACTCGATTCACCACGCTAGCGACAAATCAAGCATCCTCCATGGCTCGTATTGAGCGTGAGTTTTCAGACCTCCGGACGCACTATCAGGAGCCGCGGCAGCATAGCGATGAGGATTAGCTGCTTTCTTTTTCTTTGGGATTGTAGACCGCCCTCTTGTATCTTTTCTTTTTATCATTTTCTTGTCCTTTATCATGTATCTTTTCTTTTTCGTAAAATAAAAAAAAAAAATATATGTTTTGCTTTAGCTTTCTCTTCCAGGTACTTTTTGGTGCTGCATGACCCGCTTCAGGGAAGTCTCCTATCCTTTCTCTTTATTTATGTATTTTTCATTGGGGACAATGTCTTATTTAAGTATGGGGGGATAGTTTTCTAGCAAAACATACAAAATTTTTGTTATTATTTTTTTATTTTTATTTTTTTTTTTTTACAAAAAAAAAAAAGATAAGCATGAAAAAAAAAAAAAAAAAAAACAAAAAAAAAAAAAAAACCAAAATTCAACAAAAAAAAGGGGTAAATTTTCAAACTAGAGAAATCTGTATTTCTATATTTACTCACTTGCGCAATCTTTAGTATTCGACTTTTACATAGTGATTAGAATATTTTGATGTTTAAATTGAAATCTGAATTTTGGAGTAAAACTGTTGGCCATGCTGTGTTTCTAGTCAAGTGCACGTGTAAGTAGAATTTTATGTAGATTTAAATGTTTAGCATATAATTAGATTTTCATTTTTCTAAATGCGTGGAAATATTTTATTTTACTTTCACTTTGAAAACCGGTAAAATCTAAAAAAAAAAAACTTTAGGTGAGTAAGTAGAAGTTTACTAGAGAGATATTTCACGGATCAAGAAAGAGATATTCTTTCTCGATGTCTAGAACTTGCCCTCTAACTATTCTCAAGACTTTGCATAAGTTAAACTCATTAGCATAGATATGATTTAGGCACATCTTTTGGGCAGTTTGAGACTTTGCACCCTTACCTAAAATTTTATCTTTGTCAAGCCATTTTTGAGCCTATTATCTTATCTTTTTGTTTTAGCCCCACCAAGTATTTTACCAAAGCCTAAAAAGCAACCTAATTGCACACTTAAAACCAAGCTTGCACATAGATATACAAAAACAGTTGTGAGTGATTAGCAGACTTTTTATTGTTGGTGGCTCTTTTTGTTTTTCTCTTAAACATTCAAAACAAAAGTTGATTTTCATTTCCTCTTCAAAATAAAAATAAAAAAAAAAAAAAAGGAAAAAAATTTTGAAGAGGTAGAAGGAAATCTTCGGCTTGATGTGAGAATTGAAAAAAAAGGAAATTAAAAAAAAAAGAGAAAAAAAAAGGGATTAGGATTTTGGCTGCGTTCTTAAAGCCATGATAAATTTTTATGTGCAAGCTTTCTCTAGGTTTTGGTGTGACTAAGCCATCGTTTTTATCTTTCACCATCCTCACCAAAAGCCTAAGCCTACGTTTCTACCTAATTAAGTCCTTCTGATTTATGTTTATAAGTTAAACTAGTGTCGTGGCGAGAATGTGAAAGGGCAAGCCTATGGCCATCGACATTGATGGATTTCTTTGGAGGGTATCTTGATCTTCGTTCGTGCAATGTTATCTTAGTACACACGCTACACTCTCCCTGAATATAATTTTAAGATTTACCGGATTTTCATTTTACAAAGTAATAATAATAATGGAAACACATTTTAAGAAAAATAAAAACCTAACTTGTATGCTGAGTGAGTTTTTCTACTAAAATAGCTACGAGCATAGGCATAAGACTTCGCATTTTACTCCTTAGGTTCACTTTTCTTTTCTAGCATTTAAATTTTTCTACTCTCCATGTGAAGTTGTTTGCTCGGGACGAGCAAACGAGTAAGTATGGGGGTATTTGATAACTCTAATTTTGTCCAAGTTTTTACATTATTTTTATTTAATAATTGATTAGTTTATAATTATATTTTGTAATTTTATTATTGAATTTTTCTAATTTCTTATTTCAGGGCAATCTGGGCTGCAAATTTCAATTTGGAGTCTATAGGGTTGACCAGGAGACAAAACTAGAAAAAGAAGGGAAATTTCAAATGTACACGCCAAGTCACGGGCGTGACCGACATGGTCACGGGCGTGACATCCTGGCGAGAACCCGGCGCGTGGAAAGAGCTACCTGCCACGTCAATTAAAATTACACGCCTTAAGGTCACGGGCGTGACCATCATTACACGGGCGTGTACTCCAGGCGTGACATCCAGTGCTCTGCCCTGACTTCCAGTCAACGGCAGTTTCAATTTGCAACAAGTCACGGGCGTGACACATTTGGCACGGGCGTGACATACCCCGTGACAGCCCGGCGTGCCGACTCAATGCTGCAGTTTCAGTCGCTAGGAGTTTTCTCAAGACACGCCCATGGTCACGGGCGTGACCATGGGCGTGACCCTTCCAACAACGGCCGGAGTTATTCCCGCCGTTTCTGCTTCCCGCCGTTCTTCTACAACCGTCAAGACACGCCCTAGGTCACGGGCGTGACCTAGGGGCGTGACCCGCAAATTAACGACTTTTGGCGGTTTCGCGCCAACGTTCAGAAGACTTGAAGACGACGGTTCCGAGACCGACACGCCCTAGGTCACGGGCGTGACCTAGGGGCGTGACCACCCAGCAACTTTTTCTATAAATTCCAGACAGCTTCAGATGGCCAGGAGGAGATTTTTGGGAGCTTAGTTCTGTTCTATTTACGGTTTTTCCTGCATTTTCAATTCCTAGTGTAATCTTTATTTTCAGTTCTTTTCTTAAATCATGTCTTTCTTTATGCTTTCATGTAATACTCCCATCATGATGAGTAGCTAATTTCCCAATTAGCACTTGATCATGATGAACTTTGGAATGGAATAAAATTCTTATTTTTGTCTCAATTTAGCAAGCATTCTATTTTCTAAACTTTGATTTATCTTTGATTTAAATTTTCTTCGAATTCATAAGTTGCAAATTATGTTTATTCGAGCTTAGATTCGTATCCTAGATTTACCGAGAGGTTGTGGATACGAGTAGATCACTCAAGGATAAAGAGAGTTTCTTGCTCCCCTCGAGAGAGGAACGCAAAATTCTTCCGCCTTGGAGTCAACTCCATTAGTGAGGTTCACCGCCTAAAGCAAGCTTAGGTCTTTCGACTGGCCGAGAGGTCTTAATCGATCTACCTAAGGTTAGTCGAGTGCGTATTCTCGAGAGAGGCGCTTCGTAGCTTTGGAACCTCCGCGGTCAAAGTTAATAATTTAGATGCTTGTGCTCTTTAATTTCGTGGATTTTATTCTAGCCCAAAGGGATTCTAGATCAAGTGCTAGCCTTTTAATCATCGAATTTCTCCTCTTAATTTAACGTTCGTTTTCGTTTTTCGCAAAACCAATTTTCCGATCGATAAAATAATAGCTCTTCCTTGTGAGTACAAATACTCAACGGTCCCCGAGTTTAAATACGATATTTTCTATACTATATTTCGATAGGTACGCTTGCCTATTTGAGATTATAGTTTGGATACTTTTCAAAACTTATAAAATTCACATCAAGTTTTTGGCGCCGTTGCCGGGGAACTATTTTTTTTTTGATATTTTGAAAGCAAGACTCTATTAATTTTATCATTTTCTTTTTGTTTTAGAAATATCAAAATCAAAAAAAAAAATATATTTATTTTGTTTTGGTGTATGACCCGAGCGAATCCGTCGCCTCTTTTTGATTTGGATCCGGAAATCGAGCGAACCCTTCGGCATTGCTTACGATTTCAAGTTCCGAATTTTCAAGATACGGACTCCTTAGGAGACACTCCTAATCCTTCATTAATTCTCTCTCCGTCACCGCCTTCTTCTTCTCCTTCCTCATTTAGTTCTTCTTCCCATTCTCCTAGATCTCCTTCTTCTGCTTCTTCCAATATGGGTGAGCCAAATGCGGTTGAACAAAGGACTATGTCCTATTATGCCCGTCCAAACTTGGACGAGACTCAATCTAGTATTGTTCGCCCCGCTATTGCCCCCAATAATTTTGAGTTGAAGCCAAGCATCATCCAAATGGTACAACAATATGTACAATTTGATGGGCTTCAAGATGAAGATCCAAACGCGCATATTTCAAATTTCTTAGAAATATGCGATACTTTTAAAATTAATGGTGTATCCGATGATGCCATCCGGCTAAGGTTATTTCCATTTACATTGCGCACTAAAGCCAAGCAGTGGTTGGGTTCTCTACCAAGAGGCTCCATCACAACATGGGCTCAAATGACGGAAAGATTTCTTACGAAATACTTTCCGCCGGCTAAAACGGCTAAATTGCGCAATGATATCACTTATTTCTCCCAACTTGATTCGGAAACGTTATATGATACTTGGGAGCGTTTCAAGGAATTGCTTCGTCGATGTCCTCATCATGCAATTCCGGATTGGTTACAAATCCAAACCTTCTATAACGGCCTAAATTCTCAAACTAGGCAACATATTGATGCCGCCGCCGGTGGAACGCTTAATAACAAAACACCGGCGGCCGCACAAGAGCTTATAGAAGGTATGGCTTTGAATACCTATCAATGGAGTACACCTCGGTCTAAACCACCTAAACCGGCCGGGATGTATGAAATCGATACGGTTTCAAGTTTGTCTCTCCAGGTTGAGCAACTGCAAAAATAGATGAACGAGATGTCTGCTTCCTCGTCCAAATCTACCTGTGAGCCCCAATATTGGGAGCCTTCTACTATTGCCGAGCATGTGGATTACATGGGTAATCCGAATCGGCCACCTTATAATCCGGGTAACAATATTGGCAATACCTATTCACCCGGGTATAAGGAATCACCCCAACTTCTCTTGGAGTAATCCGGGGAACGCGGCGCGCCCGCCGAACACGATTCCACCCGGCTATTTTCCACCGCAAGCTCCCAAAGCTCCCAATCTCGAGGAATTGTTCACTAAATATACAACCACAAATGACGCCAACATCTGGAATCTCACCGGATCTCTTCGAAGTTTGGAGACACAAATCGGGCAAATCGCTAAAATGCTCTCCGATCGTCAACAAGGAGCGCTACCGGGCAATACAGAGCCCAACCCCAAGGAGCATGCAAAAGCCATCACCCTACGGAGCGGGAAGGAGGTAACCACTTCTCCAAATCCGGTTGATACTTCTCCAATTCCGGTTGATACGGAGGTAATAATTTCTCCATCTTCTCCTCCGTCTAAACCTTCTACTTCTAATAAACCAAAAGCTTATCAACCACCTCTTCCCTATCCATCTAGAATGAAAAAAGACCGGGTGGATGAACATCACGGTAAATTTTTGGACATGTTTAAACAAATCCAAATTAATCTACCGTTTTGTGAAATAATCGCACAAATGCCGAAATACGCCAAGTACCTCAAGGATCTTTTATCCAATAAAAAGAAACTTGAGGATATCTCCACGGTTCAATTGAATGCGGAGTGTTCGGCAGTTTTACTTAATAAATTACCTAAGAAATTACCCGATCCGGGTAGTTTCTCCATTCCCTGTTTGTTTGGTGATTTATTAGTAAAACGTGCGTTGGCCGATCTAGGCGCCTCAATCAATTTAATGCCTTATTCTTTAGTTAAGAAGTTGGGATTAGGAGAACCTAAACCCACAAGAATGTGCATTCAATTGGCGGATCGGTCTGTCAAGCTCCCTATGGGGATCATAGAGGATGTGCTTGTCAAAGTTGACAAATTTATCTTTCCGGTAGATTTCGTCATCTTTGACATCGAAGAGGACACCGAGGTCCCACTCATTCTCGGTCGCCCTTTTCTTGCCACCTCGCGCGCAATTATAGACGTTAGTAATGGGAAACTTCTCCTTAGAGTCGGAGATGAAGAAGTTACCTTTACTATTGACACGTCTATGAAAAACTCGCTCTCAAATGACGACTCATGTTATTATTTGGAGGCTTCTCTTGAAGAAGACTCTTTTCTTTTTTCTGAAAAATCTTTATCTTCTATTGATCATGATGCCGATTTAGAACATTTAGATTTAATTGCTCATGAAAATAGTGATAATCTCTCGGATCACGCACGCACCTATTTTTGAACTTTTAGAAATTGGTAGTGATCGTTTGAAAACTTCTTATGATGAACCTCCCGCGTTAGAACTAAAACAATTGCCTGATCATTTAGAGTATTTATTTTTAGCGGAGGATTCAAAACTTCCGGTTATTGTGTCGGCCTACTTGACCGATGAAGAAAAAATTAAACTATCTCATATTTTAAAACTTCATCGCCGCGCAATTGCGTGGAAGATCACGGATTTGAGAGGGATTAATCCCTCCTTTTGCACCCATAAAATTTTTTTAGAAGAACACGCTCACAAAACTATTCAACCTCAACGCCGGCTAAATCCTAACATGAAGGAGGTAGTCAAGGCCGAGGTCATAAAATTATTAGATGCGGGTATCATCTATCCAATTTCGGATAGCTCTTGGGTGAGCCCGGTCCAAGTGGTGCCCAAGAAAGGAGGGTTAACAGTAGTTCCTAATGATAAAAACGAGTTAGTTCCCACTCGAACCGTTACCGGATGGCGGGTGTGCATCGATTACCGTAAATTAAATGATGCAACCCGTAAGGATCACTTTCCTTTGCCGTTTATTGACCAAATACTTGAACGGCTATCCGGACACTCATTTTATTGTTTTCTTGATGGTCTCTCGGGATATTTTCAAATCCCAATCGCGCCCGAGGACCAAGAGAAAACAACCTTCACTTGTCCGTTTGGCACCTTCGCTTATCGAAGGATGCCTTTTGGTTTGTGCAACGCGCCGGCAACCTTCCAAAGGTGTATGCTAGCGATCTTTGACGAATTAGTGGAGGATATCATGGAGGTTTTCATGGACGATTTCTCCGTTTTTGGAGATTCGTTTGATTTATGTTTGGCAAACCTTTCCCGTGTACTCCAAAGATGTGAGGACACGAATCTAGTTTTAAACTGGGAGAAGTGCCATTTTATGGTACGGGAGGGTTTGGTCTTAGGCCATAAAATTTCTAGTAAGGGCATAGAGGTAGATAAAGCAAAAATTGAAACTATAGAAAAGCTACCTCCCCCTTCAAATGTTAAGGCCGTTCGTAGTTTTTTGGGGCATGCCGGTTTCTATCGCCGTTTTATTAAAGATTTTTCTAAAATAACTAAGCCCCTAACCCACTTGTTAGAAAAAGACGCGCCGTTCATTTTTGACGAAAATTGTTTGCGTGCTTTTTCTCTTATTAAAGAAAAATTGATTAACGCCTCCTATCATGATCGCTCCCAATTGGGAGCTTCCCTTTGAGATAATGTGCGACGCTAGTAGTTTTGCCGTTGGTGCGGTGTTAGGACAACGCATAAATAAAAACTTTCATCCTATCTATTATGCAAGCAAAACATTAACCGCCGCACAGGAAAATTACACGACCACCGAAAAAGAATTATTAGCCGTAATTTTCGCATTTGATAAATTCTGCTCATATCTCACTTTGTCTAAAATTATTGTTTTTACTGATCACTCGGCTTTGAGATATTTACTAGCAAAAACAGATGCAAAGCCGCGATTGATTAGGTGGATCTTACTACTCCAAGAATTTGATTTGGAGATTCGCGACAAGAGAGGAGCGGAGAACTTGGCGGCTGACCATCTTTCGCGGTTGGAGAACCCAAATTCGGGGGAGCTCATGGAGGAGGACATTGACGACACTTTCCCGAGGAGCGCCTTCTCGCCATTCATAAGGTAATCACCCTCCCCACTCCTTGGTTCGCCGATTTCGCAAATTATCTTGTTGCGAGATTCCTCCCGAATGGTTTTTCTTATCAAGAAAAGAAGAAATTCTTTTCTGATTTGAAAAATTATTTTTGGGAGGATCCCTTCCTTTTTCGTGTTTGTGCGGACCAAGTAGTGCGGAGGTGTGTTTCTCATGAGGAAGGCACACAAATTTTAAAGCATTGTCATGAGGGACCCGCCGGTGGGCACTATAAAGCTAATCGGACGGCTCGGAAGATACTTGAAGCGGGCTTCTATTGGCCAAGCATCTTCAAGGATGCTCACGCCCATGTAAGTCGTTGTGAACAATGCCAACGCTCAGGTAATATTTCCCGCCGCGATGAAATGCCATTAAATACATTTTTAGAAATAGAAGTTTTTGATTTATGGGGGATCGACTTTGTTGGACCGCTACCAACATCCTATGGAAATAAATATATTTTGGTAGCGGTCGACTATGTGTCACGGTGGGCGGAAGCGCAAGCCTTCCCCACTAATGACGCCCGAGTCGTGACCCAATTTCTCAAAAAACTATTTTCACGATTTGGAGCACCGCGGGCAATAGTTAGTGATAGGGGCACCCACTTTTGTAACGCACAATTCGCCAAAGTTTTGTCTAAATACGGCGTTACACATAGGTTAGCCACCCCCTATCACCCTCAAACAAGTGGTCAGGTAGAAGTAGTTAACCGTGAAATCAAACGAATTTTGGAGAAAACGGTTTCTACTAATAGAAAGGATTGGTCGGTCAAGCTTGATGATGCTCTTTGGGCTTATCGGACCGCGTACAAGACCGCTATCGGTTGTACGCCGTACCGATTGGTCTATGGGAAAGCATGTCACTTACCGGTTGAGCTTGAGCACCGCGCCTTTTGGGCGCTTAAATTTTTAAATCTAGATGAAAATTTGTCCTCCGAGCTTCGGAAATTCCAAATTAACGAGCTCGATGAGTGGCGCTCCTTAGCCTATGAAAGTAATAAACTTTATAAGGAGCGCACAAAATTTTATCATGATAAAAAAATTAAGCACCCTAAAGATTTCAAACCGGGAGACCAAGTTCTCCTTTATAATTCGCGCCTCCGACTTTTCCCGGGCAAACTCAAGTCCCGATGGTCCGGCCCTTTTATTGTAAAAGAGGTATGGCCATATGGGACAGTGCTTATCTCGCACCCGAAACAAGGCGAATTTAAAGTGAATGGGCACCGGTTGAAGATATTCCTCGCCGGTGATACTACTAATGAGTACCGGGAGGAAATTAACCTCCCGAACCCATAAACGAGTGCCCCGCTTGGGTCGAGCTCAACGACCATAAACAAAGCGCTTGTGGGAGACACCCCATGCTTATCTTTTCTTCTTATTTTTTTTAATTAAATTTTCGCAGGTTTGAAGGACATCTTTTTCGGCGTGACGATCGAAGGAGTTGAGCGTCAAGTCTACGCGTTTCTTCAAGTCGGTAACTTTTGTTTTATTATCGTTTAGTTGACTTTTTAAAAATATATATAAAAAAATAAAAATAAAAAAAAAAACAAAAGAAAAAAAATTTTCTGCTCCGACACGCCTCTGTCACGGGCGTGACCGAGCCGTGTTTAGTTCGTCGAACGAAACCCGAGAGTGGTTTCGTCGAGCGCAGCGTCCGTTCGTCTTTCGGTACTATCACGGGCGTGACCATCATTGGTCACGGGCGTGTCTAGCCCGAAATTTCGTTCGACGAAGAGAAGCTGGAAAACTTCTCTTCCTGCCCAGTCATGGCTGTGACAGTTAGTGTCACGCCCGTGACACTAACTAGTCACGGTCGTGACTAGCCCGAAAAAAAAAAAAAAAAAAAAAAAAAAAAAAAAAAAATTTTAATTCTCGTTTCAGCTACACGCCCCAGGGTCACGGGCGTGACCCTGGGCCGTGTCGTCGAATCCGAGGCGTGACCCCGGGTCAACGCCTCGGATTCCCTTAAGTTTATTTTTTTATGAGACACGCCCATGGTCACGGGCGTGACCATGGGCGTGGCCTTGGAATCCAATGCCAGCGCATTGGATTCCTGTGCCGAGCACGCCTTACACGCCCAGAGTCAGGGGCGTGACTCTGGGGCGTGACCAGGGAATCCGAGGCAGGAGGCCTCGGATCCTCCTTTATTTTTGTCCCGTGCTTGTCACGCCCCCTGTCACGGGCGTGACAGGGGGGCGTGACCAAGCCGAAAACCCTATAAATAAGGTTTTTCCCCCTCTTCTTCCTCCTCACCAGCCAACCCTTCTCTTCTCCCTTTGCTAACCCGAGTCCCTCCTTCTTCTCCCCTCTACCAAAATGCCTCGCCACCACCCTCGCTCCACCGCTTCCTCCTCCGAGCACCCCGCGGATCCCGCCGCAGCGGAAGCCATGCTTCTTTTTCAAAACCAAACCCAGCAGGGGTGCAGCGAGCGCCTACGCGCCAAACCCCTTGGCGTGTTCCGCATTTTAGATTGGGCGATACTCGCCACATTTGGAGCTGCGGATTTGGTGCGGGGATTTCTGTCCACCCCTGGATGGAGTTCCCTCTTCTCTATTTCGAGCATGCCTTTCTTGAACTCACCGTTGAGTTCTTAGCTTCATTCGAGTTCCGCTGGGCGGCCGATGACGACTTCATCATCTTTCGCCTAGGTGGGATGGTGCACCAGCTCACCATCCGCCAGCTCAATGTCGTCATGGGCTTCTGCTCGGAGGCTTTTTCTCAATCTCCCGCCTATCTCGATTTACTTACTGATTTCCCGACCGATTTCAACCTTCTCGCCTTTTGGGCGGAAATCAGTAGTGACACCGCCCCCTACACCCCAAAGAAATCCAAAGGCAGCCAACTCATTTCTCCCGCCTTACGTATTCTCCACAACCTCCTTACCTTCACTATTTCTGGTCGCGGCGATAGCCACGGGGTGGTGACTCGGGCAGACTTACTATATTTATATAGTATGTTTTACCGGGTCCCCCTCAACCTTGGTTATCTGCTCGCAATTTTCTTTCGGCATCAGGCCGAAAATGCAAGGTTGGGAGCAGTGCACGGCGGGAACTTCATCACTTTCCTCGCGAAGCAGCTCGGCATTTGGGATGCTCTTCCACGCCTCAGCTGCGTCCAGACGCCGCAAGTTATCCAGTTCCAGACCCTTCAGGCCCTCGGCCTAGCGCGGCGACGTGATGGAGAATTTGAGGCTATTCCCCCCGCAGTCGGTGGTGGCGATCTTGGCCTTGATTACGGTGCCGGTCCCAGCGGCACTATTCACTCTCCCCAGATTCCTCCACCACCGCAGGACCCTTCTTCCGAGCCCGGCCCTCAGAGCTATTGGGATCGTCAGTTTGCGTCTCTTCACACACGCTTAGATACGATGCAGGCCGATTTTGATGCTCGATTTGTGAGTTTTGACACTCGATTCACCACGCTAGCGACAAATCAAGCATCCTCCATGGCTCGTATTGAGCGTGAGTTTTCAGACCTCCGGACGCACTATCAGGAGCCGCGGCAGCATAGCGATGAGGATTAGCTGGCTTTCTTTTTCTTTGGGATTGTAGACCGCCCTCTTGTATCTTTTCTTTTTATCATTTTCTTGTCCTTTATCATGTATCTTTTCTTTTTCGTAAAATAAAAAAAAAAAAATATATGTTTTGCTTTAGCTTTCTCTTCCAGGTACTTTTTGGTGCTGCATGACCCGCTTCAGGGCAGTCTCCTATCCTTTCTCTTTATTTATGTATTTTTCATTTGGGACAATGTCTTATTTAAGTATGGGGGGATAGTTTTCTAGCAAAACATACAAAATTTTTGTTATTATTTTTTATTTATTTTTTTTTTTTTTTACAAAAAAAAAAAGATAAGCATGAAAAAAAAAAAAAAAAAAAAAAAAAACAAAACCAAAAATTCAACAAAAAAAAGGGGTAAATTTTCAAACTAGAGAAATCTGTATTTCTATATTTACTCACTTGCGCAATCTTTAGTATTCGACTTTTACATAGTGATTAGAATATTTTGATGTTTAAATTGAAATCTGAATTTTGGAGTAAAACTGTTGGCCATGCTGTGTTTCTAGTCAAGTGCACGTGTAAGTAGAATTTTATGTAGATTTAAATGTTTAGCATATAATTAGATTTTCATTTTTCTAAATGCGTGGAAATATTTTATTTTACTTTCACTTTGAAAACCGGTAAAATCTAAAAAAAAAAACTTTAGGTGAGTAAGTAGAAGTTTACTAGAGAGATATTTCACGGATCAAGAAAGAGATATTCTTTCTCGATGTCTAGAACTTGCCCTCTAACTATTCTCAAGACTTTGCATAAGTTAAACTCATTAGCATAGATATGATTTAGGCACATCTTTTGGGCAGTTTGAGACTTTGCACCCTTACCTAAAATTTTATCTTTGTCAAGCCATTTTTGAGCCTATTATCTTATCTTTTTGTTTTAGCCCCACCAAGTATTTTACCAAAGCCTAAAAAGCAACCTAATTGCACACTTAAAACCAAGCTTGCACATAGATATACAAAAACAGTTGTGAGTAATTAGCAGACTTTTTATTGTTGGTGGCTCTTTTTGTTTTTCTCTTAAACATTCAAAACAAAAGTTGATTTTCATTTCCTCTTCAAAAAAAAAAAAAAAAAAAAAAAAAAAATTTGAAGAGGTAGAAGGAAATCTTCGGCTTGATGTGAGAATTGAAAAAAAAGGAAATTATAAAAAAAAAAAAGAGAAAAAAAAAGGGATTAGGATTTTGGCTGCGTTCTTAAAGCCATGATAAATTTTTATGTGCAAGCTTTCTCTAGGTTTTGGTGTGACTAAGCCATCGTTTTTATCTTTCACCATCCTCACCAAAAGCCTAAGCCTACGTTTCTACCTAATTAAGTCCTTCTGATTTATGTTTATAAGTTAAACTAGTGTCGTGGCGAGAATGTGAAAGGGCAAGCCTATGGCCATCGACATTGATGGATTTCTTTGGAGGGTATCTTGATCTTCGTTCGTGCAATGTTATCTTAGTACACACGCTACACTCTCCCTGAATATAATTTTAAGATTTACCGGATTTTCATTTTACAAAGTAATAATAATAATGGAAACACATTTTAAGAAAAATAAAAACCTAACTTGTATGCTGAGTGAGTTTTTCTACTAAAATAGCTACGAGCATAGGCATAAGACTTCGCATTTTACTCCTTAGGTTCACTTTTCTTTTCTAGCATTTAAATTTTTCTACTCTCCATGTGAAGTTGTTTGCTCGGGACGAGCAAACGAGTAAGTATGGGGGTATTTGATAACTCTAATTTTGTCCAAGTTTTTGCATTATTTTTATTTAATAATTGATTAGTTTATAATTATATTTTGTAATTTTATTATTGAATTTTTCTAATTTCTTATTTCAGGGCAATCTGGGCTGCAAATTTCAATTTGGAGTCTATAGGGTTGACCAGGAGACAAAACTAGAAAAGAAGGGAAATTTCAAATGTACACGCCAAGTCACGGGCGTGACCGACATGGTCACGGGCGTGACATCCTGGCGAGAACCCGGCGCATGGAAAGAGCTACCTGCCACGTCAATTAAAATTACACGCCTTAAGGTCACGGGCGTGACCATCATTACACGGACGTGTACTCCAGGCGTGACATCCAGTGCTCTGCCCTGACTTCCAGTCAACGGTAGTTTCAATTTGCAACAAGTCACGGGCGTGACACATTTGGCACGGGCGTGACATACCCCGTGACAGCCGGCGTGCCGACTCAATGCTGCAGTTTCAGTCGCTAGGAGTTTTCTCAAGACACGCCCATGGTCACGGGCGTGACCATGGGCGTGACCCTTCCAACAACGGCCGGAGTCATTCCCGCCGTTTCTGCTTCCCGCCGTTCTTCTACAACCGTCAAGACACGCCCTAGGTCACGGGCGTGCCCTAGGGGCGTGACCCGCAAATTAACGACTTTTGGCGGTTTCGCGCCAACGTTCAGAAGACTTGAAGACGACGGTTCCGAGACCGACACACCCTAGGTCACGGGCGTGACCTAGGGGCGTGACCACCCAGCAACTTTTTCTATAAATTCCAGACAGCTTCAGATGGCCAGGAGGAGATTTTTGGGAGCTTAGTTCTGTTCTATTTACGGTTTTTCCTGCATTTTCAATTCCTAGTGTACTCTTTATTTTCAGTTCTTTTCTTAAATCATGTCTTTCTTTATGCTTTCATGTAATACTCCCATCATGATGAGTAGCTAATTTTCCAATTAGCACTTGATCATGATGAACTTTGGAATGGAATAAAATTCTTATTTTTGTCTCAATTTAGCAAGCATTCTATTTTCTAAACTTTGATTTATCTTTGATTTAAATTTTCTTCGAATTCATAAGTTGCAAATTATGTTTATTCGAGCTTAGATTCGTATCCTAGATTTACCGAGAGGTTGTGGATACGAGTAGATCACTCAAGGATAAAGAGAGTTTCTTGCTCCCCTCGAGAGAGGAACGCAAAATTCTTCCGCCTTGGAGTCAACTCCATTAGTGAGGTTCACCGCCTAAAGCAAGCTTAGGTCTTTCGACTGGCCGAGAGGTCTTAATCGATCTACCTAAGGTTAGTCGAGTGCGTATTCTCGAGAGAGGCGCTTCGTAGCTTTGGAACCTCCGCGGTCAAAGTTAATAATTTAGATGCTTGTGCTCTTTAATTTCGTGGATTTTATTCTAGCCCAAAGGGATTCTAGATCAAGTGCTAGCCTTTTAATCATCAAATTTCTCCTCTTAATTTAACGTTCGTTTTCGTTTTTCGCAAAACCAATTTTCCGATCGATAAAATAATAGCTCTTCCTTGTGAGTACAAATACTCAACGGTCCCCGAGTTTAAATACGATATTTTCTATACTATATTTCGATAGGTACGCTTGCCTATTTGAGATTATAGTTTGGATACTTTTCAAAACTTATAAAATTCACATCAATATTCCAATCAAAAATGGTCCTAAAGTGACCTTTGGTGGTTCTGAAAAAGGAATCATCAAAGGGTTTGGTAACATTTCTTCAAACCTTGTTACCATTACTCAAGTGGCTTATATTAAAGGGTTGAAACACAACCTTATAAGTATAAGTCAGTTAAGTGATGTAGGGTATGACATCTCATTTGTTAAAAATGGTTGTCATATCAAGAGGTCAAGTGATCAAGAGATCATTTTGACAGGATATAGAAAGAGGAATATCTACTGTCTAGACATTATGATTGAGAAGAATGGTTCTCCTGTTTGTCTTGTAGCTGATGAGACAGTCTCTCATTGTGTCAAGTGGCACAAGAGGCTAACTCATCTTAACTACAAGACTATTAGAAAACTCTTTAGCAAAGAGTTAGTGAGGAATGGTCCTCAAGTTAAGTGTGTTAAAGATGACATTTGCTCAGCTTGTCAAAAGGGCAAGCAGACTAAATCCACCTTTAGAAGCATAGATAACAAAGATGCTGTGAGATGTTTATACCTCTTGCATATGGATCTCTTTGGTCCAATGCCAGTTCACAGCTTAGGTAGGAAGGTCTATACCTTTGTAGTTGTTGATGACTACTCAAGGTTTTCCTGGGTGTTCTTCTTAAGGCAGAAATCTGAAACACCTAGTGTCTTCTACAGCTTTGTCAAGCAAATTCAGAATGAACTAAATAGTACTGTGGTCAAAATTAGAAGTGACCATGGTACTGAGTTTCAATCTGAAAGCATGACAAAACTATATGAAGACTTTGGGATATTTCAAGAATTCTCTTCACCTAGAACACCTCAGCAAAATGACATTGCTGAGAGGAAGAATAGAACCTTTATAGAGGCTGGTAGAACCCTACTTAGTGATACATCACTACCAGAGTATTTCTGGGCTGAAGCAGTTAACACTACATGCCATGTTATAAATAGAGCTACCATCACTAAAAGGCTAAACAAGACCCCCTATGAAGTTGTGAAAGGCAGGAAACCAAATCTATCCTATTTCAGGATCTTTGGTTGCAAATGCTTCATACTTAACAATGGGAAGTCTTACATAACTAAGTTTGCTGCCAAGTCCCAAGAGGGAATTTTTGTTGGGCACAGCAACAATAGTAAGGCTTATAGAGTATACAACTTGACTACATAAGTTGTAGAGGAGACTGTGCATGTAGTTTTTGATGAGACAAAACTTATTAACAATGAGTTGTCTAGCAATGTATGCAGCCCCACAGGTTTGACAAAGAAATTGGACAAGCTTACTATAGAAGAGATGCCTGCTGCAAGACAGCAAGTAGAAGGCAATAACAGTTGTCCAGGGGGAGAACTACATATGCCAATAGCTGAAGAAATATAAGAAGTACAGCATGATGCAGATGCTGAAGAAGTTCAACCTGAAGTTAGGATGCCACCAGCCAACAGGCATCTAAGAGATCATCCAGTAGAGCTGATTATTGGAAATCCAAGACAAGGAGTTCAGACAAGAAGCAGAAATCAGAATGCTGCAGTATATTCTAGTTTTCTGTCTCAAATAGAACCTAAGAAATTTGAAGAAGCTATACAAGATCCACAGTGGACTGAAGCTATGCAAGAAGAACTTAATCAGTTCAAAAGGTGCAAGGTTTGGGAACTGGTTCCTAAACCTAAAGACCACAATGTTATAGGAACTAAGTGGATCTACAGAAATAAGTTAGATGAACAAGGGGTCATCATTAAGAATAAAGCAAGACTGGTTGCTAAAGGATATAGGCAAGAAGAAGGTATTGATTTTGATCAAACCTTTGCCCCAGTAGCCAGACTGGAGGCCATAAGGATGTTCTTGGCCTATGCAACCTATCAAGGATTCAAGGTTTACCAGATGGATGTCAAGGCAGCATTCTTAAATGGTAATCTTAAGGAAGAAGTCTATGTGGAGCAGCCTTCAGGTTTTGTTGATCCAACTCAACCTCATTATGTCTATAGACTTAGGAAAGCATTGTATGGGTTAAAACAAGCTCCTAGAGCTTGGTATGAAAGCCTATCTAGTGTCCTCATTGAGAACAAGTTCACAAGGGGGAAAATAGATAAGACTCTATTCCTTAGGGAATCTAGAGGCAAAGTACTACTTGTCCAAATATATGTAGATGACATTATATTTGGGTCTACTGAAAGTAGCTTTTGCAAAAAGTTTGCAAAGCTTATGCAAAGTCAGTTTGAGATGAGTAGTATGGGAGAGCTGAAGTTTTTCTTGGGTCTCCAAGTTAAACAGACTGAAAGTGGTTTATCCATATGTCAGTCCAAGTTCACCCTAGAACTCATAAGGAAATATGGTATGAATTCATCCAGCACCATGAAGACTCCTATGGGGTCAAGTATGTCTCTTAGCAAGGATGATGCAGGGAAACCTGTAGATGAAACCTTATATAGAGGGATAGTTGGCTCCCTACTATACTTGACTGCAAGTAGGCCTGACATTATGTATGCTACATGTGTTTGTGCCAGGTATCAAGCCTGCCCTAAAGAGTCTCACTTGACTGCTGTCAAAAGAATATTGAGATATCTAAAGGGCACTCCCTATCTAGGCCTCTGGTACCCTAGGAATGGAGATTTTGATTTAACAGGTTATACAGATGCAGACTTTGCAGGATGCAAAGAGGATAGAAAGAGCACAACTGGAACCTGTCAATTCCTAGGTGGAAGAATAATTTCATGGAGCAGCAAAAAGCAGACTAGTGTGGCTATCTCCACAGCTGAGTCAGAATATGTAGCTGCAGGAAGTTGCTGTGCTCAACTTCTGTGGATTCAACATCAGCTAGAGGACTATGGATTTCAGGTAAGTAGAACTCCACTTTACTGTGATTCTACAAGTGCTATTTCAATAGCTAACAACCCTGTATCTCATAGTAGAACAAAACATATTGAGATTAAATATCACTTTCTTAGGGAGCATGTAGAAAGAAATGATATTGCACTTGAATATGTTAAAACTGACAATCAGATAGCTGACATGTTTACTAAGCCCTTAGAAGAAGCTAAGTTCAATAGATTCAAAATTGAACTAGGTATGATAAACTTAGACTAAGTTTACAGAATAGAAAATTGGCTAAGTAAAAAGGTGTCGACACATAGACAAGTCTATGTCGACACAGAATAAAAGTGTTGACACTTCAGGAAAAAGGTGTCGACACATCTAGGATGTTGGTGTCGACAATTCAGAATGTTAGTGTCGACACATGTCGAGTAGGTGTCGACACATCCAATGTGGTGTCGACACTTAAGTTTTACTCAGAATTTTCTAAGTAAAGTCTCGACTATTCGTCGAGTAGAGTGGTGTCGACACATAAACATGTGTCGACATATAATATCTGTTGACTAAACTTGTGTCTACACATGTGTGCCGAGACATTATAAGTCAGTGTCGACACTTATTGATAGTGTCGACACATTTTTAGTTATCCATCCCGCCTGTTCGTCTTCAAATCAGAAAGGTATAAATAGGATTTTGTCTTTGTTTATCGACACGCTTTCAGAGTTTCGAGACCAAAACTGCTGTGTCGACATTTCTCTTTTCTACAGACAAATTCTCAAACCCTAATGGCTCCCAAGCTCGAGGAAAACGTCAATGAAGGCTACGAACTTGTGCGCGGCGCATTCGACGATGGCGATCAAGATATCAAGTCAGTGGTTACCCTAGTCAGCGATTCAGGACTAGAATACTTGGTTTCAGAACCAACCAAGATATGGAAGAAGGAAGTGCTTGAATTCCTTACTGGAGCAACTGTGGATGACTCTGGATACAGAATCAAATCCAGAGTGCATGGAACCAAGGTCAAGGTATCACCCAAAAGTCTGAGAAAGGTACTTCAGCTACCTAAGACTCAAGAAGAAGAAGTTTCTACATCCAAGACCAGGGAAGCTTTGGTCTGGTGTGGTCTTGATTCTAAGATGAAGATAGGTTCTGTCTTTACCAAAAAAGGAATGAACAGTCAAGGAAAATTTCTGTCAGAGATAGTGGGCAAGGTCATTCTCAGTAAACCTGGAGGGCATGACAGGGTGTCAGCCTCAATGTTCAATATCATGACAAGAATCATCTTCACCCTAAAAACAGATTGGTCAATGGTCATCTATGAAAAGATCAAGGAAAGTCTGAAGAAGCCCAATCTGGGCAGAATTATAAGTCTCTACCTGGCTGGTACAATACCAGAGGTAATGAGCACTGCTGCAGGTAGCAAGATCAATCATATGAGAAAAATGGATATGAGGATCTTGTCTAGGTGGGAAAGGGTGCTGTCAAAGGATATGCCTACCCCTGAGAAGCAAGTTACTGAGAAAATCACACCTCCCAGGAAGAAGAGAAAAACTGCTGTTGTGGCACAAGAGTCCTCAAGCAGTTCTGAAAGTGAAGAACATGTGGTGTTCACACCTGATGAGCAAGAAGAGGAGACAGTAGTCAAGACCCCTGCTGCTCAAGATGTAGCTGAGATCCAGGGGGAGCTGCCTCAAGCTAGCCCCATCCATAGGGATCACAGCCAGGGGGAGCTTCCAGCAGTAGAAGAACCATCTACTCTGTACAGTGAGCAGGCCACCATCATTATCCAAGAGGTACTCACTGACTTAAAAACTTTAGACTATATTATAGAAGATGCTAATTTATCTGATGTCCATCAGCAAACTCAGCTAGACAGTCAAGTTCCAGATGTTGTTTTAGAAGACAAATCTGCTGAACAAGGAGTGGTACCTGAATCAGTGATTGAAGAGCAACCACTGTCTCCAACTCCATCTCAACCTGAATATACAATGGAGGATTTATTCTTAAATCTAGATCAAGAGGACTTTGATATGGACAAGGTTGCTGCTGCTGAAGATAAGACTGCTGCTGCTGAGGGGGAGCACATGGAAATTCTAGAAGAGCCTATTAGGCTGGAAACTGAGAAAGCACTTGATGTGCAAGCTGAAAAACCAGAGAGCCCTAAGAATAGAGTTGATATTGCAAGCACCTCTGCCTCTGAAGATGAGGAGAGTGCTAGGGCTAAAAAGAAGAAACTCTTTGTATTCAAGAGAAGAAGTCAGAGCTACAAGAAAGCCCTACAATCCATTGCCCCACAGCCTATAGTTCAGCAAGCTCCCACTACTGACTATAGTGCTTTACTGATTGCACTACAGATCAAAATGGATGAACAAAGGAAAGCCATAGAGGCTTATGTTGATGCAGGGCACAGATCATTACAGTTTGATCTTGCTCAAGATATAAAATCTATAAGGTTTGAGATGAATCTCAACAAGAAAGAAATGACTGACTGCTTCCACAAGGGTGGGAATGCAGTAGTCTATTTGGCTACTCACCAGGAGAAGATCAAGACTCAAGTAGATGATATAGCATTGAAATAAGGCTATGTGCTGGAAAATCAATTAAGGATGAATGATAATTTGACTGCATCCCACAATGCTATAGTCACTGAAATGAAGAATAAGTCTGCTGAACCTTCTACATCTGCTGATGCTGCAAAGGCTGATTTTGATAAAATCTTTCAAGCTGAGATTACTGCTGTCAAGAATGCCATACAAGATTCCCAGAAAGCAATCTCTGAACAACTTACCAAGCTTAGAACTTACTTTAAAGATGGAATCAGGTACTTGGATGGTCAGATCCGATTCCAGAAGGATGATATAAGAGATCATGTTGCTCAAGAAGTCATAAAGGGGGAGAGAGTGTTAGTCAAGGCAAGTTCTGAGCATGCAAAATGGATATCAAATTCAATCAGGGCTACACTTGGATATCCTCCCCTGTGTGATGACAATGAAGTTGCTGAATCTGGACTGAACCCTGCATATTTTGGAGGTGAGCCACAAGAAGTAGCTCAAGTCATTTATCCACCTCCAGATTTTGAAATGATTCATGCAGAAGTGCAGACAATGTACAACCCAACTGAGGGTAAGTCTAATTTTGTTTTGGAAAAGGTTGTTCAACCTATTACTGCAGCTATGCAAGAGGCTTTGGATAAAGAAGAAGAGGCAAGGTTGTCAAAGAAGAGGTTTAGGGAACAAGCTGAACTAAAGCCAGATTTTGAATAATGGAGCCCTACCTCTAGAAATATCATTCTAACTGCCTGGAAAGCTGCTAAAGACAACACTACTGATAGAAACAAGTGGTTCTCTAAAGCAGAATGGAGGAAGCATGAGATCAGGCAGGAAGCCATTGTCTAGTACAAAAGAAAGGCTAAGTTAGGAAAGCTACCTCCTACTGCAGTGGAGCCTAGCAAGTACTTTCCTAAGCCCTATCATTATTTTGAGAGGCAGAAAATCAAGGCTGAAGAACAAAAGAAGAAGGACTCAAAAGGCAAGAAGCCTGCTGATGCTGAGCCTACTGCTGCTGCTGTCAAGGCTAAAGTCAAATCTGGCAAAGGAATTGTTATTAAAGAACCTGATCAGAAATAGATTAGGAATTAAACTTGATGCTTATTGTAATCTTTTAAGTGAAAAACATTGTTGTACACCATTGAAAATGTATAAGGAACAATATTGGAACAATATATGATAAATATAGTATGATTGTTCTGAAATGTGTCTGTTTCTTATTTGTTCTGCAAATGTGTATATGTGTGAAGTTTTACATATTCATGTTAACCCTGCTGATTATAATCTGCTTTACATCATTTTATAATTTTTAATTATGAGTGGTGTATATCATTGACTAAGGGTTATGACTTCTCCAAATAGGGGGAGATTGTTGGGTACATTGGTCAAATGTACCTGATTTGAAGAAGCCTCACCCAACTCAATAATATACATCATAATGTATTTGATGTATGTTTGAGTTACTTGTGCAGGTTAGGTATTCACTGGACTGAAGCTAAAACTTTCTAAGTCCATGTGTCGACACCCAGAGGGAAAGTGTCGACACTTGAGAAAGCTTGTGTCGACACCCAAACAAGCAGTGTCGACACTTGGAGTCATTGTGTCGACACCTGGGATGCAGAGTCGACACCAGACATAAAGTGTCGACACAAGGAGCTGTGTCGACACTCAGTGAAGAAGAATGCAGAGAAGCAGTGTCGACACTTAGCAGAAGTGTCGACACCTAGAGGAGCAGTGTCTACACCAGAAAGTGTCGACACTTGGAGCTGTGTCGACACTCAGCAAAAGTCTGCAGAGTCTAAGTACAAGTGTCGACACTCAACACAATGTGTCGACACTATGCAGAAGAGTCAGCATTTGATGTAAGTGTCGACACTCGGCACAATGTGTCGACACTCAACAGAAGAGTCAACATATGAAGTATGTGTCGACACTCAGAACAATGTGTCGACACACAGCTAAAGACTCAACACTTGAAGAAAGTGTCAACACAAGGAGCTGTGTCGACACTTAGCCAAGAACAGAAAGAACAACAAATTATTCTAAGTACAAGTGTCGACCCTAAGGGAATGTGTCGACACTCAGCTGAAGTCTCAACAAGAAGAAATGTGTCGACACAAGGAGCTGTGTCGACACTCAGCAAGAATCAACATAAAAGACTATGTGTCGACACCTAGAAGCAGTGTCGACACTTGACAGATTCAACACAAGAAGTTGTGTCGACACAAAGGAGATGTGTCGACACTTAGAAGAATACAGTTGAAGATAGAAGATCAAGTACTTGTGTCGACACTCAATTTCAGTGTCGACACATGCAGAAGAATTTGTGTCGAGACATACAAGGAAATGTGTCGACATCTTGTAGACTTGTGTCGACACTTACACAACATGTGTCGACACTTGGACTATAAGTGTCGACACTTAAGAACAGAAAGTCTCGACACTATCAGACAGATAGAGATTTTCCAGAAGTGACTGGTTGACGTGACAGCTGCCGATCCAGCCGGTCTACAGCAACTGTCAGAGATGTCAGAAGTCAGTTATGAACCGGACCAGCCGGTTACTATGAATAAAGCCTATAAATAGGCACCCACAGTTTACAGAAACTGTTGTAGTAGTAGAAGTGAGAATAATCAAAGTAATTGTTCAGATTATTCAAGTAATCTGTAAAGTAGTACACAGAGAATAAACACAAGAAGATCTTGCAGATCTAAGAAGTTGGAGAGAGAGAGCTCCAATCAAGAATTCAGTCTTTGGAACTAGGCTGAGAAGAAGGATTCAGAAGCATCTGGATCTTAAGAAGCAGAGGTCAAGGAACAACTGCAGAGGATTCAGACTTATTCAGTTCTACTCAAGAAGCTTTGAAGGAAGCTAAGTCAGTTTGGATCTATCTGAGTTCTTCCAAGAACTCAGCAAGAAACTCTCAACTCCTCTCTTATTTTCTGAGTTGTGGAGTTATTTGTTGTAATACTATTTTAACTTGTAGGATCTTTGGATCTGAGTGCATTGTAAGCCTAAATTTATAAAGGCTGAGGGTAGGGCTTGATAGCCTGAGTGTAGGAGTTGAAGAACTCTGAGTGTAGGCCTTGATTGGCTGAGTGTAGGCCTGGGTGGCTGAGTGTAGGCCTTTGTGGCTGAGTGTAGGCTTTGGAGAAAGCTGAGGTGCAAGGCTTTGGGCCTGAGGTGTAGGAACCTATTTGGGTTCTGAGACAGTGGAGAAGTTTGGCCGAATCTAGTACACTGCTAGATAGGCGAAGGGGGAAAGTGGCTGTACCCAAAGATTGGGGAACCACTATAAATCACTGTGTGCTGTGCTGTGAATGTGCTGTGAATGTGCTGTGTATGTTTGATTATTGTTGATTGCTGTAATAGACTACTTAGAAATCTGTGATATAACTGTTTTGCTGCCAACCAAGTTAGAAAAGGATTAGGTCACCTATTCACCCCCCCCTCTAGGTGTTTAGGTACCATATCTTTCATCCACCATCCACAGTTTCTCCAACAACATCTCCTGCTGCTCCAACTTTCATCTCTACCACATCCATCCCTACCTCTACTGAAGTCCCTCTTGAGCAAGTAGACCTTCCAGCTATTGCAGACAAGCTATATGAGCTGATAGCTCCAAGGCTATCACTACTGCTGGAGACTTCATTGGCTCCACTTCTGAAAACTGTTCAGGAGTTGTCTGCCAGGCTATCCTCTATTCTTACTCCTCAGGAACTCCCTTCTACTGGGTGCCTTGATCCAGTTATCACTGAATCTAGGCAGGGGGAGATGCCTTATGAAGCTGAGAGATTGCCTGCTGCAGTAACTCTAGTTCAAGCTCCCGTTACAGTCATTACAGTGGACCTCAGGTCACTGCTATCAGTATTTGATTCTGTATACTTCAGCTGCCTTCCAGACCAGCATACTGAAGACCTTACTAAGGCCATTGTGCCTATTTCTTGCTGTGAGCCCAACATTTTAGCCTCTTTTATAGATTCTGTCCAGGCTGTGGACAATGTTGAAATTGCTGCTGCTGCTGTTGATGTTTTAGTTAGTTCTGATGTCGCTGTTTCAGTTTCTGAGGATGTGCATATGACAGAGGCAATTGATTTTGAGCCTGCTGTATCTGAGCTTATTGTTTCTGAAATTCTTGTTTCTAAATCTGCTGTTATAATTCCTTCTGCAGTGTTATTTTTGTTCCAATTCCTGTTGCTGCTGTTGCCCCTGTTGCTGTTCCTGATGCTATTTCTTCTGCTCAGTCTCAACAACAGAAAGAATATATCAAAAGGATTGATGCAGTGTATGATAATCCATAAAGTTCAGACAGTGATCAGTTTAGAACTGACTCTGATGATTCCTCTGCAACAATTGCGAGGAAAAGGAAAGCAAGAAGCAAGGCCATGAAGAGAGTTCCCCTAGAGAAGGTTAAAGATACAAATGATATTCCTTATTATATATTGCATGATTGCCAGATTACAGAACCATGGATGCAGTACTCCAGAAATCAGCTGAAAGCCATGAAAAAGAAAAGGAAGTATGACAAAGGCTCATCCCTTTTCAATCCTCCTCCTCCTCCTCCTTCACCTGATGCTGGTACAGGTGGAAGTTCTGCCTTTCAATCTACTGCTAGAAGCCAAAGTTCATATCAATTTCAAGGAAGATCTCAGCAAAGAGGAAATCAGTATAGAGGTTAACAGTTCGGAAGAGGACAGTACAGGGGAAATCAAAGAGAATTCAGAGTTTATTCAAAAGGATATTCCAAGCAACATCCTTATTAAAGGGAAGGACAAGGTCCCTCTTTCACTACTTCTGGTCCTTTCCCTTATAAGCTTAAAGATCTAGTTTCTTCCAGAGCTACTCCTGATAATTCTTCAAACAGATATGAACCTCCTGTTCCATTTGAAGATCCAGAGAATAATCCTAATTCTTAGACAGCAAGAATGAAAGAGTTGGCTGCATTAGATCAAATCAAAAAGGCTAGAGAACAAGGAAAAGATACATCAAATATCACCACTCTATCAGGACAGAGAAAGAAAGAACTTGAGAGATATTCTTCCAGTAAATTCTTTGACTCAAAAATTTATATGAAGCTGCACCCAGAAGCTGTAGTCCCTAGGCCAAAACATCAAACTTCTCTAGGTGCAGATGATGATAGAAGATCTAAGAAAGAAGCTCTTAACCCCAACAGAGAAATAGTTCTCATAAAGAGCAAGGAAAATGAATGATTTTATAAGCTGACAGTGATACCTATTTCTGACTATCTGTGATTATATCTGTGTTTCTGCAATGCTTTTTTTGGTTATATTTCTGCATTGTATGTTGTTTCCAATGTCTGTAAATAGTAATCCTAACCCAAATAGGGGGAGATTGTTAGAACACCCTATTACTGATTTCGGCAAGGATCACTATGTCCTTTAGGAAATTTGTTTTGACCTCCTTGTATAGATCTAAATGTCAATTAGATTGAGTCTAAGGGTTAGTATTTAGGTTTGAAAGCTGCCCTCAAGACCCTCTAAGTCATTTCGTCGAGCTCAGGTCGACGAATCGTCGAACTCCATTCGACGATCTCTGAGCTCACTTCGACGAATCGTCGAACTCCATTCGACGATCTCTGAGCTCACTTCAACGAGTCGTCGAACTCCGTTCGACGATCTTCGAGCTCAGATCGATGTTCCTATCTCTAGTTTGTTTCAATATCTCTGAGCTCAGTTCGACGATAGTTGAGCTCAGATCGACGTTTTCTGCTTCAGTCTAAGTCCAGTCGCTGAGCTCAGTTCAATGATAGTTAAGCTCAGGTCGACATTTTTCTGGAGAGATCGACGTTTTTCAAGATTCAAATTCAGTCAGTTTTGGTATTCCCTTCTATTTATTCCCAGCATTTATTTCAAGAATCTTGTAGCCGTTTCAATTAATCTGGTGCAAGTTTCAAGGAGATTTTAAAGGAATGTTTTATTAGACTTTCCTCCAGAAGACAAAATGCATTTAAGGAAGTCATTTATGACAGGCTAACGACTATCTTTTACAGATAATCATTCTATTCAGATCTAAGGAATAACAGATTATTCATTCTGCTGGTTAACAACAACAATAACAAGAAGGAGAGAAATAGTTGCAGATATTCACAGTCATAGAATTCTTACAGGAACACACATCACTGAAGGAGATCAATATATTGAAATTTCTAGATCCCTTTTGATTCCAGTGTTCAAAGGCCTTGTCATTCAAGACTCCGGACACCACACATTTCAGCTGCTGCTGGAATCATCTTATTGCTGGAGATCAAATCTTCTGAAGGCCTATCACCCTATTGCAAAGATTCACTTCCTGAACAACTCAAGATCTTAGGGGGAGCTTTGACAACATCCACTATCTTCTCTCTGATTGTTGACAGAGAAGATCATCTCACCTCTCTCTCTCTACTGTAAAGGGTTTATCAAACTCCCTTCAAAAGTTTGTGTTGGTTTCTAAGACCTTGTCAAAACTCAGTGGCGGCAAGACACCTGATCAAAAAATCTAGTTTGATTTTTGAGCACCTTATCAAAAACTCATTGGTGCCCAGGACACCTGATCAACTCATCCTGCAGTGGATTCCTACCTAGGGTGGTAGAAGAGTGGATGTTCCCAGATTGATTGGGGTGTTAAAGTAGCGAACAAATGACAAAAGAACAAGCCGAAATTTTGAATAATTCAAAGTTTTATTATCCAAAAAGATATCTATTACAAAGGTATGCCCTCCCTTATATAGAATGGAGGAGAGATGAGAGAATACAAATAAGAGATGTGAGACTAAAAATTTACAGGACTAAGCGGACTATACAGAACAAACCGCACAAGCCGCGCGGTTAGACAGAAGGGCTAACCGCACGACTACCACCAGAGAGAAAGAGAGATCGCCAGGGTAGACCGCTAGACTGTCCGGTCTCCAAGCCGGCTGAGACAAACCGCCAGACCGCCCGGCTACCAAACAGCAACAGCATAGCAACCAACCTGCTGAAGGGAAACCGCTAGACCGCGCGGTCTCCAACCCGCCAAGACAGTCCGCCAGACCGCCCGGTCTCCAACTTCAACACTCCCCCTCAAGCTGGAGCATATATATCGATCATGCCCAGCTTGTCACAAATATGAAGAAATGAGGCGGAAACTGGCTTGGTGAAGATGTCAGCCAGCTCTTTATCAAAAGTGACAAAGGGAGTGCAAATTTGTTCCTTTAAGATCTCTTCACGAAAGAAATGACAGTCGACCTCAATGTGCTTTGTTCTTTCATGGAAGACCGGATTTTTGGAGATGTATATGACAGCCTTATTATCACAGAACATAGGTAGAGGATGGTTGTATACCTCTCCTAAATCTAGCATGAGAGCCCGCAGCCATTTTAACTCGCAAGTGGTCGATGCCATTCTGCGATACTCAGCTTCTGCACTGGACCTGGAGACAACAGGCTGCTTCTTGCTCTTCCAGCTCACCAGATTTCCCCCAACAAAGGTGCAAAAACCTGAGGTTGACTTGCGATCCCCTTTGTCATCAGCATAACTTGCATCTGAGTATGCTTCAACCCTCAGATGACCATTCTTCTGAAAAAGTAATCCTTCTGCTGCTTTGACATACTCCAAGATCCGCAAGGTGGACTGTAGATGACACTCCCTAGGTGCTTGCATGAATTGACTCACCTTGCCCACAACATAGGAAATGTCGGGCCTGGTCATTGTGAGATATATGAGCTTGCCAACCAGATGCCTATACCGCGAACTATCTGAAAGAGGAGGCGAATCATCTGTCCAGGTTTTGTCTTCTCTAGTTGCCATGGGGCGTCAGGCAGGTTTTGCTCCAGTCAATCCTGCCTCTTTTAAAAGATCAAGGGCATACTTATGCTGAGAGAGAACTAAGGAGTCTGGCTTCCGAGAGATTTCGATCCCCAGAAAGTACTTTGGAGAGCCCATATCTTTCGTGATCAGATGTTGACGAAGATGTCGCTTTGTCAGGGCTACCCCATCCTGGTCATCGCCAGTGAGAAGAATATCATCGACGTACACAGCAAGAACAACCAGCCCCGAAGGGGTTTTTCGAATAAATAGAGAGTGATCGGCAGAGCTTCGCGCAAAACCAACGGCCGCCACGATGCCGCTGAACTTGTTAAACCAAGCTCGAGGGCTCTGCTTGAGGACATAGATTGCCTTCTTCAGCCGGCATACTCGTGTCTCCACCTGAGCAACATACCCAGGAGGTTGCTCCATGTAGATGGCCTCCTGAAGATCACCATAAAGGAAGGCATTCTTGACATCCAGCTGCGAAATCAGCTAATCCCGATTTACCGCCACAGAGAGAAGGACCCGAATAGTGCTGAGATGAGCCACGGGGGAGAAGGTGTCAAAGTAATCAACCCCATAGGTCTGAGTAAAGCCCTTAGCAACAAGGCGAGCCTTATACCGATCCACAGTGCCGTCTGGGCCAAATTTGACAACAAAGACCCAGCGACAGCCAACAACATCAGTGCCGAAGGGAGGAGGAACAAGAGTCCATGTACCCCGCTCAGTTAGGGTCGCCATTTCCTCATCCATGGCCAGCTTCCAATGAGGAATAGGAAGGGCCTTCTGGTAGGAGCGGGGTGTGGCAGTGGCAGAGAGAGCAAGTGCAAATTCCCTACGAGAAGGGGTAAGACGATCATATGATACAATAGCAGCAAGGGGGTATAGGGTACACGTCCGCACCCCTTTGCGAAGAGCTATAGGAAGATCCAGGTCAGCGGGTCCCGCGACATCCGGAGCATCCGTGGCAGAGAAAGCTGGCCCGGGAGTAGAGAGCGACGACGGCGGAGATGAGGGAGACGGTGGCGGAGAAGGGAGAGAGAGAGGCGGAGGGAGAGGAGTGGGTGGAGACGGTGTAGGGGTTGAGATCGTAGTAGGAGATGAGGGAACAAAGGGAACGACAGGAGAATCAGAAGCTGGGAGAAGAGGAGAGGAGTCATCCGAGAAGTAGGATGTATTCTCGAAGAAGGTGACATCAGCAGAGACGAACTGCTTATGAAGGACGGGATCAAAGCAACAATAGCCTTTCTGAGTGGTGGAGTACCCCATAAAGACACATTTGGTGGAGCGAGGGGAGAGCTTATCACTGGTCGCAGAAGGGGCATGCACAAAGGCAGTGCATCCAAAGATTTGGAGAGGGAGAGGAAACAGCTCCTTGCCCGGATACAGAATGGAGAATGGGGTTTTTCCGTGGAGAACCGTGGAGGGAATGCGATTAATAAGGTAGCAGGCAAGGAGAACAACATAGCCCCAATAGGAGTGAGGAACATGCATCTGGGTCATCAAGGTGTGAGCGAAAACGAGGAGGTGACGGTTTTTGCGTTCTGCCACACCATTCTGTTGTGAAGTATAGACACAACTAGTTTGATGAATAATCCCATTTTGCATGCAGAATCTAGAAAAGTCATGACTGATATATTCTTTGGCATTATCAGATCGAAAAACTTTGATAGAAACATTAAACTGAGTTTTGATCATGAGATAGAAGGACGTCCATACAGAGAATAATTCGGAGCGATCTTTTAACAGATACACCCACGTACAGCGAGAGAAATCATCAATGAACGTGACAAAATATGAACTACCTCGACCAATGGTAAGAGTAGGAGAAGGACCCCAAATATCGGAGTGGATGAGATCAAACGGACGGGTAGATCCACGAATGTGCTTTGGAGGGAAGGAGGACCGGTGATGCTTGCAGAGCTGACAGGCCTCACAGTTGAGTGGAGGACTTTGTGGAGGAAGTTGGGGCAGAAGTTGACGAAGAAGACGTGGAGGAGCATGACCAAGGCGGATATGCCATTGGAGAATATCTGTGGATGTGGAGGAGAAGGTGGAGAAAGTAGAAATGTTGTCCAGGAAGTATAAGCCGCCACTCTCAGTACCAGTAGCAATCGTCCGTTGGGAGTTCGGATCCTGAAAAGAGCAAGAAGTAGAAGTAAATGTGATGGAACACTGTAATTGCTTGCATAGAGAGGTAACAAATAATAAGTTGCACGGGAACTTGGGCACGTATAGAGTATCCACCAAGTGAAGAGACGGAGTGACATGAACTATCCCCATCCCATAGACTGATAATGAAGAGCCATCAGCGAGAATAACCGGGGGCAACCGATCATGTGTTTTTAGGAGAGAAAAACACTGGAGAGTGCCGGTCATATGATTTGTAGCAGCGGTGTCGATCATCCATTTTCCTTGAGTAACAACGTGGGCACTACTAGAAGACATGACCACCGAGGCGAATGGCTTTGAGGGGGATATGAAAGCCATGAAGGGAGGAATAAAAAACTGCAGCGGTCACGGTGACAGCTCACCAGTGGCACGAAGGGACACGACCAAGGTGCAGAGCAAGGCAAAGGGAAGAAGAGGGAAGCAGAAGCCGCGTGACTTAACAGGAGGTCGCGGCGACTAACAAGCAGGAGTGGCTAAGGAAGAAAGGCAGAGAGGCCACCGAAACAAGGAAGAACCCGCGCGAACAGAGAGAAAGTGCAGCTGTTAGGAGAAAGAGATCTGCAGCGGTCACGATGATAGATACCAGCGGCCAGAAAAACCATGACCAAGCCGCAGAAGCAAGCAGAGGGAAAGAAGTCGAGCGGCTAGAAATCAGTCCGCGCGAACAGAAGAAAGAGACACCACGCGAACAGAGAAAAGTCCACTGGGAGGCAAATAGGTCGTAGCAAGAAGAAGGAGAAACAAATAGGTCGCGCACACAAAGGGCAACGATAAAGAGAGAAGAAGCCGCGCAAACAGGGCGCAAGTTGGCGGAAGAAACAAGCCACGAGGACAGGCCGCGAGAAGAAAAAACAAGCCGCGCGGACAGGTCGCGAGGTCAGAGAGGGCGCACAGAATCAAGAGGAGAAAATCGAGTCCTCTGATACCATGTTAAAGTAGCGAACAAACGACAAAAGAACAAGCCGAAATTTTGAATATTTCAAAGTTTTATTATCCAAAAAGATATCTATTACAAAGGTATACCCACCCTTATATAGAATGGAGGAGAGATGAGAGAATACAAAAAAGAGATGTGGGACTAAAAATTTACAGGACTAAGTGGACTATACAGAACAAACCGCACAAGCCGCGCGGTTAGACATAAGGGCTAACCGCACGGCTACCACCAGAGAGAAAGAGAGATCGCCAGGGTAGACCGCTAGACCGTCCGGTCTCCAATCCGACTGAGACAAACCGCCAGACCGCCCGGCTACCAAACAACAACAGCACAACAACCAACTTGCTGAAGGGAAACTGCCAGACCGCGTGGTCTCCAACCCGCCAAGAAAGACCGCCAGACCGCCCGGTCACCAACTTCAACATGGGGAACCACTATAGCTCCGTGTGTCTTCTGGTTGCTATATCTTATTTGTTGTGCGTTGTGTTGTTTTATTTCTTACTTTCATATCTTTATTTTCGGCAGCACTATACACATATTATTTAAATTAAGTCTTCCACTGCAAATAATTTTTAACTTGAAAATTATTTTAATAAACTCTATTCACCCCCCTCTAGAGTTAAGATAGATCTTATCATCCACTTTCACCTTGTAAAATATGTTAGTCTCATCAAATGAAATATGTATAGATTCTTCAATTTTCATTGCTGATTTATTATAGACCCTATAAGCCTTGCTTACCTGGGAATATCCAAGAAAAATTCCAATTTCAGCCTTGGCTTCAAATTTTCTAATGTGTTTCTTATTATTGTTGTGAATGTAACATAAGCAATCAAATATTTTAAAATAGTCTACTTTAGGTTTCTTCCCTTTAAGTAGCTCATAAGGAGTCTTATTCTTAAGGTTGTGTATTAGACTTCTATTCAATACATAATTTTCTGTGCTCACAGGCTCTGCCCAAAAGGATAGGGGCATGCTAGCATCTGCAAGTAATGTACCTGCAGATTTAATTAGGGTTCTATTCTTCCTTTCAGTAACCCCATTTTGTTGAGGTGTTCTAGGAGCTGAGAAGCAGTGCCTGATACCTTCCTTCTCACAGAACTCTTGCATAAGAAGGGACTAAAACTCAGTACTATGATCACTTCTGATCAATACAACTGGAGTAGAGTACTCAATCTGTATGTTCTTGAGAAAATCTGTAAGAACCTTGAAGTTATCTGACTTAGATCTCAGAAAGAATACCCAAGTGAATCTAGAGAAGTCATCTACAATCACTAAAGTATAAGATTTCCCTCCTAGACTGTTGAGAACCAAGGTCCAACGGGAATGGGTGTGTGTGAGACCGCATATTTGGGCTTCCCCATCGCATTCTAGGTCTGGGTGTTGACCCCGGTGGGCCCCCGTGTGGCAGAATATCCCTGCCATCCCGTGGATGGATTAGTCCCACATTGCCTGCAGCGGGTGGTCCTTGGTGTTTATGTACCCCCGTCCCCCCTTCCTATCAGCTCGGGGTTTTGGGAAGATGTGTGGTGATGGCTGGTTTCCACATGGTATCAGAGCCATCCCGCTGCGGGGGTGTGTTGAGAACCAAGGTCCAGCGGGATTGGGTGTGTGTGGGACCGTATATTTGGGCTTCCCCATCGCATTCTAGGTCTCGGTGTTGACCCCGATGGGCCCCCGTGTGGCGGAATATCCCCGCCATCCCGTGGATGGATTAGTCCCACATTGCCTGCAGTGGGTGGTCCTTGGTGTTTATGTACCCCCGTCCCCCCTTCCTATCACCTCGGGGTTTTGGGAAGATGTGTGGTGATGGGTGGTTTCCACATAGACTTTGTACTGTAATAGGGCCAAAAAGGTTTATATATAGCAAGTAAAATATTCTAGGTGAGTCACTTTTATTTACAGATTTAAAACTACTTTTAGTTTGCTTGCCTAATTTACAAGCCTTGCAAAGGCTTTCCTTCTTTTAGGGACAAGAAGGCAATCCTCTAACAAGGTAGTCCCTAGAGAGTTTGACAATATTTTTTATGTTAACATGTCCTAATCTCCTATTCCAAAGGTCATTATTATTACTAGTTTGATTAAATAAACAAATTTCAGATTTGGCAAACTTTAAATTAACTATGTAAATGTTTCCTACTCTAGTACCAGTTAATACTACATGGTTATCTAAAGAAGTAATAATACAGGAAGTTTTATTAAATGATACCTGAAACCTTTCATCACAAAATTGATTTATGGATATAAGGTTGTGCTTCAGTCCATTTACATAAGCTACCTTCCTGAAGGTGACTGCTCCAATCTTGACCTTTCCATAGCCTTCAGTCTGACCACAACTGGAGTAACCAAATATTACTTTAGATCCTAGCTTTAACTTGTAGTTTATTAGGTTGTTCTTGCTTCTAGTCATGTTTTTAGAACAACCATTATCCAGATACCACAGTTGCTCTGTGATGGGATAGTCTTTCACCTGCAATGAAACCGATTAGCTATTCTTGACGTAGGTTACCTTGGGTCCTTCTTTCTTCACATAATTTAAACTGGAGATATATGAGTATTCAGGTTGACATTTATAACCTAATAGATGGTATCTTCTATGTGGAATAATCCATTGATTAAATTGTTTTATGGATGTTCTTGGTTGATTGTGAGTTTTAGCAAAATTAAAGTTTCCGTTAACTTGAACTGGGTTCGATGAATTTAAGTAAGTTCGTCGATCTAAGTTCGATGAATGGGGATGAGTTCATCGAAGTCCACTCAGAGAATGAGAATATTCATTCTCTAGGCTCCAAAATTGTCGATTTCGGGTCGACGAACCATACTAGTTTCGTCAATCATAGTTCAACAAATAATTATAGTAAAAATCAGTATTCGGAGTTCGTCAACTTGAGTTCGACAAACTGTACACATTATTATTGTTAGGATTTTTCTTATTCTTTTTCTTATTCTTTTGTTTAATTCAGTTGGTTTAACATTATTATCATTTTCTATCTTTTCTTTTCCCTTTTCTGAAACAAATTTTATAGGAGTTGTTAGTATATTCTTCTGAATTAGAGGGAGTTGGCTTGATGAAGCACCTAAGCCGAGCTTTCCATTTAGCATGACATTCATTGTGCTTGTGATGTCCATCAACTTGATGCTTCTCGCATTTAGGGATTCTTCAAGTTGCCTTGACTCAACCAATTCAGTCTTTAGTGATATTATTTGTTCATTGGCTAAAGTAAATTCATCTTTTAATTTAATATTTTCAGACATCAAGTTATCTTGTTCAAACAATTTTTCCATAAGAGTTTTAATTTCTTTTTCAAAATTAATCAAGTCAATTCACAAAGATTTAAATTCAGTCTTAAAACTATCTGAATTATAATCAAAGGAGGAAAATTCCTAATCTGCCTCTAATTCAGATGTTTCATTGTCTGACTCTTCTGTTTGTTCCTCAGCATCAGATGGGTTGCAAGAGGCATTGGTAGCCATAAGGCAAACTTCCCTTGCCTTAGCTTCTTCTTCCTCTTCCCTGGAGCTAGAAGATGAGGATTCATCTTCAGTATCACTCCAGGTCTCAGCCACAAAGCCCTTCTCTTTTCTCTTGTGCTTACTGGAGGAAGGCTTGCTGTAATGATGTTTTCTGGAGTCTTTTTATTTTCTTCTTTCCTTCTTGTTATTTTTAGGATATTCTGAAATGAAGTGTCCTGGTTTCCTACACCCAAAACAAACAATCTCTTTAGTGGGTGTCTTACCATACCTAGGTTTGTCATCTTGCCTAGATGACTTTCTTCTGAAATCCTTCCTTACCATCTTATAGAATCTCTTGGCAAAGAGACTTAGAAGTTCTTCACTGGCAGTTTGGGCTTCTATCTCTTCTTAAGCTTTGAAAGATATGTTTTGCTCCTTCATTGATGATGTGGAGGCTTTCTGATCAGCAGCCTCCCTTATCTTGATCAACTGCTCATAAGTTTTGAGCTTGACAAGAAGAGATTTTGTAGAAATCTCATTCAAGCTTCTGGCCTCCTTAATTGAACATACCCTAGAATCCCATGAGCTTGAGAAGCACATGAGGATCTTGTCATTCACTTTAGTGAGAGTGATATCCTTATCCAGAGTATTTAACTCATTTATGATTGAGCTTAATCTGTTATACATATCACTGACAAACTTTGATTCATCCTTCTTGAAGTTTTTATAATGTGAGATGAGAGTTGATCTTATGTCCTTCCTCTTATCAGTTGAACCAGCAACCATCTGGTTGAGAGAATCCCAAATAGCCTTAGCAGATATGCATTCAGCCACCTTTTGGAATATGTCATCAAACATAGTCTGTGCTAGGATATTCATGGCCTTTGCATTTGCTATCTTGGACTTTTTCTGAGCATCTGTCCACTCAGGTGGTGGAACTGCATGAGTGCTTGAAGTAGAGGTAGATACTGTAGGTTGAGGAGGACCTTTTAAAATAGAAATATATATGTCCTCATCAATAAAATTCATATAAAGTCTAATTCATGCCTTCCAGATGACAAACTTATTTAAGTTGCAAATTTGAAGTCTGGTGCTTGCATAATCCTTGTTCTGTGCCTTGCTGTGAACTAAGCAGAAAAATCGGGGAAACAAAAATCAGATCTATCAAGGATCTTGGTTCAGATGTTAATCTGTAAAACCAAAACAACCTTCCCTCTAATACCAATTGAAAGATGGGGGATGGATCTGACTACTCTAGAGGGGGGGGGGGGGGGTGAATAGAGTATGTTCAAACATTTTGACTGTTTTAAATATCATCAGAGTAAAGCAGTTATACCAGTAGTAGTGATAGAAAGGAAAGATAATCTAAGCTAATCTACCACAGCACAACAAACTAATATATGACAGCACAAAGAAAATAGGCAACCAGACGACACAAAAAATTTATAGTGGTTCCCCAACCTGGGTACATCCACTCTTCTACCACCCTGGTAGGAATCCAGTAGCAGGTTTTTGATCAGGTGACTGCCACCACAAGATCTATTTCCAGGGAGTTCTCACAACCCTTTGAACTTTTGATCAGGTGCCCAAAAACCAAGAATAAACTTTTGAATGGAGTTAATAAACCCTTTTACAAGTGGGGGCGAGAGAGATTTGATGGTGTCTTCTCTTTCTCTATTCAACAGAGAAGACTTAGTGGATTACTGTTGTCAAAGCTCGTTCAGAAATCACTTAGAGACTTGCACAGGGTGTATGTATTCTGACTTGACTTGAAATGATGTCCAGGAACTTCTGACTGATAGAATGATTATTGTCCTTGAATGTTCCTGGAGAGAAGATGAAGAAGACTCTTGATTTATGTTTGTTGTTCTTCTTCAGTCTTCAGTAAGATCAAGGAGAAAACTGGATGTTTTCTGCATAGAGAGAAAATAGATGATCTTGTGTATATTTCTATAAATATTCTCCTGTTATGCTTCTTCTGCCGACTGAAAAGAGAAGAATCTCTTTTATATTCTCTGTCAAAATTCTCCTTTGAATTTTGAATTCCCTGCATTAATTGCTGATTTCCTGGAGAATGAAAATCGGTTGGAGAATATTGTCTTTAATGATTTTCCCAATGGTCCTATTAAATTAAGCAAGTAATTAACCTGATGAAGACCATAATTAATGCTGCCAATAACGGCTATATTCAGAGAATATGAGCATTAATTACTCAAGAAATTACGGCTAAATAATATATGGAATAAGGACAGAAATGGCGGGAAAACTTTAAGTCAGGCGCTGGACAGAATTCGTCGACCTCTGAACGGATTTCGTCGACCGGAGATCAAAGTTCGTCGAGCTGAGAAATACTGTTCGTCGACCTGAGAAAACCTATTCGTCGACCTGAGCTCAGCGAACTGCATTCTGGAGATAACTTACCTAATCTGCCCTCCAAGTTTGTCAAGCTGATAATCTGTCTTCGTCGAGCTGAGTTCAGCAAAAGTAATCTGGAAAGAATATGTTGAATGCTGAACTCCAGACATCGTCGATCTGAGCTCGAATATCGTCGTCCTCAACTCAGAGAATTAACTCTGAGTTCGTCGAGTAGAGCACAACTATCATCAAGCTGAGTTCGACGAACGTCGAAATTATATTCTGAACTTGATTTCTTCTAAGTTTTGAGTCAATCTGTCTTCTGCTCTCTGGTCCATGTAAGGTTGAACCTAATGAATTAGCCTAAGCTATAGGACTCAAATACATGACCCTGGCTATACATTATGGGTCAGACATCCTAATTAGTGAACCTAGCCCAAATCCAACTAGGGATCCAATAGACTGTACATGTGAGAGATAACTGCTTGGATTGTCTCAAAGGTAGCCTGTGCTGCAGGATTGTATATGGTTTGCACATCCGTAGGAGTTCCAGTGGTATGAGGTGCTTCAAGGTGAGCTGGTTGACAACCAGATTCAGCCGTCTGATCTCCATCATACCATAGGGAAGGAAAGTCTAAATTGTCTCTGATGTTATTTGATATACATGTAGCATGTTTAGAATTTACTCTTATCGTTACCCTCTCCCACTTTATGAATTCTCTTTCAACATGATCTCTCAGATCATTCTTGTGAAATCTTACCTGTCCATCAAGGTAATTGATACCTTAGGTGTTAGTATTCTTTACTCTCAGTAAATTGTTGTCCAAATTCTTGTCAGAAGCCTTTATATCTTTAAGCTTAGAGGCTGAATTGTTTGCCAGCTGAGTTTTTATGGCCTTTGTAGTAGTAGCTATTTTGTTGTCTAATTCAGTAGACTGCTCAACCAGTTTAACCATTATCTCTGTATGCAGGGATATCATATTTTCATCCAAAATTCTCTCATTATCAAGGACATAGCCTTGTTTGACAACCATCACATTTGCACTTGATTTGGCCTCTTGCTGCTGTTTAGCAAGATATACTACAACATTTGCTCCTTTTTCAAAGATGGTAGTCATTTCAGATTTTAAAATATTGACTTCAAATCTTATTGACTTAATTTCTTGAGCCAGTTGAAACTACAACTCTTTATTGTTGTCATCTACATAGTATTCCAGATCCTTCCTTTGATTATCCAGAATAATTTGAATCAATACTAGCAGAGAGCTAGCGTCTTCTGCATGAGCAGCTGGTGTCCCAGATTGAATATATTGATTGTAGCTTTTGCTCCTTTTCTTCATTGCAGAAAGCTTCATTTTCCTAAGTTGAGATTCTTCTGCATATTCTGATTCAGAAGAACTTACCTCTTTAACTTGAGGTGACTTTGTAGGTATGTCAGTATCTGGGGCCAACTCCCCCTCAGTCCTTGTATCTATCTCATTTATATTGATATTTTCTAAGTTATCATTAACATGCTGAATGTCAGCATCAGGAACTAGAATTTGGGAAATTTCATCTATCTCCCCTTGCAGGTTTGTTTCTTTAGAAAGAACAACTTCTTCTATCTCTTTTGGAATTTCTGCCTCCATCTCTTTATCAGATATTTCTTGTTCAGATAACTTTGAGTGTTCTAGTTCATGTACAACATCCATTATTATTATTGTAGCAGTATCCATTGGCAATTCATTGAGGTTCTCCCCCTCAATTTGTTCTTTTTCAGGAATGTTCTCCCCCTGCACCTACTCACTAGTTCCAAGTGAGTGTCTTGGAGATCTTCTTGGTTCTTCCTCAGCATCCTTATCTGAGCTAAACTCTACATTTTCTTCAAAATCACTTGTGGATTCTTATTCTTCTATCACTGCTTTTTTCCTTTTACCTCTTTTGTCGTTTTGGGTTTTAGAGTGTCCTTAGACAAGACCCTTGCCCATATGGATAAAATTCTCATGTCCATTCTTCTCATATGATTTATCTTGGAACCAATCTTCTGATTGATATTATCTAGAATTTCCTTTACCAGATAGAGACTAACAATTCTGCTCATATTGGGCTTCTGAATCACCTCTGCTATTTTATCAAAGACTACCTTGTTCCAATCAGTATTTATTCTGAAGATGATCGTAGTCATCAAGCTAAACATATGAGTTGAAATTCTGTCATGTGCTCCAGTCTTGTAGAGGAGCACCTTTCAAACAACTTCAGATAAAAATTTTCCTTGGGAATTCATTCCCTTCCTATTCAAAGAACTTCCAATCTTAGTGGTTGGAGCCAGTCCACACCACTCTAAAGCCTCTGCAGTTTTGCTAGAATCCAAGTTATCTTCTTGAGTAGTACTTGGAATCTGAAAACTTTAGCCAGTATTTTGGTTGTGAACTTTAATCTTGCTTTATTAACACTGGATTTAATCTTACCTGACTTAGGGTTTAGTGAGGCATTGGAATAGAATTCAGATACTTCTCTCTTACAAATCTTAGTGGTTTCTGAAAGTAGATATTCAAGACCTGCCTCAGTGATAAGGTCAATCACTTTCCTTATTTATTCTGGTGTGGAGAAGAAGGCATGTCACATAAGTTCATAACCCTAGTTAATATTGTCATCCATCTTGGGTGTCATTTGTTGAAGCCAAAAATGACCTCAACGGGAGTTCAAAATAGGGGTGCAGCCAATACCTACTTCTCTCAAGCTTCGACCCTCGACTAGTTGCAAAAGACCTAAGACTGACCCAAAGCCTCAGCAGGGAGGTCCTACCTCACACCCGGAAGATCTCTGAGAGTTTCCCCTCCAAAGTCAAAAGCTGGGCTAGGAGCTCCTCAGAAAGCACTGGAGATTGGAAGATAATGAAAGCTTGTCTTATAAGGAGCCCTTATGGGTCTATTTATAGCCTTTTGCTGACCTGAGATTACTGAAATACCCTTAGCTGACCTGCCAATAGCAAAATACCGCGGTTTATCCTGACGGTAGAGGGGTAATTTTACCTGAGGGTAATTAGGTCATTTCACCACGGGCCCTGGGCCCCACTCGGCGAGAACTCTGAGCCGAGAGCCTTCCTGTCTAGAGCCCGGCGCAAGCGGTCTCGTCTACTTATAGGTGAGAGCTCCTCCAAGGCAGGAGCTTGGCACAAGCGCAAGCGTTCCCACCTACTCATGGGAGGGAACTTCTTCAGGGTGGGATCTCCTCTGGCTAGCCTAATCCTGACCGTTGGTGTCTCCGAGTCCGACTTAGAGAATATGGGGTTGTACACAATTCCCGCTCTTTTTGAGCTAGCTCTACGCTCAAAAAGACACGTCCAACCCGTGAATATTCACTGAGCACGCATCTCCATCAGAGAATCTTTTGGTGGGCCATACCGTGGCTATATATATGCTGATAGAAGACCATAAATCCGCCCCTGAATCGTCGCTCCTTGTCTGAGTTCTCACTTCCTTCAGCGATGCGTTCCAAGTATGTTGACATACCGCTCCCGCATGACCTTCAAGATCGTATCGATGCGGACCAGGCGCGAGCCAAGGCTAACTGCGCCTTGGTTGCCCACTAGCTAGCGAGGAAGTCGTCAGCCGCTGAGCCCTCTCAGCTAAAGAAGAAAAATAAAGAGAAGAAGAGGGCGAAGGTGGTCCAGAGAGACCTGTCTCACGAGAACAGGAGCTAGCTTACCCCGACCCCAAGCCGTGCGGATGATCCCTCTCCGTAGAAGGTATGTCTCTCGACTCGCTAATCATTGAAACCACTAGCTGTTTACGCGGGAGGATTTGCAGCTGATGCGATACTTCTCGCAAGAAACGGCCCCTGACGACGTCAGGCCCCCACAGGAGCCCTTGGACTCATCATTTCATCCTCCTGAGAATCAACTGCAGGTCTCTAAGGTTGCTCCTCCACCTGACTCCCCGAGAACTACAGGTATCTTTTCCACTCTCACTCCTAACTCAGTCTTAGATTGTTGAATTGACTTTCCGCAGCACCAGCTTCCACCAAATCAGGTCTCGCCACCCGAGAAAACGAAGTAAGGGTTACTAATCGGCCTGCCCCTACGGTTGATTCCACCCTACCGGCGGGAGGAGTGGCTGTCGAATCTTCTGTAGCTCCAAAGGATTCCAGCCTTCCCGCGAGAGAGGACAACACCCCCTGCTCTCACCACTCATAAAATCTTCCCCCCGGGAAAAGGAAAGCCACTCCACCTCCTCTTTGGAACTGAGGGGGGGGGGGGGGGGGGTAGGCCTTCTCGCATGCCGGTCGGCCGGCGGTTCTCGCAATACTGCAAATATGAAGTATGCTTATCATAATTATCGCTTAGCTCCCCCATGATCGTGGAATTCCTTTGTCAGGAGATCCAGGCTCGCGGTCGGGAGCTGACGCAGAGGATGAAGATGAAGAAGACGACAAAGACAGAGAGGGGGAGGACGGCGAGAGCTCCGCCTTCCCTTCATATAACGAGATGGAGGAAATCTTGACCAGTGTCGGGAGCGCTAAAAGGAGGGGGAAGAGGGTTTTCGCCGGCCCGTCGAAGCTTATACAGCGGGAGCGGGCCCATGGCTCTGCGGCGAGAGAGTTCCGCCAATCGGTGGAGAAAAGGCTGGAGGCTCTGGAGCGAGACTACTTCGTAGGCGAGACAGATCGGCCAAGTGGGCCTACCGCCGGGTCCTCTCCCGAAAGGTGTACTGCGCGGATCCGAGACCTGTCCCGCCGAATCAACCTAGGATGCACCGTCCTATCGTCCTATTTCAACCAGCAGGCGCCACCGAGGACTAGGCAGCGGGAACGAGGACGATGGCGGTGGGAACCTTATTGATTCGTGAAGTCTCATCCATTCTTACACCCTGGCCTTCCCTTTCCCCCATGTACCATGTTGCTTTTTTATCGGTCTAACTCATAACTTTATTATTATTATTATTATTATTATTATTTTTTATTCGGCTCTCGCTCGGCGAGAGTAACCCCTGCTTCCTCTCGTTTTACTTGTCGCGTGTCATCTCAAAATGTTTGCGCTAATCAGATTTGTCGGTCAGTCGCTGTCAATCTTGGGCGGGAAACCGATGCGCCGCCGACTTAGGGCGTGATGGTTGTACCCCCGCCGCCTTTTTAGGGAATAGCCATTATGATCACAGTTTTCTATAAATAGGGAAGTCCACCCACCGTATTTATTTCTCCGATCCGAAACCCTTGCTTTTCTTTCTCGTTGCTTTCGCGGTTTGCCGAGAGCTCCTGCTTGCTTCCACGGTTTGCTGAGAGCTCCTACTTGCTTCCGCTTCCCCCTCCCGTTCTCGCTTAGCTCTCGCTCTCTCCTTTCTTCTGAAGATCTCGCAACCTCAACCGCACAAGCACGATGCCTGGCGGAAGCGAGGGATGGTCTAATTGTGCGGAAGCCTTACAGAAGCATTAGTTCCCCTCTTGTAGCCTAACCATGGAGGAGTTCCAACTGATCCAGACCCATTATGTTCCCGCCGGCTTCACCGCGCGAAACCCCGACAACCGCGACAGGGTGAACAGTGCGGGGGTGGGGGAGCTCACCATCCCCCTTGAGCACTTCGAGGTGGGCTTCCACCTCCCCCTCTGGCCAGAGATGCGCCAGGCCCTCCGGTACTATGGAGTGGTTCCCGCGCAGCTGAATCCTAATTCGGTCGCTATCCTTGTGGCGTTCATCTGCTACATGTGATCTGAGAGGATCGAGTTTAGCCTCCCTATCTTTCTGAAGCTGTTTACCTTCCGCGCTAAGGGAGCGGTGGTCTTCTTTTCGGGGCAGCTGCTCAAGACCACCGGTCTCGCCAACAAGCACCATCACGGGGGCGATAAGTTCGTCTTAGTTTCCGGCGATTTCGGGAATGTTCCTCTCGCGCCCATTCAGTATGAGGACGCTGCTTACAAGCCGCCGTCCTTGGGCTCGCGCGAGAGCGCCCTCCTTGAGTTCTTCGGAACCAAGGATTTCGACGTCAAGTTCGGGAATGTTCCTCTCGCGCGAGAGCTCCTCCCCGTGTCTCCGAGTGAAGGTACGGTCTCGCCTTTGACTCGCAATTCCCCACCTTTTTAAGATTAGGGATGAGTGTTGTCGCCTCTGCAGGAGAGCGTGAGATCCCCCTGCGCCAACCCTTCGACGAGGCTCATGCTGCCGAGAGCCAAACCGTGAGAGATCCGCTGGCTCTCGCGAAGTCCGCGGCTCAAGCTTGTCGGGGCGAGCCAGCCCCGCTTCCTTCGACCGATGCCGGGAAGCGAAAGCCTCGGCGCCCCTTTTCCCCCAGCGCTTAAGAGGCCCAAAATAACCGCTGCCGAGAAGGGTAAAGCCGTAACGGTTCCGCCCTCCTGACCTCGCGCTCCAGGCCGCTCCTTTGAAGAGATTTTGCAGGACGCTAGTGAGATCGCTGTTAGCCGGGGTGGCGCAGAGGCACCTGCTGAGAACCCCCCGGCCCCCGGTGGAGTAGATGGCGAGGGAGCTGCCGCCGAGACCTCCGCTCAGTCTCCGCCTGGAGAGGTGCCGCAGGGTCACCGTAATTTTGGTCTCGGCACGAAGTGCCTTGACGCAGAAAATAAACCGCTGCTTCAGTGGGACCCTGATACCAACAGGGTCTCAATCTCGTCTCTTCTACCCAAGCTGGGCGGAGCGAGATGAGGTCACCAGCGAGGCCTTCTCCTTGGGCTACGACCTTTACAACCAGAAGAACGCCAACATCTACGATAAAATGACCACCAAGCTCCTGGCCTACGACTCCACCCGGGCCCTGATGCGCGGGATCGAGCTTGCGCATATGTGCGCACGTCGGAGTATCACCATCGACCGTAACTTCCAAGATATGTTCAAGGCAAGGGAGGAGGCGGTGGCTCAGGCGGCTGCCTTGAAGAAAGAGCTGGCAGATGCTAATCAACTGCTGTCTTTGCGCCCGACGGAAAAGGTAAGCGAGTCCTTTCGCTGCACTCGCTCTCGCCACTGCAGATTTCAACCTTTTTTCCTTTCATTCAAACATCTCGCTACGCAGGATTCCGCTCAGGACAAGGCGCTTCGCGTGGAGCTAGCCCAGATGTGATACGAGAACATCCTGTTGAGGGACCAGCTCCGGCGCATGGAGGCGACTGTGCCCCCTCCTCATCCACTGGACGAAAGGTTGAGGAGCCGCCACTATTCAGTCTACAATATTGACAAGCTCCTTCAGGACAACGCTCAAGCTACAGCCAAGCTGACCCTGGAGATGCTGCGAGACGTAGGTTGCTTGGACGGGAGAGGCAAGTCCATCACCGCTCGCCAGCTCATCCCTTGGTTCTTCGAGCCCGTCCCGAAGCCCCCAGGCGCGCCCGATTACCCGCCTTTGGATGTCCCGAAATCCCCTGCCACGGGTGGCGAGACATTCAGGGAGGGCTCAGGCGAGAGGTCTCGTGGTAGTTCAAGCGAGAGCTCGGAGGGGTACAACGCGTATCCCTAAAGGTCCCCCATTTCTTTTCTCTTTTGGTTGTACTGAGCGGGATGCTCTAGATTTATAATCACATTAAGTAAATACATTGTAAATATTATGTTTGTATGTCATTTTCTTTTTATTGTAAATTTGTTTGATACAACTTTTGAGGTCGAGTGCTTCTCAAGCATGCTTCTGCCGAGGCCCTTGCCCCCCTAGGTTAGTCTCCCTTAGCAATGAATAGGCAGGAACCTGTCGAAACAGCCCAGGGCTTAGACGTCTCGTTTCTGCACTCTGCCGAGAATCGTCTGCCGGGAACATTGCTCGTTGGCCCTTTAAAGCGAGGCCGTCCCTCTTTACCTTGCGCGAACTGTTCGAAGCTTTCGCCTAGCATTTCCCACTGTCTGACCAAGGATACTGTCAGGAGCCTTCCCACCAAGAACTTCCTTCGGTGAGATCTCCTTGGCGGAGACCTCTCCGCTGAGATCTCCTCTGGCCGAGACCTCTCCTGCCTGAAGGGATCCTACCTCTTTTCATTCATGTTCCGGGTGCGTTTCTGGCCCTGCTCAGAGCATCCGAGTCAAAGTGTCTCCTAGGATCAAAAACTTCCCTTCCACAGGCGAGCCTTCGGGCCTGCCAGCTAACGAGAGCCTGCGCAGCGGGTATACCTGGGGCCGAGCCAAGCTCGGGGTGCCGATGAAGTTTCCTTAAACCAAACTTATCACCCACAGACGAGCCTTCAAACCTGCCAACTAGATGAGAGCCTGCGCAGCCAGTCTACCTGGGGCCGAGCCGAGCTCGGGGTGTCGATGAAGTTTCAACAAACAAGACCTATCCCCCACAGGCGAGCCTTCAGACTTGCCAGCTAGACGAGAGCCTGTGCAGCGGGTATACCTGGGGCCGAGTCAAGCTCGGGGTGCCGATGAAGTTTCCACAAACAAGACATATGCCCCACAGGCGAGCCTTTGGACCTGACAGCAAGATGAGAGCCTATGCAGGGGGTAGACCTGCGGCCAAGCCGAGCTCGGTGTGCCAATGAAGTTTCCTCAGACCAAACCTATCCCCCACAGGCGAGCCTTCAGACCTGCCAGCTAGATGAGAGCCTACACAGAGGGTATACTTGGGGCCGAGCCGAGATCGAGGTGCCGATGAAGTTTCCACAAACAAGACCTATCCCCCACAGGCGAGCCTTCAGACCTGCCAGCTAGATGAGAGCAGGCGCAGCGGGTCTACCTGGGTCCGAGCCGAGCTCGGGGTGCCAATGAATTTTCCTCAGACCAAACCTATCCCCCACAGGCGAGCCTTTGGACCTGCCAGCTAGATGAGAGCCTGTGCAGCGGGTCTACCTGGGGACGAGCTGAGCTCGGGGTGCCGATGAAGTTTCCTCAAACCAAACTTATCCCCCACAGGCGAGCCTTCGGACCTGCTAGCTATATGAGAGCCTGCGCAGCGAGTCTACCTGGGGCTGAGCCGAGCTCGGGGTGCCGATGAAGTTTCCTCAAAACAAACCTATCCCCCACAGGCGAGCCTTCTGACCTCCAAGCTAGATGAGAGCCTGCACAGCGGGTCTACCTGGGGCCGAGCTGAGCTCGGGGTACCGATGAAGTTTCCACAAACAAGACCTATGCCCCACAGGCAAGCCTTCGGATCTGCCAGCTATATGAGAGCCTGCGCAGTAGGTCTACCTGGGGCCGAGCCGAGCTCGGGGTGCCGATGAAGTTTCCTCAAACAAAACCTATCCCCCACAGGCGAGCCTTCGTACTTGCCAACTAGATGAGAGTCTGCGCAGCGAGTCTACCTGGGGCCGAGCCAAGCTCGGGGTGCCGATGAAGTTTCCACAAACAAGACCTATCCCTACAGGCGAGCCTTCAGAACTGCCAGCTAGATGAGAGCCTGCGCAGCGGGTCTACCTGGGGCCAAGCCAAGCTTGGGGTGCCGATGAAGTTTCCACAAATAAGACCTATCCCCCAGAGGCGAGCCTTCGAACCTGCCAGCTAGATGAGAGCCTGTGCAGCGGGTCTAACTGGGGCCGATCCATGCTCGGGGTGCCGATGACGTTTCCTTAGACCAAACCTATCCCCCACAGGCGAGCCTTCGGACTTGCCAGCTAGATGAGATCCTGTGCAGCGGGTCTACCTGGGGCCGAGCCGAGATCAGGGTACCGATGAAGTTTCCACAAACAAGACCTATCCCCCACAGGCGAGCCTTCGGACCTGCCAGCTAGATGAGAGCCTGTGCAGCGGGTCTACCTGGGGCCGAGCCGAGCTCGGTGTTCCGAAGAAGTTTCCTCAAACCAAACCTATCCACCACAGGCGAGCCTTCAGACCTGCCAGCTAGATGAGATCCTGCACATCAGGTATACCTGGGGATGAGCTGAGCTCGGGGTGTCGATGAAGTTTCCTCAAACTAAACCTATCCCCCGCAGGCGAGCCTTCAGACCTGCCAGCTAGATGAGAGCCTGTGCAGCGGGTCTACCTAGGGCCAAGCCGAGCTTGGGGTGTCGATGAAGTTTCGACAAACAAGACCTATCCCCCACAGGAGAGACTTCGGACCTGCCAGGTAGATGAGAGCCTGCGCAGCGGGTCTACCTGGGGCCGAGCCGAGCTCGGGGTGCCTATGAAGTTTCCACAAACAAAAGCTATCCCCCACAGGCGAGCCTTAGGACCTGCCAGCTAGATGAGAGCCTGCGCAGCGGGTCTACCTGGGGCCGAGCCGAGCTCGGGGTGCCGATGAAGTTTCCTCAAACCAAACCTATCCCCCGCAGGTGCGAGCCTTTAGACCTTCCAGCTAGATAAGAACCCGCGCAACGGGTCTACCTGGGGCCGAGCCGAGCTCGGGGTGCCGATGAAGTTTCCACAAACAAGACCTATCCCCCACAGGCGAGCCTTCGGACCTGCCAGATAGATGAGAGCCTGCGCAGCGGGTCTACCTGGGGCCGAGCCAAGCTCGGGGTGCCGATGAAGTTTCCACAAACAAGACCTATCCCCCACATGCGAGCCTTTGGACCTGCCAGCTAGATGAGAGTCTGCGCAACGGGTCTACCTCGATGAAGGTCCCCCACAGGAGAGCCTTCGGACCTTCCAGCTGAGACGCTGGGTCTACCTGGGGATGAGCCGAGCTCGAGGTGCCGATGAAGTTTCCTCAGCCACAGGCGAGCCTTCAGACCTTCCAGCTGAGAGCCTGCGCAGCGGGTCTACCTGGGGTTGAGCCAAGCTCGGGGTACCGATGAAGATAAGATGAGACCTGCCAGCTAGATGAGAGCCTGCGCAGCGGGTCTACCTGGGGCCGAGCCGAGCTCGGGGTGCCGATGAAGTTTCCTCAAACCAAACCTATCCCCCACAGGCGAGCCTTCGGACCTGCCAGCTAGATGAGAGCCTGCGCAGCGGGTCTACCTGGGGATGAGCCGAGCTCTGGTTGTCTGATGAGTCCATTTTATATACCTATTTTCGGACTCATCCGAGTTAGTTTTAACGCATTTGCACTTCACTTTTAGTTCTATATTGTTCATATTTCATCTTATCTTTATTTCCATAGGAAGTGCACATTTATGCCTGTGGTTGTGTATTTTGTTATTTTTATAGTTTGTACTCCTTTGTGTGATTGTCTGGAATGTCTGCACATATCAGTGATTGGTTTTTCCTTTCGGTACAGGGGTCGTGTGCGTGTTCCGGGATGGTTGTGAAACAGGAATACTGCGCACGATCATGGGATCTAATGCGCACGACCACTAGTTGTGCGCCCCTGCTCATGCGCACTACTCTACGTTTTCCAGAATCAGCCTGGGGTAAGCGCACGACCACTGGACCTAGTGCGCACGACCACCGGTCGTGCGCCACTGTTCATGTGCATTGATTCCTCTTTTCTGGAGTCCTGTCTGGGGTAATCGCACGACCATTGGACTTAGTGCGCACGGCCACTGGTCGTGCGCCACTGCTCGTGCGCGTTATCCCAGTTCTTCTTCCTGATCTTCCATGCCAGTGCGCACGATCACCAGACATAGTGCGCATGACCTCTGGTCGTGCGCCTGTGATTGTGCGCATTGTTCATTTCTGCTTTGTATAAATAGTGCAGGTCTCGCCCTAATTAAGGACGATCAGGAGCTCAACATTTCTCCGCCGTTTTCCTCCTTCTCCGCCATTCCCCTTCATCTTCCACCCTAGGGAGGTGCTCCGGGAAAGCATTCACCGCCAAATCCAATCCGGAGCTTCCTCTCGGCCTCCTCCTTCATCTTTGAGCTTCAAGTAGGGTTTGACGCCATAGCCATCAAGCAAAGGAAAGCTTGCAAACTTCATCCGCTATCGTGACACAAAGAAGACGAGCCATTGGAAGGTGGTGACAGCCCTTCTATACCCCGGACGGAGTTGAGGACCGAGCTTGGATGCGGAATGACAACCCGACGATTCCAACCGTGAATCCTCAGCAAGACTTCAGATTCGGTCGATCTCTTGACTTGTTCTTGCTTTCTTGTTGAATATTGGTGTTTAAATCTATTTTTATTGATGAAGTGCACTTTGGTTGTATTTGTTATGTGTTTCATGTCTATGTGATTCCTATTTCATTTTACTGCTTAAGTTGCTAGAGTTGCGTCTATATTCCATCCACCACCATCCACCCTTGTCACGCTAGAAATTGCTAGTGGCGTGCGTGGCGAAGAGGTGCTCACGACCCTCATTCCGCCGTTCTAACCACCTCATCCGCAAGCCTGCTCGTCCCTCCGCCTAGAGATTCGGTGCATAGCGGCCCGACTAGTCTTCCATCCCGCCCGGCGAAGCATCGCATAGCGGCGTTGCATAGGAGTAGTTGTTAGCCTTTTATTTTCTTTTTCCGCAAATATCAAAGCCCCCATCGTTACCTCCGACCTAAGGACTTCAATCTCAAGTCCTCCTCGAAATTAACTCCACCTTACTGTGTTCCTTGAGAGATCGATACTTGGGAAAACCCCATTTTATATTACTTGTGCGACCGGTTCACTGTCGTGATCTTACGCATCAAGTTTTTGGCGCCGTTGTCGGGGAACACAGTCGTGTGAGTTTGTGGAGAGGGAGATAATAGATTGAAGCCCTTTTTCCATTTGTGCATATCATTTTTTTTATTTGCTTTAGTTATTAGAATTTTTATTTTGCTTATTTCTTTTTGCCCTTTTCTGATTTTTTATTTAGATAGCAGATCCGTGCTATTTTTATTTTAGCTGTGTAGCACTTTTTCAGCAATTATTTTTGTTCGCAATGGATCCTGATGCTGAGTGCCGTCTACTTGACACTTTGCGCCGATCCATCGATGACATTGCTGTTATGAATGCCGAGCATTGCATTCGGTGTTTGTCATGTCAAGGTGTGGGCCACATGTTGAAGGATTGCCCTCGTTTGTGCAAGACTTCTCCCTCTGAGGGCGTGTGCACAACAACCTCCCGTCCGCGGAAGACTGTTGCGGACAGGCCTACCAGGGTGTTGCCTGGCCCATACACTGACATGACGCACTTTGCTCGTTCTCTACCCGTTGAGATTACCGAAGAATCTCTAGCCGCATACAGCTCTTTCATGGGTCCCTTGATCCCTTTTTACGAGCTTCCCTTGAGTGATGATGATCACTCTGGTATTATCCAACAAAAAGAGGAGCAGGAACTCATGGATGCTCCTGTATGGGACGATGAGATTGTTCCGGTCGTCGACAGGCTGGCGTCTGCGAATGACTGTGCGAAGGGGCATGCTCATTCAGTGCTTGATTTTGAGAGCAGCCTTGCCCCTCCGTAATTTTTGCCGGATTGTGCTATTCCTCTTTCTTGTGAGTCGGTTGATGATGCCGTGATTGTGGATGATTCGTTGCCCGAGGTTGTGCCGAAGTGGGATGATGATTCCTCTATCTCCGACGGAGAAGGTGGACCTTCAGATCACTTTTACGCACCCCGGTGGGATGAGGAATATCACCTTTCCAATGCGGAGGTTTGCACCTCCTTATTGGATGAGGCCATTCCTCTAACCACCGCGGACCTCGAGTTCTCGGATTCCCCTCGGTACGACTCATATGACACCGACAGTGATCTATGCTTGGATCCTGCTGAGAGTGACACCGGGATCACTCTCCCATTTTTGATTATTTTAGTTCTTCATCTCCTTTATTTCTTGATCCCCCTTCTCTATCTGAGCCTGTGCAGGCTGAGTCTCCACGGGTATGCTGGGATGATGATGAGCCTGGTGTTCTTGCCATTGCCATCACACCCTGCACACCTGTGGTTGACAATGCCTTGCTAGGCGAGGATACTTTTTGTGATAAGATGAGTGAGGACCAGGCCTCCTCCTTATCCTATTCCCTATTTCCTCTGCCTGCGAGGAGCAGGTATGATTATTTAGGCAGAGGGGTAACTGTTCTATCGCCGTATCGGTACCTGTTACCGAAACGGATATTGGAACAGTTACATGTGCATTTTTCTTTTCATAGGCCCATTAGCTAGAACCTTTTCGTAGCTGAATAAGTCGTGCTGGGAGCACAATAACCCCAATACTTATCTTTTATTTTCTGCATTTTGTTTTTCATGTCTATTTAGTTTTAGTATTTCTTTGTAGTTTGTGTATTTTTGTTTTGTTTTTGCGGCGCTCACCCCTGCAGGTATTCATGGCAAATCGCATTGGCGGGGTTATGATTCTTCGTATGGCGGGCCTGCTTCAGATTTCCACGCATCTTCTGGTATGCTCACTAGCTGAGAATTGGGTAACCTCTTCCCTTAGCTCTTTATGATCTTAATTTCTCTATCATATGCTATGTAGTTTAGTTTAAGTCTGGGGGAGAGATCTGTTACCTATTGCACGTGCACATCTCATGTGCATACTATAAGCTTTTATATTTTTATTTTGATTAGTTCATTGCACTGCACACCACTGCACCCACTTGAGCACATGCTTAGCTGTTAGTGTGCCACGAGTTAAACTCATTTCTTCGTTAGATTTGGGAAAATTATGGTGCTGGCTTAGGATTATGAGACGGAGAAAAATGTTGACCTTGCTGTGCTCCTAGTCAACTGCTCTCATCTCGTGTAGAAATTCGAGTAGATTTAATTTTTCTGTATGCTTTTAGTTTTATATTTTTCTAATTGCGTAAATACTTTTTATTCTACTCAAAAATTGGTGAATTCGGTGTGAATCCGACGGTAGCTTAAGGATGTGTGTAAACGGCCGTTAGTTTTGTATTGCTCGAGTCGGGAGGATGGATAGTCTTTCTCGTTGGCTAAGAACTTGCCCCAAGCTATTCTTGAAGCATGGGTATAGGTTAGTCATGCATGAGCGTGATGTAGGACATCATTTTGGCCCGGTTGAGATTTGTACCATTCCTAACATCATATCCTCGCTAGCCCTTTTGTGCCTACCCCTGCTTTTGATTCAGCACCATCATGATTTCACCAAAGCCTCATAGCCTATCCTAGTCGCACTCCCAAGTTGAGCTTTAGATTTTTACATTTTTCATGCTGGGGTGTTGATGTGGTGCTGTTACATGTGAATATTTGGATGTGCTCCAAAGCTTATATTTGCTAAAATTGTTAAAAGAGAAGTAATTTGAAAAAGGAAAAAAAATGAAATGAGGTTAATTGTGAAAAAGTGAAACGAAAAAGTAAAATTGAAAATCCTATTTGAGATGTGAGTATTTTTGGAGTAGGCAGTGCACACACCCATATGTTAAAAGTAAAGTCTGGGGGTGTGGTGTACCCGTTTATATTTTGGTTAGCTGATGGATTCATTTTATACTAGCTCATTTGGGTCTGGTGCTTAGCCATTCTTATTTATCATTGTTTACCTCACCGAAACCCAAGCCTCATCTCTTCACCTCAAGTCCTACTGATTCGTGTGTGAACCAAACCAGTGCCGTGGAGAGAATGCGAAAGGGCAAGCATATGGTCACCAACATTGGTGGATTCCTTTGGAAGTTATCCGGAGCCCCGATCTTTGGCAATGCTCGCCTAGCGATTAGTCTACTTTCTCACTACGCGTGATCGGGTGATTCACCGTGATTCTATTTGTGAGTAATAATAAAATGTTGATACGCATTGTGAAAAGTATAAACTATTTTGTATACTTTGAAATTTCTTCTATTATATTTTTACGCGTTCGAGCATGCGACTTCGCATGGTACTCCGTATCGCAATTTCTTTGTTAACTAGTATTTTTCCCTATCTGCTTAGATTTTGTTTGCTCGGGACGCGCAAACAGTTAAGTCTGGGGGTGTGATGAGTCCATTTTATATACCTATTTTTGGACTCATCTGGGTTAGTTTTAACGCGTTTGCACTTCACTTTTTGTTCTATATCGCTCATATTTCATCTTGTCTTTATTTCCATAGGAATTGCACATTTATGCCCGTGGTTGTGTATTTTGTTATTTTTATAGTTTGTATTCCTTTGTGTGATTGCCTGGAATGTCTGCACATATCAGTGATTGGTTTTTCCTTTCGGTAAAGGGGTCGTGTGCGTGTTCTGGGATGGTTGTGAAACAGGAATACTGCGCACGATCATGGGATCTAATGCGCACGACCACTGGTCGTGCGCCCCTGCTCGTGTGCACTAATCTACGTTTTCCAGAATCAGCCTGGGGAAAGCGCACGACCACTGGACCTAGTGCGCACGACCACCGGTCTTGCGCCACTGTTCATGTGCATTGATTCCTCTTTTCTGGAGTCCTATCTGGGGTAATCGCACGACCATTGGACTTAGTGCGCACGACCACTCGTCATGCGCCACTGCTCGTGCGCGTTATCCCAGTTCTTCTTCCTGATCTTCCATGCCAGTGCACACAATCACCAGACATAGTGCGCACGACCACTGGTCGTGCGCCTGTGATCGTGCACATTGTTCATTTCTGCTTTGTATTAATAGTGTAGGTCTCGCCCTAATTAAGGACGATCGGGAGCTCAACATTTCTCCGCCAATTTCCTCCTTCTCCGCCATTCCCCTTCATCTTCCACCCTAGGGAGGTGCTCCGGGCAAGCATTCACCGCCAAATCCAAGCCGGAGCTTCCTCTCGGCCTCCTCCTTCATCTTTGAGCTTCAAGTAGGGATTGATGTCATAGCCATCAAGCAAAGGAAAGCTTGCAAACTTCATCCGCTATCGTGACATGAAGAAGACGGACCATTGGAAGGTGGTGACAGCCCTTCTCTACCCCGGACGCAGTTGAAGATCGAGCTTGGATGCTGAATGAAAACCCGACGATTCCAACCGTGAATCCTCAGCAAGTCTTCGGATTCGGTCGATCTCTTGACTTGTTCTTGCTTTCTTGTTGAATATTGGTGTTTAAATTTATTTTTATTGATGAAGTGCACTTTGGTTGTATATGTTATGTGTTTCATGTCTATGTGATTCCTATTTCATTTTACTGCTTAAGTTGCTAGAGTTGCGCCTACATTCCATCCACCACCATCCACCCTTGCCGCACTAGCAATTGCTAGTGGCGTGCGTGGCGAAGAGGTCCTCACGACCCTCATTTCGCCGTTCTAACCACCTCATCTGCAAGCCTGCTCGTCCATCCGCCTAGCGATTCGGTGCATAGTGGCCCGACTAGTCTTCCATCCCGCCTGGCGAAGCATCGCATAGCGGCGTTGCATAGGAGTAGTTGTTAGCCTTTTATTTTCTTTTTCCGAAAATATCAAAGCCCCCATCGTTACCTCCGACCTAAGGACTTCAATGTCAAGTCCTCATCGAAATTAACTCCACCTTACTGTGTTCCTTGAGAGATCGATACTTAGGAAAACCCCCATTTTATATTACTTGTGTGACCGGTTCACTGCCGCGATCTTACGCATCAGTGTCGATGAAGTTTCCTCAAACCAAACCTATCCCACACAGGCGAGCCTTCGGACCTGCCAGCTAGATGAGAGCCTGCACAACAGGTCTACCTGGGGCCGAGCCGAGCTCGGGGTGCCGATGAAGTTTCCACAAACAATACCTATCACCCACAGGCGAGCCTTCAGACCTGCCAGCTTGATGAGAGCCTACGTAGAGGGTCTACCTGGGGCCGAGCCCAGGTCGGGGTGCCGATGAAGTTTCCTCAAACCAAACCTATCCCCCACATGCGAGCCTTCGGACCTGCCAGCTAGATGAGAGCCTGCGCAGCGGGTCTACCAAGGGTCGAGCCGAGCTCGGGGTGCCGATGAAGTTTCCACAAACAAGACCTATCCACCATAGGCGAGCCTTCAGACCTTCCAGCTAGATGAGAGCCTGCGCAGCGGGTCTACCTGGGGCCGAGCCGAGCTCGGGGTGTCGATGAAGTTTCCTCAAACCAAACCTATCCCCCACAGGCGAGCCTTCGGACCTGCCAGCTAGATAAGAGCCTGCGCAGTGGGTCTACCTGGGGCCGAGCCGAGCTCGGGGTGCCGATGAAGTTTCCACAAACAAGCCCTATCCCCCACAGGCGAGCCTTCGGACCTGCCAGCTAGAAGAGAGCCTGCACAGCGGGTCTACTTGGGGCCGAGTCAAGCTCAGGGTGCGGATGAAGTTTCCACAAACAAGACCTATCCCACACAGACGAGCCTTCAGACCTGCCACCTAGATGAGAGCCTGCGCAGCAGGTCTACCTGGGGACGAGCCGAGCTCGGGGTGCCGATGAAGTTTCCTCAGACCAAACCTATCCCCCACAGGCGAGCCTTCGGACCTGCCAGCTAGATTAGAGCCTGCGTAGTGGGTCTACCTGGGGCCAAGCCGAGTTCAGGGTGCCAATGAAGTTTCCACAAAAAAGACCTATCCCCCACAGGCGAGCCTTCAGACCTGCCAGCTAGATGAGAGCCTGCGTAGTGGGTCTACCTAGTGCCGAGCCGAGCTCGGGGTGCCGATGAAGTTTCCTCAAACCAAACCTATCCCCCACAGGAGAGCCTTTGGACCTGCCAGCTAGATGAGAGCCTGCGCAGTGGGTCTACCTGGGGCCGAGCCGAGCTCGGGGTGCCGATGAAGTTTCCTCAAACCAAACCTATCCCCCATAGGCAAGCCTTCGGACCTGCCAGCTAGATGAGAGCCTGCGCAGCGGGTCTACCTGGGGACGAGCCGAGCTCAGGGCGTCGATGAAGTTTCCTCAAACCAAACCTATCCCCCACAGGCGAGCCTTCGGACCTGCTAGCTAAATGAGAGCCTGCGCAGCGGGTCTACCTGGGGCCGAGTCGAGCTCGGGGTGCGGATGAAGTTTCCTCAATCCAAACCTATCCCCCACAGGCAAGCCTTCAGACCTGCTAGCTAGATGAGAGCCTGCGCAGCAGGTCTACCTGGGGCCGAGCCGAGCTCGGGGTGTCGATGAAGTTTCCTCAGACCACACCTATCCCCCATAGGAGAGCCTGTGGACCTGCCAGCTAGATGAGGGCATGCGCAGCGGGTCTACCTGGGGCCGAGCCGAGCTTGCGGTGCCGATGAAGTTTCCTTAAACCAAACCTATCCCCCACATGCGAGCCATCGGACCTGCGAGCTAGATGAAAGCCTGCGCAGCGGGTCTACCTGGGGCCGAGCCGAGCTCGGGGTGTTGATGAAGTTTCCTCAAACCAAACCTATCCCCGACAGGCGAGCCTTCAGACTTGCCAGCTAGATGAGAGCCTGCGCAACGGGTCTACCTGGGGCCGAGCCGAGCTCGGGGTGCCGATGAAGTTTCCTCAGACCAAACCTATCCCCCACAGGCGAGCCTTCGGACCTACCAGCTAGATGAGATCCTGCGTAGCGGGTCTACCTGGGTCCGAGCTGAGCTCGGGGTGCCGATGAAGTTTCCACAAACAAGACCTATCCCCCACAGGCGAGCCTTCGGACCTGCCAGCTAGATGAGAGCCTGCGCAGCGGCTCTACCTGGGGCCGAGCCGAGCTCGTTGTGCCGATGAAGTTTCCTCAGACCAAACTTATCCCCCACAGGAGAGCCTTTGGACCTTCCAGCTAGATGAGAGCCTGCGCAGCGGGTCTACCTGGGGCCGAGCCGAGCTCGGGGTGCCGATGAAGTTTACTCAAACCAAACCTATCCCCCATAGGCGAGCCTTCGGACATGCCAGCTAGATGAGAGCCTGCGCAACAGGTCTACCTGGGGCCGAGCCGAGCTCGGGGTGTCGATGAAGTTTCCTTAAACCAAACCTATCCTCCACAGGTGAGCCTTCAGACCTGCCAGCTAGATGAGAGCCTGCGCAGTGGGTCTACCTGGGGCCGAGCCGAGCTCGGGGTGCAGATGAAGTTTCCTCAATCCAAACCTATCCCCCACAGGCGAGCCTTTGGACCTGCCAGCTAGATGAGAGCCCGCGCAGTGGGTCTACCTGGGGCCGAGCCGAGCTCGGGGTGTTACAAAACACATAAGTACATCCTATCATAAAAAATTCGCAATAGGCAAGTGAAAAACAAGTCAATTGATGTAGTATAACAAGCTTGATTTTGAATACATAATTACATCTTCCCCATCTCACGGGTAGAAGGGTTTTAGGTCTTCGACGCTCCAGGTGTAGCTTAAGGCCCTCCCCTCCACGTCCTGGAGGTAGTAACCTCCTGTTCCAAGGACTTCCTTCACTATGTAAGGTCCTTCCCATTTCGGGTTGAGCTTGCCCACAGGAGCTGACCTTCCTGCCGCGTCGACCTTTCTCAGCACCGGTTCTCCTTCGGCAAACTGCTTGACCCTGACATGCTTATCGAAATACTTGGCCATCCGTCTCTTGATCTCTTCTTGCCTGATGGCCGCCAAGTCACGTAGCTCTTCCGCCATGTCTAGCGAGAGGCTTAACCCCTCTTCATTCTCTAACCTCCACGTCTCGTCTCGTTCACCTGCGGCTGCGACCCGTGGGGACCAAACCTCGAACTCCACTGGTAGGACCGCCTCACACCAGTGAGAAAGCATGAAGGGGGTCTCACCGGTGGCCGTGTTCGGGGTCGTTCGCAAGGCCCACAAGATTGAGGGGAGCTGCTCCACCCAATTTCCCTTTAAGTTTTCCACTTTCATTTTTGAGCAGGTTCACAATAATCTTGTTTGCCGCTTCCACCTGGCCGTTGCTCCGGGGTGGTGGACAGAGGCAAATCTGAGGTCTATCCCCAGTTGGGCGCAGAGGCTGATGAACTCTTCACTGGCAAACTGGGGACCGTTATTTGTCACTATCGCTTGAGGCAGCCCGTGTCTGCATATGATCTCCCCGCAGACAAAGTTCCTTATGACTTGCGAGGTGACCTTGGCCAAGGCGTTAACCTTCAGCCAGTTCAAGAAGTAATCGACCATGACCAAGAGGAACCTCCTCTACCCACTAGCCGGAGGAAAAGGCCCAACTAAATCCATCCCCCAGATAGCGAATGACAACGGTGCCGCAATGCTTCAGAGCCTTTGAGCTGCCAAGAGCTGGAGGGTGGTGCAGAGCTGGCACTTTTGACACCTCCATGCGAATTCCGCGGTATCCTTCCTTAGGATGGGCCAGAAGTACCCCTGCATGACCACCCTTGCCTCCAACATCCTACCTCCAGAATGACTGTCGCACTCGCCCGAGTGCACCTCTCCCAAGATCCTTGGGATCTCTTCTTCGGTCACACATCTTGCTAGGAGCCCTGAAAATATCTTACGATGCAGCCCCCCTTCTATCATCAGGTAATGAGCTGCCTTGCGCCTGAAGCTCTTTGCAACCTTAACCTCCTCTATTAGCCTTCCTGTGGTCAGGAAGGTTACCAACGGGTCAACCCACGAGGATCGCCGACCTACCTCCATCAACTCCCCTTCCTCAATGGCTGGACGAAAAAGTTCAGTTAGGGTCCATCCTCCCCGAGGCCCAAACTTCGCCAATCGATCGGCGACCGTGCTCTCCTCCCTAGGCACATGCTGGATTGATAATGACCGGAACCCACCGATGATCGCCCTTACCTTGGATAGGTATTTTATGAGGGTAGGTTCCCGAGCTTCAAACTCTCCTCGGATCTGCGATGCTACTACCATTGAGTTAGTGATGGCCTCCACATCCTGTATCTCAAGCTCCTTTGCCAAGCAAAGGCTGGCGATCACATCCTCATACTCTGCTTGGTTGTTGGTCATCGGAAAGTGGTAAGCCACCGCTGCTCTATCGCGACTCCCTGGGGGCTTATCAGCACCACTCCTCCCCTGAGCGAATGTTTTCCAGAGGCCCCATCAACCATCATCTTCCACGCTTCCTATGGCTGCTGCTCTCCCTCCTCGACTTCGACAATATAGTTCGCCAGAAAGTCCGTCACTGCTTGCGCCTTAATAGAGAGTCTCAGAACAAAAGAGATGTCGAACTCGCTTAGTTCAATGGACCATTTGGCGAGTCTTCCCAAGTGCTCTACCCCTTCAAAGATCTTGCGAAGAGGATGGTCAGTTACCACCCTAATCGAGTGTGCTTGAAAATACAGCCGGAGTTTCCTTGCAGAGACGACCAAAGCATAAGCCAACTTTTCGAGGATGGGGTAGTGGAGCTCTGCCTTCTTCAAGATCCGGGTGACGTAATAGATGGGCAGTTGCTTCTTTCCTTCTTCCCTTAATAGGACGGAGCTCACCGCCTCAGCTCCGACTCCAAGGTATAAGGTCAGGTCCTCCCTTTCTTTTGGGCTCTGAAGCAGAGGAGCCTGAGAAATCTATCTCTTGAGCCCTTGGAAGGCTTCCTCGCACTCGGCGGTCCACTCAAACCTTTGGTTCCCTCGCAGCACCTTGAAGAATGAAGAACACTTATCTCCTAACCTGGAGAGGAACCTGCTCAGCCCATCTAGTTTGCCCGTCAAGTGCTGGACCGCCTTGGCATCGCGAGGTGATTCCAAATCCAGGATTGCCTTTACCTCGTTCGGGTTAGGTTCCACCCCTGTCGGAGTCAAGAGATGCCCAAGGAACTTCCCGCGGCTAGCCCCGAATACACGCTTCAAGGGGTTTAGCCTCATCTTGAATCTCCACAGGGTGGAAAACGTCTCTTTTAGATCCTTCAAGTGCGAATCCACGCACTTGCTCTTGATCATCAGGTCGTCGACATAGACCTCCAAGTTTCTCCCCCTTTGATCGCGGAAGACCCGATCCATCATGCGTTGGTATGTATCCCCTGCGTTCTTCAACCCAAAGGGCATCATTTAATAACTGAAGCATCTCTCCCTTGTCATGAAGGAAACATCCTTGACATCGGGAGGGTGCATCCAGATCTGGTGATAACCTGAAAAAGCATCCAAAAAGCTCATAATAGAAAAACCGATGGCTGAATCAACAAGCGCGTCAATCCGAGGCAGGGGGTAGCAATCCTTAGGGCATGATTTATTTAACAAAGAGAAATCGATACACATTCGCCATTTCCCACCCCCTTTCTTAACCATTACCACATTGGAGATCCAGCCTGGATACTGGATCTCTGAGATGAAGCCGGCCTCCAAGAGCTTCCTGACCTCTTCGCGGATGGGTTCCTCCAGCTTGGCGGCGATGGCTATCATCTTTTAGCGTATGGGACAAGTGCGGGGGTCCAGGTTCATGCGGTGGCAGGCCACGTCCGCGTCGATGCCCGACATGTCTGTCGCGCTCCAAGCAAAGATGTCTATGTTACTTTGCATGCAGGCCCGCACTCGATCCCGGTCCTCGGGACACAAGCCTCCACTGACCCGCACTCTCTGCTCCTGCCCTACGCTGGTGAAGATCTCCATCTCCACTACTTCCTCGGCCGGCTCCAGCCTTGACTGCTCCCAACCGACCCTTGCTTCTTCTTCCAGCTCCAACTCCTCCCTTCCTACTTCCTCCTCAATCTCCATCACCTCCTCCGGCCCCTCCTACTGCTGCTTGACCTCCATGCCCCTCTGGGCCTCTCTCTCCACCCCTCCTGCTACTTGCTCTTCCACCTCCATCGCCTCCTCCGGGCTCTCCTGCTGCTGCTCGACCTCCACGCCCCTCTGGGCCTCTATTTGCTTTCTCCTACTCCTCCGCAATCGCCTTCCTCGCCTCCTCTAGGCTCATCCCCTCTTCCTCGATGTCCTCCTCCTGCTCTGCCATCTCCCTCTCTAGCTCTTCTGCCTCGGCCATCCAGGACACGGTGTTGACCGCCGTCACATAGCATTTCCTCGCCACCTTCGGATCCCCCTGATCCTAACCTGCACCCCTCCGTTATTGAACTTAAGACATTGGTGGAAAGAGGAGGGGACACAGCGAAAGGCGCCGATGAGGGGACGCCCAAAGATGGCATTCTAACAGCTCGGAGCGTCCACTATCACGAACCTGCAGTTCTGTGACACGCCTCCCAACTTCACATACAGCCCTACTCCTCCTTCTACTTCCTTCCTCTCTCCAGAGAATCTGAACAGTGGTCCATCCGAAGCCAAGATCCTTTTCCCCTCAACCCTCATCTCATCGAATGCCTTCTTGAAGATAACATTTACTGAGCTCCCGTTGTCCACCAGTATCCTCGAGACCATGAAATTCTCTACTGCCGTCTGGATCACCAGGGCATTGCAGAACGGATCTTCATAGTCCGTCATGTCCGCTGATGAGAAGATGATCTTTTCTTCCAGTGGGGGAGCCTGGGAGGTAGAGGCGACCCCCCTTCAGTACATGGTTTGAAGGCTCCCCTTGTGGGTTGCCTCGATCCCCACTCCTCCGTGGATCACCCCGATTCCTCCCCGGGTTCCCACGTCTACCTGATCTTCACATCTATTCTCCATCTCTCCATGCAGTACTTCCACGATCCTAACCGGCGGATCCTGCCTCCCTGCTCCTCTTGCTTCTCTCATCTCCAAGAACTCAGGGCAGGTGGCCGTCGCGTGACCCTCCTCCTGGTGGAAGTCACAAAAGAGCAACGCTCCCCTACCCCTTCTTCCTTCTCCTCCTCCTCTTCTCCCAGCTCTTCGAACTCCTCTTCTCGCTACTCTTCCTCTGCCCACCTCCATGGCCTCTTGCGGTAGCGGGATGCGACCACTTGTCTCCTGCCTCCACACCGGTTGGTCGAACCTCCTGGGTTCCCGTAAGTTATCTCTTCCCTGGTAGCCCCCTCCTTGGCCCTGGGGGCGACCCTCCTGGGGCCTCCAACCCAACCGGTTGTTCGTCTCTCGGGCCCCCCATCCCTGCTGCTGCCCATGTCTTTGGGGCTCTTCCCTCCTTCTTTCTTCTCTTTACTCCCTCTGTTCTCTCGGCTCCTTCTGGCTTCCTGCTGCAGGCTCCTTCACATGATCTTCTGCCAGCCTGGCCAACTTCCTAGCAAACGTTGGATTTGCCCTCTCGAAGTCTATCTCTTTTTCCAGGACCAGGAGGATCTGTTCCTGAAACCGGTCAACGTAATGAGCCAGTGTCTCATCCTACTTCTGCTTCACTACAAACAGGCACTCCGCCTCCGTCTTCCGCTTCTTTGATGTTGAGAACCTCAACAGGAAACTTCTTCGCAGATCTTCAAAACTGTAGATCGACCTTACTGGCAACTGGTGGAATAATTCCCGAGCCTTCTCCTTCAACGTGATGGCAAATAGCCGACACTTGAAGGCATCCGTCATCTTCCTTATCGAAACGACATCTTCAAACCACCGCACGTGTTGTACATGGTCATCCTTCCCCGAGTAGTAGGACATGTCGGGCTCCCGAAACCCCTCCGGCACTGGAGCCGAGAAGATGAGTTCGTTGAAAGGGCTCTCGCCACCTGCCTGGCGAGTGGGCACGTCCCCTGACCTCGGCTGGCTGGCCCGATCCGCGAGACCGTGCCCAGGGAAGAGTTCTCACACTGCCGCCTCCCTCTTGCCCAAATATGTCAGAGTTTCCTTGCCCGGGCGCTGGCCTGGGAAGAGCTCCCGCGCGGCCACATCCCTCTCGCCAGCCTCCGCCGGGACCTCCTTCCCCGGGCACTATCTAGGGGCATTCTCACCCAAGAGCGGGACCTCGTCTATCGGAACCTGAGGTGTGGCCCACTCGCTTCGGGCCGAGAAGGGCAAGCTGATGGTCTGCAGGACTTCTCGGCTGAAGTCCTCCAACATCTTCCTCATCGCCTCCTGTCCCTTAGTGGGGGAGCCTCCAAAACCAGACCCTTCACCTTCACCTCCAGCCATGGGACAAAACTCAAGGCTTTCTTGTATCAGTTGCCTTCCTAGCTCACCGCACCAGAACTGTTGAAGCTAAAAATGACCTCAACGGGAGTTCAAAACAGGGGTGCAGCCAATACCTACTTCTCTCAAGCTTCGACCCTCGACTAGTTGAAAAGGACCTAAGACTGACCCAAAGCCTCAGCAGGGAGGTCCCACCTCACACCCGAAAGATCTCTGGGAGCTTCCCCTCCAAAGACAAATGCTGGGCTAAGAGCTCCTCAGAAAGCACTGGAGATTGGAAGATAATAAAAGCTTACCTTCTAAGGAGACCTTATGGGTCTATTTATAGCCTTTTGCTGACCTGAGATTACTCAAATACCCTTAGCTAACCTGCCAATAGCCAAATCTCGCGGTTTATCCTGAGGGTATAGGGGTAAATTTACCTGAAGGTAATGAGGTCATTTTACCCCGGACCCTGGGCCCCACTCGGCGAGAACTCTGAGCCGAGAGCCTTCCTGTCCAGAGCCCGGCGCAAGCGGTCTCGTCTGCTTATAGGCGAGAGCTCCTCCAAGGAGGGAGCTTGGCGCAAGCACAAGCATTCCCGCCTACTCATGGGCGGGAACTTCTTCAGGGCGGGAGCTCCTCTGGCTAGCCTAATCCTGACCGTTGGTGTATCCTGGTCCGACTCAGTGAATATGGGGTTGTACATCATTCTAGTTGAAAGAGTTTGAGATTTAGAGGTGTCGACTAAGAATTTCTAGGTCTCGACACACAACAATCACACTCTCAAGATTTCCTGTAAGCGTAGTTGACAATTCCTTTCTCCTCCTCTTTATAGTAACTCTCTGTTGATGGGGAAAAGGCGTGCAATACTTAGTAATTTTCTCAATATTGGGAAATTTCTAGTGTCGACATGGAAAAACCTATTTTGTCGAGTTGTGTCGACTTAAGTCGACATAAGGTTCATGTCTCTAGATACAAATCTCAAGGTCTCGCCAACCTTATGTGTTGATACAAAATTATAGTGTCTCGATACACTGTCACAAATCAGTGTTGACAGACTGTCAGGTGTCACGACACACGACTACTTATTGTGTCGACACACATTCTGATGTCTCGATACAATACTACCTATAGTGTCGACACACACTGTGGTGTCTCGGCATAATTATTTGACTTAGACAAAATTTGTATTATGAATATAATTTCTTTATTTTGTTGCTATTAATTGACAAGATCTATTCAATGTTTAACATGCCTAGTTCAAACTTAAAGTAATTGAACTTGCTTTCATCTAGGGGTTTTGTAAAGATGTCAGCAACTTGTCTATCTGTTAGAGTATACTCTAGACTAATATTTTCTTTTTCAGCATTCCCTCTGAGAAAGTGATATTTGATTTCTATATGTTTAGTTCTACTGTGTGAAACATAATTATTAGGAATAGAAATTACACAAGTAGAATCACAAAATATAATAGATTTACTTAGCTATACACTGTAGTCCAGTAGTTATGCTGAATCCACAACAACTGTGCACAACAGCTCCCAACATGTATATACTCAGATTCTGCTGTAGAAATTGCAACACTTGTTTGCTTCTTGCTACTCCAACTTATTAGTCTTTTTTATAGAAACTGACAAGTTCTAGACGTACTTTTTCTATCCTCATTACACCCTGCAAAATCTGCATCTGTGTAGCCTGTAAGTTCAAAATCACTATCCCTAGGATACCAAAGCCCAAGATTGGGCGTTCCCTTAAGATATCTCAATATTTTCTTCACAATAGTGTAATGACACTCTTTAGGACATGCTTGGTACCTTTCACAGACACATGTTTAGAACATAATATCTGGCCTACTAACAATCAAATACAAGAATGATACAATGTTGCCTCTATACAAGGTTTCATCAACTGGTTTCCCAAATTCATCCTTGCGTAGTGACACCGTTGAACCCATTGGAGTTCTCATGGTAGAAGAATTCTCCATACCATATATCTTAATCAACTCCCTGGTGAACTTAGATTGAGAAATGGATATACCATCCTCAGATTGTCTAACTTGGAAACCCAAGAAGAACTTTAGCTCACCCATGCTGCTCATTTCAAATTTGCCTTGCATAAGCCTGACAAATTTTCTACACAGCTTCTCATTAGTAGATCCAAAGATTATGTCATCTACATAAATCTGGACTGGGATGCTTGAACCTTTGATGTCCCTAAGGAATAGTGTCTTGTCTATCTTTCCTCTAGAGAACTTGTTCTCTATAAGAAAGATAGACAAGGTCTCATACCAGTCCCTAGGTGCCTGTTTTAATTCATACAAAGCTTTGTGCAATTTGAAGACATAAGTGTTGTGTTTAGGTTTGACAAAACCTGGTGGCTACTCTACATAGACTTCCTCCTTCAATGTACCATTAAGGAATGCTGACTTTAAATCCATCTGGTAGACCTTGTATCCTTTGTATGTTGTATGAGCTAAAAATAACCTTATGATTTCTAGCCTAGCTACAGGTGCAAAGGTTTGATCAAAGTCTATCCCTTCCTCTTGTCTATATCCTTTAGCCACTAATCTAGCTTTGTTCCTAACAATAACCCCATGATCATCTAGTTTATTCCTATAAACCCACTTAGTGCCTATGATATTGTGATCACTAGGTCTAGGAACTAGACTCCATACTTTGCATCTCTCAAATTGATTGAGCTCTTCTTGTATAGCCATAATGCAGTTGGGGTCTGAATTGACTTCATCAAACCTTTTAGGTTCTACCTAAGAGAGAAAACTACAGTATAAAACCTCACTATGATGTCTACTTCTAGTTGTTAATCCTAGCCTGACATCACTTATTATTTGGTCAATAAGATGATCTTTATGATGCCTAACTGCTACTGACAGGTGCCTACCATTACCTACTTCTGTAGGAGGATTAGGATGATTCTCTTCCTCCCCCATGGGCAGTTACTGTATCTTATATAGGAATTTCTACATTAACTCTAGTGTGTAACTCTAGTTCTGGTGAACTACCTATATTTAACTTTTCCATCTTAGAGTCTATATCACTTAGACTGGAGTTGTTAGAATTCTCATTATATAACACAGTAGTTTCATCAAAAACTACATCAATTGATTCTTCTACAACTTGATGTTTCAAATTATAGATTCTTTATGCTTTGCTATGTTCACTATATACTATAAAGATTCCTTTATAGGATTTTTCGGAGAACTTAGTTTGATAAGTTTTCCCAATGTCCGAAACATAGCACTTACTACCAAAAATCTTGAAGTAGGACAGATTTGGTTTTCTGTCTTTCATTAGTTTATAGGGAGTCTTGTTGTGATTCTTGTTGATCAATGATCTATTCTAAATATAGCATGCTGTGTTTACAAGCTCAGCCCAGAAATATTCTGGAAGATATGTATCACTCAGCATTATTCTAGCTGCCTCAATGTGAGTTCTATTTTTCCTCTCAGTAACTACATTTTGCTATGGTGTTCTTGGTGTGGAGAACTCCTGAAAGATCCCTAGTTCCTTACTGAAATTTGTCATCTTTTTATATTGAAATTATGTACCATGGTCACTTCGTAGTTTGACCACAGAACATCCCATCTCATTCTGAATTTGTTTGACAAAATCAGTGACGATATGTAGTGTTTCAGTCTTTCTCCTTAAGAAGAATACCCAAGCAAACCTAGAGTGATCATCCATAATAACATAGGTATAGGACTTCCTACCCAAACTAAGAACTTCTATAGGACCAAATAGATCCATATGTAGTAAGTACAGACACCTCTCAGTGTCTTTGGAGTGTATGCTCTTAAAGGAGACTTTTGTCTGTTTGCCTTTTTGACATGCAAGACATAAGCCTTCTTTGGAGCATATAAGCCGTGGACTTTCTAACTAAGTCCATAGAGAATAGATTGCTCATTGCTTTATAGTTTAAATGAGCCAGCCTCTTATACCATTGTACAGACAAAGAGTCTTTCTCACTAGCTACAAGGAATACATGTGATTTCTTATTTATACTTAAAAATTTTAGAAAATAAACGTTCCCACTCCTAGTGCCTGACAAGATAATCTTTTGATCACTTGGATTCCTTATCACACACTTGTCATTGTGGAAAGTAATTTAATAACCTATATAACAAAGCTGACTTATGCTTATCAGATTGTGGTCCAATCCTTCCACATAAGCCACTTTAGTGATGGTAACTAGACCATTAGAAATGTTATCATATCCCTTGTTGAGTCCTTTCTCTGACCCTCCAAAGATGACTTTAGGTCCATTCCTTACTGGAGTATAATCCCTTAGCAAACTCCTTGTTCCAGTCATGTTCCTTGAACAACCACTATCCAAGTACCATATTGGCCTACCTGTGGTATTTGGTTCCACCTGCAAACAAAGAATTAATTTACCTTAGGCACCCAAATAGTTTTGGGGCCTTGGTTCCTATTATGCTTTGATGTGTGAAACACAACAGACTTTTTTAACAACCCAGGTTGAGTCTTAAATGAAGGCGCTGTTGGATTATACCAACAATATAGGGCAAAATGCCCAACCTTCCCACAACACCAACACTCAAATCGATTATATCTTTTCTTTGGTTGCACGATTGAAGTTATTCTTTTGTGCAACATAGAATTGTCATCCAACTTTTAAGGTAGTGGTGCAAAATTCACACCCTTACCTTTAATATTTAGGTGAGGTGCACTGGGATCAGCTCCAAGAATTCGTTGGCTTCTTGAATTGATCACCCTTTGTGGTCGTTTTAGGCCTATATTGCCTTTAGATGTCTGTCCATTCCAGCAAGGCTCTTTATTGACCTTACTGGTAGAGCACTCAGACATCATGTGTCCAGGAACACATGATCTCAAGCATCTGTAAGAAGGTAGATACTTGACTGGTTGCCTATCTTGAACAATTAGGGCTTTACCCTTAGGTACAAACTTCTTTTTCAACTTTGTGTTCTTTCCATAGCCTACACCACTTCTAAATGGTGTAGAGAAGTTGTCTATGATAGGTAACACTGACTTGGGTTTTGAGAATTGAGTCAAGATCTGTCTTTCCTGGGTTAGCTTAGCTTCCAGGTCTTTGACAGTCTTGACATGTTCTACTATTACCTCTGCCTGGCTATCTATCTTATTGGTTAGTTCAATAAGCTTCAGTTTTTGCAGGTCTAACTTGATGTTGGCCATTTCCAACTAAAAAGATACACCCCTCAGAGATTCTAATTCTCTAGCCTGATCCTTAGCAAACTATTTGCTTGCAATCAAGGCCTTAAGTAACTTTCCATATCTGTTGATAAGGGAGTTAAAATCAGCTTCAATGTTTGAATCATGTCCTCTATCATTAAATGAGTGTGAACATGATTATTTATTTGATGTAGAGAAAGAATCTGAGGCTAAACTGTGAGATATTGATTTTAACTTTGTAGGATCTGAACAATCCTGATCTCCTTCTCCTGATTGGGTCTCCTCAATAGCCATCAGGCCCATGAGAGCCTCCTCCTTTTCTGATTTTGATGAATAAAATTCACTGTTAGATAGTGTAGACTGTTTATTTACCAAGAGGCCTTTGTCATCCATCTTGTGTTGTCCATCCTTCCAGTTCCCTGACTTTTTCTCCTTTCTTTTTGTTGGGCAATCAGCTATGACATGCCCTTTCCTGTTGCAAAAATAATAAACAATATTACTCTTAAAATATTTGTTCTGTGAAGAACCATACATGTCCCTAGATTTCTTTTTCCTGGGCTTATCTAGATGATTGGTATTCTTGAGAGAAGAGTGTAACACACCAAATCCCAGGATTGGGAAAAAGTTGGGTGATACAGCCTGGGACACGGGCGTGTCCCAGGGCGTGTCCTACTCGGGTGAGCAGCCGGCGAGTGGTGGATGAAAATCCATTTCTACGAAAAATGAGGGAACACGCCCTCAGACACGGACGTGTTAGAGGTCGTGTCCTCCTCTGGTCGACGTATTCAGTTCGACGAAGTTGAGCTACAGGCATGTCTGCTGCCATGTATGGGCATATGGCCTGTCACACGGTCATATCCTAGGTTGTGTACTTTGCTGGACGTGCCCAGGGAATTTGCGGCCTGTTGAACACGGGCAAGACACGGTCATGTCTTGGGGGTACATGGCCCGTGACACGGGCGTGTCACTGGCCGTGCTCCGATCGGGTTGAATTGATTGTGTGTAGCCTGAAGTATACAACCACCGACACGGGCATGTCTGACGGCGTGTCAGGTGACAAGGCCTGTGGCACAGGCGTATCACATGGCCGTGTACTGGTCTGGATGAGTCGGTTGTGTGCCGCTTAAGGCACACGACCTGTGACACGGGTGTGTCACAGACTGTGTCAGGCAAAAATTTAGCCTTTGGTGGCAAAATCGTGGCCGTCCATTTTCTCAACTAAGATCTGATGGCTCAGAGCCCTCCCTGTTTCCTTAAGGCCGAGGATGAGAAAGAAATCCTCATTTTGCATTTGGCCATCCTCTTTCTAAAAAGCTAGATAGAGAGAGAGAAACGAGGAGGAGGAAGGGGGCTGGCCACCGGTGGAGCTGCAGAGTTCTGGTTAGAGATCCGAGGCCAACGTTATGAGGCAAAGCCGCTGCGGTGTTTTCCAGCTGGTTAGAATTCCATAGCTCCGAAGCGATCTTCAAGGGTAACAATCTTCCTTCTTAGCTATGTGAAGGCTTCCTTTTTGGCATGTGCATAGGATTCCCCCACCAGAGGGTGGCTTGTTAAGGGACTCCCTTGGGTTGATTCTTGGAATCCCCAATAATTTGGCATATAGATCCGAAAATGGAGTACGGTTGTGTGCCTCTTAAGCCACACGGCCTGTGACACGGGCGTGTCACAGGACGTGCCAGTCAAAAATTCAGCATTTGGTGGCAAAATTGTGGCCTTCCATTTTATCAGCTAAGATCTGATGGCTCAGAGTCCTCCCTGTTTCCTTAAGGCCGAGGATGAGAAAGAAATCCTCATTTTGCATTTGTCCATCCTCTTTCTAAAAAACTAGAGAGAGAGAAAGGAGGAGGAGGAAGGGAGCCGGCCACCAGTGGAGCTGTAGAGTTCTGGTTAGAGATTCGAGGCCAGCGTTGTGGAGGCAAAGCCGCTGCGGTGTTTTCTAGCCGGCTAGAAGTCCATGGCTCCGAAGCGATTTTCAAGGGTAATGATCTTCCTTCTTAGCCATGTGAAGGCTTCCTTTTTTGCATGTGCATAGGATTCCCCCACCAGAGGGTGGCTTGTTAAGGGAGTCCCTTGGGTTGATTCTTAGAATCCCCAATAATCTGGCATATAGATCTGGAAATGGAGTACAGAATAGGCATGCTGTATGAATACCATCTGGACAAGTTGGTCTGGATTGGTGATGTTGTATATGTACATCGGAGACGACTCCGCGATTTGAAACGTGTAGTTTAAGGAGTCGATGGGTTGGAACTGCGAAGGGCAGTAGCAGGAAGTACTGGAGTGGTAGTCCAGGAAAATAACCTTGTGATGCTTATGAGGCTTGATGGGTTGTACCTGTGAAGGGCAGTAGCAGGAAGTACTGGTGTGGAAGTACAAGAAAAGACCCTCTGATGCTTGTAATGCTCATGACACTTGATGAGTTGTGCCTGTGAAGGGTAGTAGCAGGAAGTACTGGCTTGGCAGTCCAGGAAAATACCATCAAGTGGATGCTATGAATGTAAGGTTAAGGCTTGGGATGGAAAATGAGTTCTATCGCTAACGTAAGGCGTGGCATTTAGCTAACTGACGAATGGAAAGCTAGTCCAGCATGGATATTATGGCTATGTGGGAGCTTGATGAACTCTTACGGCTTAATGCCAAACAAGTAAGGTGAAACCGACCCGTGCCTTTTTCTTAGCCGCGCGTACATTGGTATTCGGTGATGGCAAGCTGATTTGAGCAACGAGGGGTGGATGATCAGACCTGCTTTATGTCCGTCCGACGTGAAGACCTAAAGGTGCGGACTGTTGGAGTGCATAGCAAGAGTCTTAGGCCTGCACGCCATGACAACATAGGTGGATACAGTCCAATCCCGGGTCATTAAGACTAAAGTCTTCGGCTGCACTCCATGGAGCAAATGCTCAACTTTTACCGTTGGGTTTCGGCCCTGATATGGTGGTGGGACCCTGGTTCGCCGGTACACTAAGAATGTGCCCTGAGTGCATGGATCGTTGGGCTGTGTGGCTGACGGTTGTGATGGAATGTTTGTGTAGGAGTGCATAATCAATGATGTATATATCTGTATATAAATTGTTATGCCTACAGGGAAGGAATTCCACTACCCCACGTAAGGGGTAGGGTCATTATAAATTGGTCAGCTAAATGCTGACCGTTATCTTGTTTGCCACCATTGGGTGGACTGTCCGTGTACAGGTGCTGGAGAGCCGAGCGGCACATTTAAAGGCTGAAGTCCCTACTGCTGCTACTACCGCTGCTGCCGCTGCCTCTAGCCCTCAAAGGCTATGTTGAAATATTATGTTATGTTCATGTGTGGCCAGCCTGCGTGCCGATGTTTGGAATTCACTATTGTAAAGAACAACTGTAAGGCCATAAGGCCAACTGACTTTGTATTTGACACATTCCTATATAAATTTCTGTGATTATGGTAGTGGACATTCATGGTTGGAGTTCAGTTTTATATTAAAAGCTTCCGCTAGAATGCTTTGAGTTAGGATACGCAACTCTGATAACACCCGTGACTTCCCCGCCTATTTTGTAGCATATGGTGTGGGGTCCCGGCCGAACCTTCTACTATATTCTATATGAACAGATGGAGTCATTACAAAGAGTCTCCAGCTGGTCTCTTCCAACTGCCTTGCATTCTTCTCCTCAACATCTTCTTGAACTATCTAAAGAAGAGAGCCAGTTCCTCCTCAGATAGGTCTCCTCCTAAAGAGGATGATTCTGTACACTCAGATGATATTTCTTGTTTCTCTGAGAGTGATGACTTTTCTCTGGTCTTCCTAGAAGTCTCAGCCTTTAGCGGCAAGGACTTTTCTCTATTGTGTGCTCTAGCTGAATCTTCTTCAGACTTTCTGTGGTTAAGCTGTAACTCATGGGACAACAACTTGCCAAATAGAGCCTGGGGGTCTATATTGGATAAATCACCCATTTCTCTTATAACACAGATCTTGATGTCCCATTGCTTGTTCAGGGAGCTCAAGAACTTGTCATTAAGTTCATAATTAGTAAAGCTCCTTCCATAAGTCCTCAAGTTGTTTATAATTCTGAAGAATTTTTCAAAGCAGTCAGCCACTGAATCTTTCTTGTCCTGTCTGAAGGCTTCATATTGTTGGTTTAGCAGAAATTTTCTATCATCTCTGACCTCTTCAGTTCCTTCCATGCAGACTATCAGTGACTCCCACATTTCTTTTGATGTTTTGCAATGAATCAGATTTTGAAAAGTGGAATCATATATTGCACTCACTATAATATTCTGATCCCTCTTGTCCATAGAGGCTAGAATGATTTCATCCTTATCCATCTACAAGTAAATCTTGGGTGTCTTGATGTTTGCATCAAAAACTAACACTTTCATGGGAATGAAAGGTCATTCAATCACCGTGCTATAAATTCTTGGATCTGATGCTTCCATAAATAATCTGACTCTCTCCTTCCATATTTCAAAATTTTCTTTGGAGCAGATAGGGAGCTTGATGGAATTATTTTCCCTCTGATCTATGATAAAGCTTTCTTAAAATGCTCAGGATTCTCACTAGGCTGTTATGTATTTTTTAGTGAACCTCCCTCTGATACCACATGTAAATATTTGTTGAAGGATTGATAGTGACTTAGAGGGGGGTGGTGAATAGGTCAAATTTGAATCTTGGCTACACCTTTTTAAATTTAGAGATATATTTTCTTCAGTTAGATGAATACAACAGATAAGCAAATTATTTTATGAGCAATCTAGAACTATCATTGTAAATCAAACACATCATACATAGCATAACACACACAATTTTATAGTGATTCCCCAATTTATAGTTACATACACTTTCCCCCTTTGCCTATGTAGCAATGAACTAGATTGGGCCAAACTCCTTCTTCCTTTTCTCAGATCCTCAGATCTTACATCTCAAAGCCCAGCTGACTCCTACAACTCAGACTTTACAAGTCTTACCACTCAGATCACAAAGATCCTACACCTCAAGTTCTTCCCAAGAACTCTACCTCAGAATGTGTCCACACTCCTACTTCTCAAGCAAATGCTGGCATACAACTCAGAGAAATTCCCTCTTCTCCTACCTCAGGAAATCCATGCTCTAACTCAGCCTTTATAACATAGGCTTACAATCTCAAAGAAAAAGTTTATCCTACACTCAGATCTACTGCTAGATCTTACAATTTAATAAAAGTGAAAGAAATTGATTGAGAACAAGTCACCCTACATGAAAGGAATGGGTGATTGCTTCTTGATCTGATCCTGATCGATTTGCTTCCTTTGATCTTGAAGTAATAGATTTGATCCTGCCCTTCTTAGCTTTTTAAAGCTTCTTGAAGTTGAAATTAGAGAAGATCTAGGCTGGAGGATGTTGAAGATGATTCTTGATTCGGCTTCTCTCCACCTTCTGAATTCTAGAAGATAGCTTCTTAGATCTGGACATGCCAAATTTTTCTCTCTTCTTCTTCTATACTTTTTGAAGTGTTTGATCCCTTTATATAGGCGCTATCAAAGGTAACCGGCTGATTGATAAGTCTTTATTTATAGTTATTTTTGTATTGTTTTTATTTAATAAATTATAATAGTTTATTTAGTTTATTTTAATATTTGTGTTAAAATGCTTTGTTTTCTTATTTCTGGTTTATTTGGACTGCGGATAACAAATTGCAGCATGCTAGGCTAATCAGAAGAACAGACAGAGCAATCCTGGAAAAATCAACTTTTCACGGCCATGTCACGGGCTTGACCTGCAGGTCACGGGCATGACATGTGGCCGTGACACATAGAGGAGCACCAGAGAACAGGACACGCCAGTTTAAAGCTACACGCCCCAGGTCACGGGCGTGACCTATGGTTCACGGGCGTGCCAAACAGGCGTGACCCAGGGCATGTCGTGTGTGTTTCCAGCAAATAAATAAAGCTGTTCCTGGCATTGCCGCCACATTTTCGTTGCAGCTACACACGCCCATGGTCACAGACATGACCATGGGGCGTGATGCCTTCATCAACAACAATTTACTCCCACCATTTTCAGCTTCCTGCGGTTTTCCAGAAATAGCACTGACACGCCCGAGGTCACAGGCGTGACCTAGGGGCATGACCCGCCATTTAACTGATTTTGGTGGTTTCTCCTCCAACGTTCCCGAGCTTTCAAGACGGCGGTTCTGAGCCTGACACGCCCTAGGTCACGAGTGTGACCTAGGGCGTGACCGAGCAGAAATATTTCCTATAAATTCCAGATGAGTTCAGGAGCTAAGGAGGGAGCTAGGAGGCCAATCTAGGAGTAGTTTTAGTAGATTATTTTCCTGTTTTATGCATTTTGTTTATGTACTTTTCAGTTTCATAGTTTTTGGCTTTAATTCTAGCACTTTTTATTTTCTTTCTATGTATCCCTATTTTCATTTCCGCTTGATCATGACAAGCTTTTCAATATAATAAAGTACTCCTTTTTGTCAAACTCTTTTCTTATCATTTCGAGTTATCTTTGATTTATTAGCTTCGATTTCGATCTAAGATTTGTATCCTAAATGACTGAGAGGTTGCGGATACCGGGAGATCACTCAAAGGTAAAAGGAGTTGATTGCAATTCTCGAGAGAGGAAAACAAAACCCTTCCGGATTGGAGTGAAATCCAATAGAGGGGTTCACCTCCTAAGGCAGTCTTAGGGGTTTCGACTGGCCGAAAGGTCTTAATCGATCAACCTAAGTTTAGTCTAGAGCGTATTCTCGAGAGAGGCATTTTCGTACTTTAGGAACCTCCACGGTTAAAGCGGATAATCTAGAAGTTTGCCACTAAGATAAGTTTATTTTATTTCAAAGTAAGTCTAGATCAAGTGTGTTCTTTTATTTCATTTTTAGCTATAGTTTAATTTACTTATTTTATTATTAGATAAAATAATATTAATTTGCATGAGTAGGAGTACTCAACAGACCCGGAAAAATACTACACTTGATATTCTTAAAATATCCTATACTATGAACGATAGATGCTCTTGCCTATAGTCGCTTCAAGAATACTGGCATTTAGTGACGAAAATTTTGGTCATTAAATATTGCGGTTTGGTCACTATAGATATTTAGTGACCAAATTTAACTCGTCACAGGGAGGTTACAAAATGGCCGTCACAAAAAGTATTTAGTGACCAATAAATTTTCGTCACTAAATGTATATTTTTAGTGATGGTTAATTTTTGTCACTAAATGCACATTTTTCGTGACCCCTGATTTTCATCAGAAAATATACATTTATAGTGACAACTATTTTTCATCACTAAATGTACATTTTTAGTGACAACTAATTTTCATCACTAAAAGTACATTATTAGTTCTAACGTTTTTCATCACTAAATATATTTTGTGACCAAATTTATTTAGTCAGTAGTTGTACATAACACTAATAACACCTTCTGGTTACTAAATTTATTTATTTCATAAATAAATAAAACAATAAATAAAATATTCATTTGCTAAAAAAATCTCATGAACGGAAAGATATTGTTTCTTTTAAATTTATTAATAGAAAAGAGGTGGGAGATAGCCCAAACCTTTTAGTACAAACCAACAGTGCTTTTAACTCTATTAAACTCAACACATAAGAAAACTCTATTCTAAACAAATATTACATAATTCTTTCTTTACATGCAATACAAAAAAAATAAATATGCTACGATGAACAAATATATTATGATTTGTCCCTCTTCTCCAAGCTCTCCATCTTCAAGCTCCTCATAGACATCATTTCTACAGAATCCGTCTCGATCTTTCGTGGAGGTTCAAATTTTAGCTACTTGGAGGCGCTTATCACAAATTCACTCCATCATTGCTCAAACATCATAGTTATCTCAAATGGAACCTAAGTTTCCTGGTTAACACTATTTCAGCACGTAAACTGTGAAAATCCAGCAACCATAAAAGATCATAGTGCTAAAGTACTATGTAAAATTCACTGTACCGTGGCAAAGAATTTTTGAGCATGGTTTCTTATTTGAATAGTTGTCTTTGTACCAATGTGGTCTGTATGGCATAAATAGACAAACGAGAATTAAGATGCAGCCCTTTGGATTTTAAAGACTCGCCATTATTTTAAAGCATCAAGGAATTTGTATAATGATACCTGTCATCGGCTCTGAAGCTGTACTCCTAGTCTCGAATTATTATCCGACTCCAACTTGAAATCTCCTAATCTTTTCCACCATCATCTTCCTCACCTTGGAGAAATCCTGCCATCTTCTTACTGCTGATAAAATACATGTTGAGTAATAGAGCACATGTCTCAATCTATTTGGGTTTTTGCTCAAGCAATCTTTTTGTAGCATAATAGCACAGACCCATTCTCCCATGGGATCGGGATCCTACTATAAGAATCGAACCAGTCTTCTTCACAAAAGCAAATGCTTTTTTCATTTGCGTTGTGCTTCTCACCAGCATTCATGAGAACATTCAGTAGATTGCTGTTGGACAAGTCAAAATAGGTAAAGTGATTCGGAAGTCCAACAACAATCAGATGACAGTAGCAGCCAAGAAAAACAACTTGAACCTGGAAAAATATGTTCATGGAGGAGAGTAGCTACTTCACATTAAAAATAATGAATCAAAATATTCAACAAACAACTCACAAAAATCTTATTTGGCTTCAAAATCCATCCTCTTAACACTCAGACAAAAACCTCATTCACTATGAATCAGGTTTTCATGAGCGGCGTAAATATAAACAATGAATAATGAAAAGAAATCTTCTCATAATCTTGTTTCGATTGTAATACATGACGATATTTAATTCTCAAGTGTAATAGAAAATGCAAGGGTCATAACTAAAGAACGGTAGAAGGAATATTAAAAAGGACCTAATTTAGCTGATAAGTGGTGCAATGTAACACCCCGAAGTCAAGAGGATCATTTTGAGCAAAATCGGGTTCAGGCATGGGTGACACGGCCTGGGACATGGGCGTGTCCCAGGGCGTGTCAGTTGACACGGCCTGCGACACGGGCGTGTCACAGGGCGTGTCGAGGTTGTGTCGACGATCGGGCTTGGTGTCGACGATTTTCGCTCGACATCGTCGAGAGGGGCACACGGCCCAGGACACGGCCGTGTCAGATGCCGTGTCGACATGCTCGACGAGTGTTACGCGACGATCGTCGAGTATCGAGTTCCAGTTAGGACACGGCCTGTGACACAGGCGTGTCACAGGGCGTGTCAGTGGGCATCAAATTCAGCTCGACGTCTCGGGTTAGGGCGTGTTTGCGGGACATGGGTGTGTCCTGGTGCACACGGCCCGGAACACGGGCGTGTGCCAAGCCGTGTGCCAGGCCGTGTGAAGTCTCGGGTTGATTTGGGATTATTTCTGTTGAGGAACACGGCCTCAGACACGGGCGTGTCTGATGGCGTGTCGGGTACACGGCACATGACACGGGCGTGTCACACGGCCGTGTACTGGTTGGATTGAGTCGGTTGTCTGCCGCTTAGGGGGACACGTCCTGTGACACGGGCGTGTCACAGGGCGTGTCAGGCCGTGTTCAGGGTTTTCTGGCCAGATCTGAGCCGTTTGTTTCCCTCTTCCTGGATCCAGTGGCTGGCCTTTGTCCAGGTGTTGGGAAGGCCGAAAAAAGGGGATTTAAAACCCTCTTTTATTATCTTCTTCTTCTTCATCTTCATTCCAAGAAAGAAAGGGGAAAGTCCTAAGGGAGAGAGAAGGGAGGAGTCTTCCAGCTGCTGTAGGAGCTGCGGAGTGCGGATCGAAGATCCGAGAGCGGATTCGTGAAGGTAGAGCCGAGGCGGTGATTTCCATCCGGCTACTTCATGGCACCGAAGCGATCTTCAAGGGTAACGATCTCCTTCTTGGACATCGAAGTCCTTTCTCTATACATGTGCTTGGAATCCTCCACCAAGAGGTGGACCGCGGAAGTGATTCCTTTGTTGGGTCTGCATTTAGAGCCGGAAATATAGAGTACGGCATAGACATGCTGTGTGAAGCCCATCTGGACCGGTAGTCTGGATTGGTGATGCTCATGGGTAAACCGGAGAAGACTCCGTGGCTTTGATGATGTGTAAAACGGATTTCTGTTGTGCTGAATGTATGGATGTGATGATTGTAAGGAGGCTTTGGTGAAGCTCCTGGATATGAGATGATCAATTGGTAACATGCCTGGTTAGTGCGAGATACACCCGACCTCTTACACCACTAGGGTGGGTTGATCTAGTTAAGGTAGGATCGATGGGTGTCAATGCTAGGGGAGCCGAGTTAAACCCGGGTTGCTGCACCACATGGTGTGGGTCGATCGGATTAGGAGGGGGATCGATGGGTAGACAATGCCTGGGGAGCTTAGATAAACCCGGCTTGCTACACCACGGAGTGTGGGTCGATCTGCTCTGGTTGTGATGCTGTGAGGATGGACCTCTGAGTGGCTTGGGCGGGATGTCGCCAGCCTGCGAGCTGGTGGACTAGGGCCGGTCAACCAACAAGTTAAAACCTCGAGAGACAGCGGTGTACGACGGTGGATTCCAGTACACCAAGAAGGTGCCCTGAGTGCACGGATCGTTGGTGGACTCCAGCGTTTGTGATGTGATGTGTTTGTTAGATAGTGGAATAAAGAGAATAATCTAGCTATGATGTGATTTGGTGATGGTTGCTGATGCTTGATGAGAAAGGAAGCACTGTATACAGGGAAGGAACCACTACCCCGGGTAGGGGGTAGGGTCGTTATAATGGGTCAGCAATGCTGACCGTTACTTTGTTTTCTGTGTTGGTTTGGATGATGAATTGCAGGTGCTGCGGTTTGGAAAGAATAAGTGGATTGGCTAGCCTGGTGTTCGTAGTCCTTGAAGGCTATGTGAAGATTCGTGGTTGGATTTCATGTGTGGCCGGCCTGCGTGCCGATGTACGAAACCATTGATGTGAAAGAGGAACTTGTAAGGCCATAAGGCCAGGGTGTGTGAGTTGTATACATTCCTGGTGTTTTTATATAAATGTGGTATTTATATATGGGTGGACATTCTGGTTTGAGTTCATGTTAACAAGAAAAATGCTGCGCTAGAATGGAATGAGTTAAGGACACGCATAGATTTGATTTCCACACGTGATTCCTTCGCTTGTCTGTGCTATATGGCGTGGGGCCCCGGCCGGACCCACCGTTATATGTCATGTGACAGGTGGGGGCGTTACATGCAATTTGTCAATAAAATCTAATTTTCCTCTGTAATGAAATCAAGATCAGCTTGGAGTTTTGCAATATCGAATCCATGGGAGGAGAGTGTTGCAAGCTTTGCCTCCTATGCTTCATACAAAAGATAAAGGTACAGTTATGTACGATTGTAAGGTAGAAAGAAAATGGGAAAAAGTTGTTGGAAATAAATTATGCATTAGGCAAAGAGTTATAAAAGACAATGATAATGGAGGTTCATGCCAAAAATTTGTTTCACTTCCTCCAATTAATTGATGCAAAAAATTTTTCTCGCTAGTTTCGATATTTTGCTGAGAAATCTAAGAAAAGCTGGGAAAACTATCACATTTAATAACCTCCTTTCAATACGCAAATTAGACAATGAAGTATAATAAATATTTCAAAATTCAAATACATTGTCTAGAACTTATTGAAGACCCTAAACTTGAACTTGATCCAATAGAGTAAAATCAGAAGGGGGGGGGGGGTATAAACTGAATAACAACTGAAGAATAGTGGTCAATGTACCTTACTTCTTGTTTATTCATGGTGATCATGATTAAATGCAAAATCAACCAGCCCTTAAAAACCAGGTCAATAGATAATAAAATTCACCACAATGTTTTATTGTTAGATGCCTTCCTCAATCTCTGAAACTTTCTTTTGTACTTTGCTATATACAAAATCAACCATAGGCGTTTCACCTTCCTAAAGTTAATGGCAAGAAAACCATCAGCTGAGTACACTAGAAATATGATGAAAGATGTAAGCTACTTCAGATTTTCATTTCTATAAAGACTGATATTAACAGCTTCAGAATTTCATTTTCCATAAAGCTTCAACCATATAAATGATATTTAATCATAACATTTTGCTTTTTAAAGCTAACTTCAGATTTTTGATCTGCCTTAGTTTCCACATTTGTTGACATTTCCTACTTGAATCATATACTCAAAATACAAATAAAGTATGAAGAAACTATTATTTTCTAAAGCTACTACTTCATTTCAAAACTAAAAGCAGTAAAAATGTACTATTTACAACAAAGAATAAGATCCTGCGGCGATCAAACCTTTTTGGGGGAAACAGGATTGGTCTGACCACCATAATCAGAATGTTTTTGATCATAACGATGCTTTCCCTAAGTGGAGAGACAATCTTTACCCTTTTTGTATCGGGTGACTTTGTGCAGCATGTACCTCTTGCATTGCTTATTCTTGCATTATCTCTTCTTTGTTTTGACGACTTTCACCTACGGTAAATCAAAAGTCACCCCAAGTTAAGAAAAAGTTACTCATGCAAACAGTAAAAACATCAATAAACTTTTAAAAATGGATTGTGTAGCATACAATCTTGAACCAAATCTAAGTTGCTCTCGTGCCGAAAGTTGGATTTTTTTAGATTAAAGAAGCATCTATGCAATTCTGAAAAGAATCTCACCAAAACTTAGGCTCCATTTGGGGGGACATTTTCACCGGTCAAGCGGTTACAATCGCATGAATCAGACCATAATTAAGGTCCGGTTATTGCGGTCGTAACCGCTTGACTGATGAAAATAAATCCCCCCCCCCCAAACGGAGCCTTAATTCATAGTGTCTGGGTAAACGGTATCAAGTAGAAGATTGGTATTTGGTCTTGTTATCAAGCTGGGTTACAGTTGAGAGTGATTCAAATAAATCCAAAAAGAATGTACCACAAAAGTATAGTAGGATAACATGCAAACAAAATCAGGTTACCATCCAGAAATAATATGTTCTTTCACAAATCGAACAACAATGAATATTATTAACTTCAACTATGAAATAGGAAGCCCGGGGTTGATTAATTATTGATAATAGCATTCGCACTGTAGAAAGGTTGCAATTTTGCGCAGGTTCTAACAGCTGAATGGAATTCTACTGCAATTAGGAGGATCAGATATAAAGTGTAATGTTGAGAAGTGATGGGACTGTTGGGGAACAAGATAGGAGGTGGACACTGTAGGCATTCTTATCCATAACTAAACTAAAAATATGCAAGCCTAAAGAGAAGCAATTAAAAATAAAAGTCTCAGTCTATTTTTATCTATCTAACACATGCAAATTTTAATTTTCTAATATAAGTCTCAATCTATTCAATAAAAGGAGAAAAATAATGAAATTTACAAATATAGCACTTCTGCAATCTTGAAGATCTACAATGAAAATTTCATAACAAAATATCTAACTTAAATTAAATTATATAATATACATGAGGATTATAAGGAATGCCTGAAATTTGGAACATTATGAGAAATAATGGCAGAAATCAAGGGTTTAATGACTGATTGAGAAAGAGGACGAGGATAAACTTTATCGAGAAATGGTGTCTGTGATGAAGAGCGGTGATCTTCTTCGAAAATATTTTGGCAAGGATTCTTGAACTGGCGATCATGGCGGGCGTTGCTACGAGCGAGGCTGTGGCGAGGCACGAGCGGCAGAGCATCCGGGATAAGAGTTGGGAAATGTGTTGTAGAGGCCAAGAGTGAGGAGGAGGTGGGTGTCGATCATGAGGAGAGGGATCGAGGGTTTGCGAGGAGGCCAAGCGTGATATTTAGGTGCTGGCCATTAGGTGTTTCACGTTTAATTCTATTTAGGTTTTTTTGGCTGATTTTGATTTTTGAGTGAAATATTTTCATTTAGGAGGGAAAAGTTTCATCAAGTTTGATTAGTAGTGACTAATTATTCCGGTCACTAATAAAATTATTTAGTGACCAATATATTTTTCAGGTCACTAAATAGTTTAGAAAATTTATTTTAGCGACAGAACTTATATATCGTCATTAAAGATATGGCATTAGTGACCAATTATTTATTCCGTCACTAAAGACTTGTTTTTAGTGACGGACTTTATTTTGCCACTAAATACTTGTTTTTAGTAACAAAATATATTTCGTCACTAAATGACACTTTTCTTGTAGTGAGTTTGTAGAATCTGGAGATATTTCTAATCTGAATTTTACTCGTCAAGTTTTTGGCGTCGTTGCGGGGGACAATTTTTGTTGATATTTTGAAAGCGTGAATTGTATTAATTTTATCATTATCTTTCTCTACCCCTATTCACTTTTTCATTTTCATTTTCGAATTCCATTCTATTAAGTACCAGTTGTTTTATTTTCTTTTTACAAAAAAATGTTCTCACAATTGGCCGCTATAATTGCTGAGCTTACACACAAAGTTAATCTTTTGGAAGCCGCAAGGAAGAGCCAAGTTTTGTGTAAATTTTGTGGTGCCCCTCATCGGAGTGAGGAATGTTATTATTTTTATCATCAAAATTAATTTTATAATTTTGATAATAATTATGAAAATAATTATTCCTAGTTTAATGAGAACCCTTTATCTAATTTTCATGAAAATAACTTTTCCAATAATTTTTCCAATTTTAATGAAATTAATTTTTCAAATTTTAATGAAAATAATTTTCATGAAAATACTTTTTCAAGCTTCAATGCGAACAATTTTTCTGATTTTTGTAATTTTCCCTCTTCCTCGGATGTTGATTTCCGGCATGATCACCCGGAAAGATTCCCGAGTAATGAGGATATTTAATTAGATCCGACTTTTTAGTCTTCTTTTTCCGCACCGCAAGCTTTCTCTCCTACTTTTGGGAAATCTACTCAATTTTTATTTGATTCTTCCCCCCAAAATTCGGATGAGAATTTTCTTACTTTAAGTGATTTTTCTCCTTCTTTAGATAATGTCACTAATGAGGAACATGACTCTTCATGTACCCCCGTAGTTGCTTATTCCGAAGAAGAAGAAAAACTTTTATTTCAAGAACTTGTTAGGTGTATGAACGCATTGGGAGCAGTAGAAGAACAAGTTTCTCCTCCTACTACTACCAATTTTTCTCCTAATTATGAATTTCCAAACACAATTTATAAATATTTAGGAGCAAAAATTTATGAACCTGATGCGTCCAATGATTTGATTTTAAATCATTCTACGGTTGATAAATTAATTTTAGAAACTAAACAACCAAGGCTTGATCAATTTCTCTCACACGACCCTCCTCCGTGTGAAATTGTCTCTAACACGTTTATTTTTGATTTTTCTTATTCTAATGATTTTCATGTAGTAAATGAGCTGTTGCAATCAAATGTTGTCCCCGATCCATTTGCCACTCATCTAGAAAGGTCCAACTCACCTCAGGTATGGATAGGTGATTTGAATCTAAATTTTCAAGCCAACTGCGAGAAGGAAAATCAAAAAGAAAGCGGAGGAGTGCTCGGGCGACCAACTTGGGAATCTTCGCCAAAGCGGGAATTAAGGGAGTTGCCCTTCATTTTAATTTTAATTTTCCTTTTTCCTAACCACAACCGTCTAGCTTAAAGACGTGAAAAAGAAAAGTGCTCTTGGGAGACACATCTTGCTTATCTTTTAATTTTTATGAATTTCTTTTCTAAATTTTCTCAAATTGTTTTCTGCCCCCCTCCTACTTGACTTATAAACATTGGGGACAATGTCTATTTTTAAGTATGAGGGTGGATAGTTATTTTTTGTTTTGTTAAAAAAAATTCAAAAAAAAAAACAAATGAAAAATCTTTAAAAATAAAAAAATATAAAATATTTCAAAACTAAAATAATATATTTTACTTTTTATTATAAAAAAATATACAAAAAATAGAAATAAAAAGAAATTACAAAAATATAATAAACCACTGCTTAATCTCGTTGTGATTTTTAGAAATATATTTTTTAGTTTATTTATAAGATTTTTTATAATTTTTGATTTTCAAATCTTTTATTTCATCAAAGTTAGTTAAATATAATTTTAAGGTGATTTGATTTTAAGAAATAAATTTATGAAATAAATTTTTTAGATAAATCTATTTAGCACTTTTCTCTTTTATTGTAATTAGTTTCAATTTTGTAGTATTTAGATTAAGAATTCTTAGATTTTAATTATCTTCAAATTATGCTTTAAGATTTTTAGGAAAGCTTAAATCACTATAGTTTCTCTCTTAGTTTTTTTAAATTAATCAAAATTTTGTCAAACCTTCCCGTAGTTTTTAATTTTCTTGTTAGTTCATATGTCACGGAGATAAGATGATAAAATTCATTATCCCCAGGTACACATATGTAATTTTTCCCTTTTGGTTAGATCATATGTCATGGGAATCAAGTATTCCTTGGTAAACATATGCAACCCAAAAAAAGAGCAAAAGGATAAAATTCATTACTCATAAGCAATTTTGTTTGAAGAGAAAAAACATCAAAAAGAAAAAAATTGTATGGGGTGAGAGGATAAAATTCATCACCCCCAATCTAAGATCCCTTCAATTTCCTTTTTCCCTTTTTTCCAACCCAATAGCCAATATTATTGCTTTAGATTTAAATTAAATTTGTAAGAGAGCATAAGTAGTGGTTGATTTTTACTTGAAATTTCTTTTTAGTGAAAAAAGTGTTTATAATTTTTAATCTAACTTTGTTTGTTAAATACTTAATTTTGAGTTCTAATTATTTTATTATAGAAAATTTTCGTAAATATTTAGCTATTCACATTTTACTTTCATATTTTAGGACTTAAAAATTTGAATCACTTAAGTTAACTTTTTAACTTTCTTTTGATTTAAAATTTTTTTAGCTTAATTAAAAAATTATTTTAAATTCTTATAAGTACTCTCATAATTTTGCTCTGGAATAGCAAAAGCTTAAGTATGAGGTATTTGATAAGTCTTTATTAATAGTTATTTTTATATAGTTTTTATTTAATAAATTATAATAATTTATTTAGTTTATTTTAATATTTGTGTTAAAATGCTTTGTTTTCTTATTTCTAGTTTATTTTGACTGCAGATAACAAATTGGAGCATGCTAGGCTAATTAGAAGAACAGACAGAGCCATCCTTGAAAAATAAACTTTTCACGGCCATATCACGGGCGTGACCTTCAGGTCACAGGCGTGACATGTGGCCGTGACCCATCGAGGAGCTCTAGAGAACAGGACATGCCAGTTTAAAGCTACACGCCTCAGGTCACACGCGTGATCTATGCTTCATCGGCGTGCCAAACAGCCGTGATCCAGGGCGTGTCGTGTGCGTTTCCAGCAAATAAATAAAGTCGTTCCTGCCGTTGCCGCGACATTTTCGTTGCAGCTTGACAAGCCCATGGTCACGGGTCTGACCATGGGCGTGACGCCTTCATCAACAACAATTTACTCCCGCCGTTTTCAGCTTCCTGTAGTTTTCCCGAAGTAGAACTGACATGCCCGAGGTCACAATCGTGACCTAGGGGCGTGACCCGCCATTTAAATGATTTTGGCGGTTTCTCCTCCAACGTTCCCGGGCTTTCAAGACGGCGGTTCCGAACCTGACACGCCGTAGGTCATGGGCGTGACCTAGGGCGTGACCGATCAATAATTTTTCCTATAAATTCCAGATGAGTTCAGGAGCTAAGGAGGGAGCTAGGAGGCCAATCTAGGAGTAGTTTTAGTAGATTATTTTCCTATTTTTATGCATTTTGTTTATGTACTTTTTAATTTCATAGTTTTAGGCTTCAATTCTAGCACTTTTTATTTTCTTTCTATGTATCCCTATTTTCATTTCCGCTTGATCATGACAATCTTTTCAATATAATAAAGTACTCCTTTTTGTCTAACTCTTTCTTATCATTTCGAGTTATCTTTGATTTATTAGCTTCGATTCCGGTCTAAGATCTGTATCCTTAATGACCGATAGGTTGCGGATACGGGGAGATCACTCAAAGATAAAAGGAGTTGATTGTAATTCTCGAGAGAGGACAACATAACTCTTCCGAATTGGAGTGAAATCTAATAAAGGGGTTCACCTCCTAAGACAGGCTTAGGGGTTTTGACTGGCCAAAAGGTCTTAATCGATCAACCTAAGTTTAGTCGAGAGTGTATTCTATAGAGAGGCATTTTCGTACTTTAGGAACCTCCACGGTCGAAGCAGATAATCTAGAAGTTTGCCTCTAAGATAAGTTTATTTTATTTCAAAGTAAGTCTAAATCAAGAGTGTTCTTTTATTTCATTTTTTTCTAGCTTTAGTTTAATTTACTTATTTTATTATTTGATAAAATAATATTAATTTGCGTGAGTAGGAGTACTCAACAGACTCGAAAAAATACGACACTTGATATTCGTAAAATATCCTATACTATGAACGATAGGTGCTCTTGCCTATAGTTCGTAGAATTTGGAGATATTTCTAATCCGAATTTTACTCATCACTGATCCAGTTAATAACTAACATGTGACAGTTCTGACAGTTCTAATAGTTGTCAGACCCTCTGACTTGATTTCTGTACTTAGGAAACAAATCTTCTTGAAGTGTTGAAACTTGACTGTTGGATGTGTGGACACCAGTCCTGGGTGTCAACACTTCTCTTGTAGTGGTGTCGACAAACTTTTGAATATGTCGACACAACCTTCATCTTGTCTCGACACAGCTGATTTTGAATGTGTCAACACTAGTCCTGAGTGTCGAAACTGCTTGCTTCCAGTTTTGACTCAGCCTGTGAAGTGTGTCGACACCTTTCTTGAGTGTCGACATAGTTTTCTTCAGTCTCGACAGTTGTCCTTAGTGTCGACACAACTTTTATTTGTCTCAACATAACTTATGCAGTGTGTGTCGACACTAGTCCTGAGTATCGACACAGTTGTTTTCTTGTATCATAGTGTCGACCCAAGTCCTGGGTGTCGACACAACTTTCTCCTTGACTCAACATTTCTTATTTAAGTGTGTCGACACTAGTCCTGAGTGTCGACACAAATTTCTCCTTTTCTCAGCACATCCTTGATAAAGGTGTCGACACACGTCTAGTATATTGACACTTTTGTACTTAGCTTTATTTTCCTGTACACATGAACTTAACATTCATCAAATATAACTATGTGTATATCATTGAACAGAAAGAGCTTCTTCAAATCAAGTACATTGTGACCAATGTACCAAACACATGTCTTAGTGTTGATATAGCCGGTTAGACGGATGAAGAGTTGTTCGTTTAATTCTATGATCATGGAGGGAGATTTTCTCCTAAATGAGCACTATAAGGTTACCCTTAGTCTTTTCTAGCAAGATGATGGCTGATCCTTTATCGGTCAGGGCATCACTGGCTGATTCTGTGTTTTGCTCCGTAAGAACTTTCTCATGAACCCTAGGTAAAGGAGGTGCTTGATCCCTTTCTTCAGGTTGGAGAAATGTTCCATGTTGTTCACTCCCACGTCCGCGGTGGAGCTCACAGTATTGTGATTGGTCTACTTTGATTGGAGTGATCGGCTCGGGCGAGTGGATCACCATATTGTCTTGAATTGCATAGAGTATGTTGGCCATGGAGGTGTTGAAAGGGGGGTGGCTTTGATGTCGATGATTTGTGGTTCACCGCGATTATCACTGCTTATCCTGTGAGGCGGCGACTGCTCCCGCTCTGCCTGATTTGAACTTTATTGGCACTGCTACTGTTGTGCTTTAATTTCCACATTTACCATAATTTGAGCCTCAATTCAGAGTTTGAGATCAACATAGTTGGGGACCGTTTCCCTCATTAGTGTCGAGTAAAACCTGTCGGGCCCACTACTTGGAAACAAACTTTTAGAGTTGGCAAATTTTAATTTCTAAAAGTCCAAATATATGGCAAAAGACTTTCAGTCACGGCCTGCCAAGGAAAATAGGCCTGGGTAATGAAACCGTAGCAAAAGAGTATTTAGCACGCTCATTCTGTGGCAAATACCCTTTGTTACGACTTTTAGCCATGGTTTTAGAATTTTAGCAACGATAATATGACTTTTAGACACAGAAAATGGAGTTGGTAATGAGACCTTACTAAAAGTCACTTTTCTAGTAGTGGCCAGAGCTCCCTTGGGAGTAAGTTGCACTGAAGCTAAGGGGCGATTCCTAGATCTGGCATGCTTTAGACGTGAAGAGGCGAAAAATGTGCTTGAGAGTTTCACCCTTGATCCATAGATCCCCAAAAGGTAGGAGAGGCCCAGGACAATCCTGCGATTTGCGATGAATTGGTCGACAAAGAGTTAAGATAGAGAGTAGAATAAGGTATGAGCTTGCCCTTTTAGTGTTATCGGGAATACTTAGCACTACGGCTGGTTAGGGGAATTATAGGTCCTTATGATGGTGGCAAAGTGGTTGACGTGCTCCTATGGGTCGTCCATTTTGTTGAATGTTTCGAGGTTCAGGAGTTTAAACACGTTCAAGATTAGAAATGCCAGGACTTCCGGTGTTAACGGCGAGCAGGGGAGGCATGCCCAAGCAGCACGACGCCTAGCTTATTCCTGCTCTTCAGCAATCATGCTGCATATTTCTTCACGAGTAAGCTCTTCAACTGCATACTCAAATCCTGATGCTTTTTTCCGGTCATGATGGTGTTAAGCTTTAGAGTATCCATTTAAATGGGCAACATAACCTTAGACATCTGCATTGAGGAGCTCTTCTTTAGGTATGTTGACGAGCAAGTGAAGGGGAACTATATCGGCATCCCCCAATGGACTGGTCCTTCAGTTCTGCGGGCAACTTTTTCTTCCATGATCCTTAGCCACTATTGGGTCCATTGATCACAATGTCCCAGATTTGAAGAAGCCTCAGAAGTGAATATTATATACATGTTTGTGTGTTTGATATATGTTCTACTTCAATATATGCAGGTTGTCCTCTATTTATTGATTTGATAGGTTGATAGGTTGATAGTCTTGTAATGCCCCAAAACTCAAAAGAGCGACGGGAGGCGTTTTGGGCCAAATTTGGAATCTGGCAGGGGGCACACGGCCTAGGACACAGGCATGTCCCAGGGCGTGTCAGGCTGGAGTTGACGATTTGGTCGAGAGGTCGATGATTTTGGAGTCGACGATCGTCGATCAGAGAACACGGCCTGAGACACGGGCGTGTCTCAGGGTGTGTCGAGCCCGTGTCAACGATCGGCCCGGGAGTCGACGAATTTCGCTCGACGATGTGTCAAGACAAGGCATACGACCTAGAATACGGGCATGTCCAAGGCCGTATCAGGTAGTCGACGAACTTCGCTCGGCAAAATGTCGAGACAGTGAACACGGCCTGGAGCCCAAGCATGTTCGAGTTAGACACGGGCTAGGACACGGGCGTGTCCAATACCCGTGTGAGTCTCGGGTTGTTTTCCGGGTTGTGTCGATGGAGGCACACGACCGAACACACGACCGTGTCAGTTGGAACACAGGCATGTCAGGTCGAACACATGCGTGTTGGATGCCCTTGTGTTGTTCTAGGCGCGTCGATTTTGACGGCGAATGAGGGACACGGCCCTGGACACAGGCGTGTCGCAGGCCGTGTTCGGCCCAGTTTTAGCATTTCAGGCCCGAATCAAGGCCGTTCGTTTCTTTAATTTGGGATCCAACGGCTGGGGGTTATTCCTGATGAGATATACCCGGGATTGGACCTTTGAAACCCTCATTTCTTTTGAGTGGTTCTCTTTCTAAGTCAAGAGAGAGAGGAGAGCAAAGGAAGAAGAAGAAGCTAGATCCGGCCATTGGAGGAGATTCGAAGCTCCAAATCGTGAGCCGACTTCAGATCTACGGAGGCAAAGAAAGTGCGGTGATTTTCATTCGCTTACATTTCCATAGCGTCAAGGAAGAACGCTAGGGTAACGATTCTCTACTTGAGCATGTGATGCTCTCCTTCTTTGCATAGGAAGCCCGCTCTCGCGAGTTTGCGGTGAGTTGGAGGCGTTCCTTCGGGTAGACATGAATAGTCCCCGTTGTGTAGAGTCCGTAAGCGAGAATGGACATAGGCATGATGTGTGAAGCCTACCCGGACATGTTGGTCTGGATCGGTGATGTTGCATTGCATAAATGCCGGAGAAGACTCCGTGCGATTGTTTATTTTTCGGGTTTTCTACGTGGTAGATTGCAACAGGGAGCCTTGGGGTTTAACCCAAAGGTGCACCCAGAAAACTGGGCAGATGCGTGATCTTGCCAACTTGGAGGCCTGAGAGCCAACTTGAACATAACTGGGTTATGTGAAATGTGTGACGGAAACGGGACTCGGGAGATGTTTGACCTGCGCATATGTTTTGAATTAACGTTGCGATGTGAGCACGGGTTAGATGGAACCGTACCCATTTTATGTCGTTCGGTTAAAGAGACCTAAGGGTACGTGGCACTTGCCATTGGCATAGATGAGGGTCTTCGACAGTCTATGGTTTTAATTACCGTGACCCATGCCGGGAAGACAAATTGCTCATTGTTTGGCCGTCCAAAGGGATGGTGGTGAGTCAGCAGACATTGACTGTGTTCACCGAGAATGTGCCCTGAGTGCACGGGGTGTGTGGTCGTGTGAGCCTATGCCTGTGATGAAATGAATATTTATACACTGCTCTCTTATGCTAATAAAATGCAGGGAAGGAGCATCGCCGCCCCGAGTTGGGGGCGGGATCGCTATAATTTGGTCAGCATTGCTGACCGTTGCTTTGTTTGCCACCGTGCGGTGGTTTTGTTGCTTGCAGGTGCTGCTGGACTAAGCGGTCAATAGCGGGCTAAAGCCCAAATTGCAAAGCCGGCCCTCGAAGGACTAATTAGAGTGTTTACTTGCTTTTATTCATGTATGACCGGCCTGCGTACCGTGGTATTGAAAACATGTAATATTAAGTGAACCATTTTGTAAGGTCTTAAGGCCTGTACTTGTGTATGTACTACATTCCTATTTGATGTTTAGTGGACATTCATGCTTTAGTGCTGGGTTCTTAATTACAACTTATAAACTGCTTCAGCTAGAATGCTCTGTGTAGGACGTAAAGATTGGTTGGATGGTTTCCATGAGTAACCACCCGGTCTGTCTGTGGTATATGGCGTCGGGCCCCGGCCGGACCTACTACTATATGCTATGCGACGGATAGGGGGTGTTACAATTTGGTATCAGACTACTGGTTTTGGTCGGGCTTAAGATGAATTCGTGGACAAATTCTTTTTAATGGGTGGTGAGCACATGTGTGTGTGTCATCGTTATAACAGTAAAAGAACCCATGAATGTCCACTTAGGAATGAAAATACACGTGTTTGGGGAACATGTGTGTTCCTATAATTGCCGTTTGCAATTTTATTTGGTTGCTTAACGGTGTTTTGTACCACTATAGGTGACCAGAAGTGGTGCTGGGCCGTCAGAACGTCGCATTTCTAAGGCTAGCAGTGCACCAGATGTTGCTCCTGCAACACCTCCATCCGCTGAGACCATACGTTTGGTGGCCGAAGCAGTGTTGGCCATGATTAATGCGCAGCATGCAAGGCAAATGCAGCAGCCCGCTCCTGCGATGGAGCAGTTACCGCTGCAAGCGGCTGAGCCGAGGAGAGTGGAACAGGTAGTAGTGGAGCCTTTGGTGCCAAGGAGGGCAACCGAGAGACAGCTCAAGCATGTCATGAGCTTTAATCCTCCGATATTCTTGGGATTGGGAACCCCATCTCAAGCTGAAGAATGGCTCTCCAGGGTGAAGAGAGTCATGACAACAACGGAGACAGAGGAGTGGCAAATGACCACCATTGCTACGTTCCTTCTGGACGGTGAAGCGAGATTGTGGTGGGAAGGTTTGGAGCTGCATCATTTGAGAGGTAGACAACTTACAGACGTCCCGATGGAAGAGTTCTCAGGACTGTTCTTGGCAAGGTACCTCCCTTCTACTCAGAGGATTTCGATGGAGAATGAGTTCCTAAAGTTGGTACAAGGGGACAATAGCGTGGATGAATATCTCCATGAGTTTACTCATTTGAGTCGATATGCTAGCTCGACCATTACGGATGAGGAGCGCAAGACGAATCGATTCTACGAAGGGTTGAGAGATGAGTTGAGGTTACTACTCTCAGGGCCGATGACGCAGGGTTTCTTGACCTTGGTCAACATGGCCCAGTCCTTGGAGAAGGACATGAAGAATGTACAAGCAAAGAAAAGCGTTGGTGATAAGAAGTCTGGGTTCAAAGTGCCGACTACTTCAAAGTCCGGCTATCAAAGATTCTTCAAGAAGCATAGGACTTCGGGTCAGGCTCCTTCTTCTGGTGCTTCTGGGGCGACTACGGGTCGGACCCCGGGCGCATGTTTTACCTGTGGAAAACCGGGGCACTTTGCCCGTGATTGTTAGAGCGGACGTTCCAAGTCTGAAAGGAAGCCGGGAGCGACTTATGAAGAGAAGGGAAAGGTGGTGGAGTCAACCGCGTCCCATTATGCTCTGGCCCAACCGAGGGTATACAATCTTGGCCAACAGGAGGCCATCAAACAGGCGGATGTGGTGAGAGGTACAGTTTAATTTATAGTAAGCTAATTTCTTTAAATACTTGTTATGCACGTGTTACCTTACACTGCTTGTTTAGGATTTGTTTTGATTTGTGAAAATCCGGCAAGAGCACTCTTCGATACGGGAGCTTCACACTCCTTCTTGTCCGAAGGATTTATATCACGCATCGGAGTCCCTTTTTCGATGGCGAAGGATAAGTTGGATGTGTTGTTGCCCAATGTGTGTTCGATGCGCGCGGATAGAATCTGCGGTTTTAAGATTCGCATTGGGAATCAAGAGTTCGATCTGCAGGCGTCGTTACTACTGTTGGTTCAGTTTGACTTTATATTTGGCATGGACTGGCTCTCGGAGCAGCAAGCCTATATTGATTGCGGTCGCAAGGAAGTCAAGTTGGGAGCAAGTCGTGAGACGACTTTTACGGGCTTAAAGGGGTCGAGCAAGACGTTGATGTCTGCTCTTTAGGTGGTGAAGGCGGTTCGTGCCAGTGCAGAACTGTTCTTTACACTAGTGGAGGTTCCAAAGTCGAGCCCACGTTGGATAGTATTTCAGTGGTATCGGAATACCCTGATGTGTTCCCTAGAGATCTCCCAGGAGGCCCGCCTCAACGGGAGATAGATTTTAGGATAGAGCTCGTACCAGGTGCAAAGCCTGTGTCACGCTCTCCATATCGGCTAGCGCCTAAATAAATGGTGGAGCTGAAGGTTCAACTGCAAGAGTTGTTGGAGCAAGGGTATGTGCGCCCAAGTTCTTCGCCTTGGAGCGTGCTGGTCCTCTTTGTTAAGAAGAAGGACGGAAGCTTGAGGCTATGTATTGATTATCTGGAGCTCAACAAGTTGACGGAAAAGAACAAGTACCTGATCCCCCGGATCGATGATCTTTTTGATCAGTTGGTCGGGTCGACGGTGTACTCAAAGTTTGACCTCAAGTCCGGGTACTATCAGCTGTGAATGAGGGAGAGTGATATCCCAAAGACAGCGTTCAGTACGCGATACGGGATTACGAGTTTACGGTCATGCCGTTTGGGCTGATTAATGCGTCATCAGTGTTCATGGATCTGATGAACAGGACCTTCAGGGAGTACATAGACCATTTTGTGATCGTCTTCATCGACGATATTTTGGTGTACTCGCAGAGTGAGGAAGATCACTTCAAGCATCTTCATTTGGTTTTGGAGACGCTAAGGAGGAATTAATTGTATGCCAAGTTCTCGAAGTGCGAGTTTTGGTTAACCTCAGTTGCGTTCCTCGGTCATATAGTGAGTGGAGAGGGTATTTCAGTGGATCCAGCGAAGATTGTTGTGATATGGGAGTGGCCTGAGCTTTCTACGGTAGCGGAAGTCCAGAGCTTTCTGGGGCTTGCCGGCTATTATAGGCGCTTCGTAGAGAACTTCTCGCGGATAGCGTTACCTCTCACTACTTTGACGAGGAAGGAGCAGAAGTTCGTTTGGACGCCGGAGTGCGCGCGAGCTTTTGAAGAGTTGAAATGTCGGTTGACCACGGCGCCTATGCTGAGTTCTCCGTATGGGACCGAAGGTTATGAGATTTATAGCGATGCTTCGGGCAGCGGTTTGGGTTACGTGCTACTACAACACAGAAGTGTAATAGCTTATGGCTCGAGACAGCTAAAAGTGCACGAGAGGAATTATCCGGTCCATGACTTGGAGTTAGCGGCCGTGATTTTTGCCTTGAAGCTGTGGAGACATTATTTGTACGGTGTGAAGATTGATATCTACACCGATCACAAGAGCCTGAAGTATCTGATTGATCAGAAAGATCTGAATATGCGGCAGCGTAGATGGATGGAGTTCCTGGGGGACTATACATTCAAGATCCACTACGTGCCTGGTAAAGGTAATGCGGTTGCAGACGAGTTGAGTCGCCGGGCCCCAGCTCAAGCCAATTGGTTGTCGATCCATGACGAACGGCTGGTTCGGGAGTTGGAGGCGTTGGAGATTGTTTGTGTGGATAAGCAATCAAGTGCTGAAGAAGTACTGAATTGGACTGAAGTCCAATATGACCTGGCTGATCGGATTCGACAGGCTTTGTACATGGATGTCCATATGAAGCAGTTCATGGTAGAGGCTCTGGATGAGTCAAATTCCCAATTCGTTGTGGAGGACGGATTACTTTGGAAAGATGGTCGTCTGTGCGTCCCAAGTGTGGGAAATTTGCAGGTGGAATTGTTGTACGAGGCACATCACACCAAGTACTCAATTCACCCGGGGAGCACGAAGATGTACCGCGATGTAAAGAAACTATTTTGGTGGCCGGGTTTGAAGAAGGATGTGGCGCTCTACGTGGCGAAGTGCCAAACTTGCGCCTTGGTGAAGGCGGAATGCGAAAAGCCGGGATGATTTCTGAAGTCCTTTGCCTATTCCGGAGTGGAAATTCGACGACATCTCTATGGACTTTGTGCACGGGTTGCCAAGGTCGCAAAAGGGGAACAACGTCATCTGGGTGGTCATAGATCGGCTAACGAAGGTGTCGTATTTCATTCCTTATAGGAAGGATGATTCGGTGGAGAAGTTGGCAAAACTATATGTGGACAATATAGTACGGCTGCACGGTGTGCCCCACAACATTGTGAGTGACCGAGATGGGCAGTTCACGTCCAATGATTGGAGGCTAGTGCAGCAAATGTTGGGAACAAAGTTAAAATTCAGCACAGCCTTCCATCCGCAAACAGATGGGCAGACCGAGAGGGTCAATAGGACTATGGAAGACATGCTCCGCATGTGTGTCTTGGACTTTGGAAAGCAATGGGAAGACCATCTCTATTTGGTGGAATTCGCGTACAACAATAGCTACCAGGCGAGTATTCAAATGGCGCCCTTCGAGGCCCTATATGGTAGAAGATGTCACACGCCATTGTCTTGGCTAGAAACAGGTGAGTCAAAGTTGTATAAGCGATTAGAAGTGGAGGATGCTACTTCATTGGTGCGTACCATTCGGGAGAGGTTGCTAATTGCTCAAGACCGTCAGACGAAGTACTATAATGCCAAGCACAGGAACGTGGAGTTCGCTGCGGGCGACTATGTGTACTTAAATATCAAACCGTTCAAGGGTTTCTCGCGGGTGCGGCGATTGAAAAGGCTAAGCCCGAGATACCTTGGTCGTTTGAGGTTTTGGAGCGGGTTGATGAAGCAGCCTATCAGTTGAAGCTCTCAGTGGAGCTTAGTGGTTTACATGATGTATTCCATATTTCGGTGTTACGGAAGGCGGTGCAAGAGCCTTCACAAGTGATCGCGGTTGATCAAGTGTCGGTGGATAGTGGGTTGACGACAAGAGTCAAGCCCGTGCGGATTGAGGACTCGGAGGTCAAGCGGACTACGCAATAAATAGATCAGGATGGTCAAGGTCTATTGAGACAATTGCGGTCGTAAGGAGCTCTCTTGGGAGCGAGAGCAGACTATGCTTGACGAGTACCCGGAGTTGTTCCGCTCAGGTACAATTTAATTTTGGTACTTGTCTTTCTTTATGTAAATTCATGGACGAAATTCTTTTAAGAGGGGGAGAGTTGTAATGCCCCGAAACTCAAAAGAACGATGGGAGGCATTTTGAGCCAAATTTGGAATCTGGCAGGGGGCACACGGCCTGGGACACGGGCGTGTCCCAGGGCGTGTCGGGCTGGAGTCGACGATTTTGTCGAGAGGTCGACGATTTTGGAGTCGACGATCGTCGAGCAGAGAACACGGCCTGAGACACGGGCGTGTCTCAGGGCGTGTCGAGCCCGTGTCGACGATCGGCCCGGGGAGTCGAAGAATTTTGCTCGACGATGTGTCAAGACAAGGCACATGGCCTAGGACACGGGCATGTCCAATGCCGTGTCAGGAAGTCGACGAACTTCGCTCGACGAAATGTCGAGACAGTGAACACGGCCTGGAGCCCAAGCGTGTTCGAGTTAGATACGGGCTAGGATACAGGCGTGTCCAATACCCGTGTGAGTCTCGGGTTGTTTTCGGGGCTGTGTCGATGGAGGCACACGACCGACCACACGGTCGTGTAAGTTGGAACACGGGCGTGTCAGGTCTAATACGGGCGTGTTGGATGCCCATGTGTTGTTCCAGGCGCGTCGATTTTGACGGCAAATGGGGGGCACGACCCTGGACACGGGCGTGTCGCAGGCCGTGTTCGGCCCAGTTTTAGCATTTCAGGCCCGAATCAAGGCCGTTCGTTTCTTTAATTTAGGATCCAATGGCTAGGGGTTATTCCTAATGGGATATTCCGGGGATTGGACCTTTGAAACCCTCATTTCTTTTGAGTGGTTCTCTTTTCTAAGTCAAGAGAGAGAGGAGAGCAAAGGAAGAAGAAGAAGCTAGATCCGGCCATTGGAGGAGCTTCGAAGCTCCAAATCGTGAGTCGACTTCAGATCTACGGAGGCAAAGAGAGTGCGGTGCTTTTCATCCGCTTACATTTCCATGGCGCCAAGGAAGAACGCTAGGGTAACGATTCTCTACTTGAGCATGTGAAGTTCTCCTTCTTTGCATAGAAAGCCCGCTCTCGCGAGTTTGCGGTGAGTTGGAGGCGTTCCTTCGGGTAGACATGAATAGTCCCGTTGTGTAGAGTCCGTAAGCGAGAACGGACATAGGCATGATGTGTGAAGCCTACCCGGACATATTGGTCTGGATCGGTGATGTTGCATTGCATAAATGCCGGAGAAGACTCCGTGCGATTGTTTGTTTTTCGGGTTTTCTACGTGGTAGATTGCAACAGGGAGCCTTGGGGTTTAACCCAAAGGTTCACCCGAAAAACTGGGCAGATGCCTGATCTTGCCAACTTGGAGGCCTGAGAGCCAACTTGAACATAACCGGGTTATGTGAAATGTGTGATGAAAACGGGACTCGGGAGAAGTTTGACCTGCACATATGTTTGAATTAACGTTGCGATGTGAGCACAGGTTAGATGGAACCGTACCCGTTCTATGTCGTTTGGGTAAAGAGACCTAAGGGTATGTGGCACTTGCCGTTGGCATAGATGAGGGTCTTCGGCGGTATATGGTTTTAATTTCCTTAACCCATGCCGGGAAGACAAATTGCTCATTGTTTGGCCGTCCAAAGGGACGGTGGTGAGTCGGCAGACTTTGACTGTGTTCACCGAGAATATGCCCTAAGTGCACGGGGTGTGTGGCCGTGTGAGCCTACGCATGTGATGAAATGAATATTTATACACTGCTCGCTTATGCTAATAAAATACAGGGAAGGAGTATCGCCGCCCCGAGTTGGGGGCAGGATCGTTATAATTTGGTCAGCATTGCTGACAGTTGCTTTATTTGCCACCGTGCGGTGGTTTTGTTGCGTGCAGGTGCTGCTGTACCAAGCGGTCAATAGCGGGCTAAAGCCCAAATTGCGAATCCGGCCATCGAAGGCCTAATTGGAGTGTTTACTTGCTTTTATTCATTTATGACCGACCTGCGTGCCGTTGTATGGAAAACATGTAATATTAAGCGAACCATTTTTTAAGGCCTTAAGGCCTGTACTTGTGTATGTACTACATTCCTATTTGGTGTTTAGTGGACATTCATGCTTTAGTGCTGGGTTCTTAATTACAACTTATAAACTGCTTCCGCTAGAATGCTCTGTGTAGGACGTAAAGATTGGTTGGATGGTTTCCATGAGTAACCACCCAGTCTGTCTGTGGTATATGGAGTCGGGCACCGGCCGGACCTACTGCTATATGCTATGCGACGGATAGGGGGTGTTACAGTCAGAATGTTTGTTGGACTCTAGATAGGATACTAGAGAGGTAGAAATTTTCCTAAGTCTAGAAGCACTTAGTGAGTACACTTCACTCAACACCAGAGTCCTAAAAACATTGACAGAAGCTCAGACATTAAAAGCCTCAGTAATATTGGACTCAAATCAGGCTAAGTCCAAAAGCATTGGGTGAAGGCCTTTCACTCAATGCCTACTCAAAGGAAATCTGTCCAAGTACAAAAGAGTTGAGTGAAGAAGGCTCACTCAACGCCTTATCAAAGATACATCAAAGTCCAGAAGCATTGAGTGTAGAAGGTTCACTCAACACCTTCATTCATATATTCTGTACAAGTCTAGAAGCGTTGAGTGTAGAAGGTTCACTTAACGTCTTCAGCCAGGATAACTGCCAAGTCCAAAAGCGTTGAGTGAAGAAGGTTCACTTAATTCCTTTAACTAGAAAAATTCTACTAAGTACAAATGCATTGAGTGAAGAAGGATCACTCAAAGCCTTATCAGTTAAGCTGTCAAAGACAATAATGTTGAGTTATGAAGGGTCACTCAATGCCTCAGAAGTTAGACAGTTATTCAGCTAAGTGTTTTTGCATTGAGTGAAGACTTACCACTCAACGCCTCAATAGTTAACACTTAAAGTTCAGATGTATTGAGTCTCAAGGCAACACTTAATGCCTCTATATGTTGAGTCACAAGACTTTACTCAATGCTTATGCAGACTATATGGCGAAAGTTGCTAAGACCACAATCGCTGAGTCATGCTGATGTCATCCAAAATTCAAATGATGCATGTTTTGGGCACTAAAGTACAAATGGCGCGACATGCCTTTTGTAGTGCAGTTAATGGAAAAGCTACTTTACAGCTGCCCATACCACTTACCCCTACGAATCAAAGAGCCGTTGAAGTACAGTATATAAAAAGTCTAATCAGAGAAATTAAAAACAAGTTCTTAAACACATATCATCCTTCTTGCTGGAAAAGTTATTGAAATCGAAAACTCTAAGAAGTCTTCAACAAGAACTCAAATCGTAATTTTCTACAAGGGTTAGTTAGCAAAGAACTCAAGATAGTTGTTGTTCTTCTTCAAGGCTTCTATACTCAACTCAGATATACTCAAGCTTGAAGGAACAGAGTTCTGCAATAGTTCTTCTCAAGATAAACAAAATAACTTTGAAGATCTACATTCTTGTTGTTGTGAAGAGTTAGTGTTATTTCTACACAGTCCAAGAAGCTGACTCAGATGTCTATTTCTCTGGAGTCAGTCAATACAAAACCTTATTCCATCTGTAGGATCACCGTGTGGTCTGAGCTATAAGTATGTATTATAAAGGCTGGGTGGTAGGAGTTGTTGTCTTTGAGTGGGTAGGATCCAAGAGTGGATTTGAGGTAGGATCCTGAGGGATCTGAGGTAGGATCCTGAGGTAAAATATTCGGTATACCTCTAAGGTAGAGCTGCTAAGCCTGAGGTAGGACTATCTTTAGTTTGAATTGTAGGAGTGATCCTCACTCTAAGGTGTAAGGTCCTGAGGGATCCGAGGTGTAAGCTCAAGGAGCTTAGGAAATAGAAGAAGTTAGCAAAATCTAGGTCACTACTAGATAGGTGGAGAGGGAAGTAGATGTACCCAAGATAGGGGAACAACTATAAATATAGTGAGTTATTGTGAATTTTGAAAGCTAACAACTAACCCCAGCACAATCTAAGCTCATAAATTCAAAAGACTTAAAAGAGCCAAAATAAACCTATTCACCCCCTCTATGTGTTTAGCTACCTTTGAATAAAGACTTTTAAGTGGTATCAGGGGGCGGTTGTTCAAAAAGGACTTAACAGTCTAAACAGATCTCTATGGGTAGCAAAAGCTTATCTCCATGGCTTTAGGTGAGAACCATAATGAGTTGGGTTCTATGAAACTTCCTATTTGTAGGGAGGAAAATTCTGGGATCTGGAAGGAGAGGGTAAGACCGTTTATAGAAGCTCATACCCTAGGATATTCATAACTATTTAAGAGGGAGCTTTCATTCCCATGAAGATCTCTATTATAGATGCCAATATCCATACTCCCAAGAAATACACTGAGATGACCAATGATGAAGTCATTATGGACACTATGGACAAAAGGGCTTAGAATATTATTATAATTGTCATAGATAACTCCACATTCCAGAACTTGGTCCACTACATGACTGCTAAAAAAATATGGGATTCTTTAATTGTGTATATAGATGAGATATAGGAGGTGATGAAAATCTCTCATGAACTAGAAGTATGAGGCCTTCAAGCAAGGAAAGAAGGATTCCATAGAAGAATCTTATGAAAGAGTTTTCAAGATTATGAACAGCCTGATTACTTATTGGAGACAGTTCATAAAATATAAGCTGAATGACAAGTTCTTGAGATCCCTCAATAAGGAATGAGATATCAAGATTTGTGTCATCAGGGAGGTTGGTAACGTGCCTGACACTCTACCGCAGAGCCTATTTGGGATGCTGTTGTCTAATGAGCTGCAGCTAAAATCCAGAATGGCAGAAAATGATGCTTCCAGAATCTTCAATAGAGAGAAGGCAGTGGCCTTCAAAGTTGAAGCTCTAAGGAGGTGCAGGAAAAAGACCCCTTCTCCACCAAGGAGAACTGCTGAGTTAGAGTACTCAGATCCTAGCACCTTAGCTAATGAATTGTCAAATGGAGAACTTACCTTGATCTCTAAACAGTTCAAGAAGATGTTGAGCAGGAGAAGATAGTGGAAGAACAAGGGCTTTTCTAGCTCTAGCTCAAGAAAGCTATATACCAGCATGGGAAGTCCCGAAAAGACCCTTAAAGTATCTAGCGTCTACGTAAATCACCTAGAGGGGTGTGAATATGTGATGTGTGCGTATTTTTGTGGAATAAAAATTATCTAAAAGACAAACACACAAACACACAAACACAGAGATTTTTATAGTGGTTCACCGTATTGGGTACGTTCACTATCCCGGCTCGCCTATCTACCACAAAGGGTATGATTCGACTACTTCACCTTTCTCAGATTATACTAATCTTACACCACGGAGCAACACTCCTATACCTCGATCCACAACCAGATCTACAAACTCGATCCACATACCAGATCTACACCTCGATCCACAAACTGGATCTACAAACTCGATCCACTAACGAATCTACAAACTCGGCGATAAAAATCCTACAAACTCGGAGACAAAGCTCCTACAAATGTAAAAAAAATTTACAACAATAATAAAATTGTTTTACTCTTCGAGATCTGAAATCTTCAGGAATCTTCCTCCTTGAAAACTAAAAAGCATAGTGAAGATGTTGAGGAATAAAACCGAGAAAACGTAGTTCTGAAAACATTGGATCTGACAGGATCAAATAGATGTTAAAGAATCTTAGGATCTTGGATCTGTCAAATCTTGTCTTACTTTGAATCGCTGGATCGAGATCTTAGCGGCACAGAATAATAGCAATGAAGACGTGCGACTTCTCCCGATTTTGGAAAGTGCGAATTGCGATCGTTGTAATGATTCTTCTTGTAATTATTCTTATTAGAGTTAGCGATTTGTCTGAAAAGACTATTTATAGATCACGTCTATCGGTCATGAGTGATTAAGGAAAGATCCACGCGATTAAGAAAAGATCAATTATCATTAACTTAGGTTAATTTTAAATCCCGTCAGATGATTTAGAAGGAAAAATTCGCAATGACATTTCTCGAAAAGAAGTATATTTCTCGAGAAACATTCACTTTCTCGAGAAAAGACTTGATGAAATTTCTATGAAGAAAATTACTATTTTCTCGAGAAGAATATTATTTCTCGAGAAAGTGACTTAGCGCATTTTTCGAACTAGAGACAAATTTCTCGAGAAGTACATGATTTCTCGAGAAATGAATGGCTTTCTCGAGAAATGGTCTGACTTTCTCGAGAAATTCACTTAGCGAAAATTCTGAGAACTAAAGATTTGATTTCTCGAGAAAGAATTGATTTCTCGAGAAGAATACATAACTTCTCGAGAAATGGACTTAGACAGATTTTGAGATTTTTTTGAGAATACTTAATGTTTCTCAAGAACAGCTATGCTTTCTCGAGAAATAGACTTAGACTTCTCGAGAAACATGTTCCTTTTCTCAAGAAATGGACTTGAGTAAATTTCTGAAAAATTCTTTTCTTCTACATTGGAAATCAACAACCCTTCCCTTCTTACATTTCTTTAGTACTTGAAAATGAAGTGCATCCCAATAGAGAGGTTACAGATGAGTCAACACCATGGATCACACAATGAGGGATTACATTGTACGGTAATGTGTTTAGCGACTCATTGTAAACTTACATTAGTCTACACTTAGCAATATTAACCTGCAAGCACTCAACTAAAAGATAGAATCAAATACATACTTAATTCATCTTAGTTCAAGGGTGACTTCATACAAATCTAGGTTATTGTGGATACAATACCCAACAATCTCCCCCTATTTGTAGAAGTCAAAACCCTCTATACTAAGGTGAATTATATCAAGATAATCAAATAATTAACTAACAAGTAAAACTATATAAGCAATGATAACTGAGAACTAATAAGATCAACAAAATTCAAAATTTTATGTATGTATGGACTTTGTCCATTGATACATCCAGATCCACAAGATTCTACATTATAGCTAATTTCCGATCATTTGGATTGTGCTAATACTGTCTTTCTTTCTTTTCTTGCTGTCTTTTCTGATACCTGTATGGTTTGGGGTAGTACTTTGGAGTTTGAGGAGAAGCTTTAGGATTATTGCGTCCATATTCACGATCATAAATTCTTCTTTTGGTCATAGATTTTTCATAAAGCTCTCACTGTTGGTGACTATAATTATCATTTCTATCTTCATTAAAATCTACAACCAGCTTTAGAGTATCAAAAATAAGAGACTTTGAAGTAGTACTCCACACTTCAGCAAATTCTTTTTCAATCCTTTTAGCTTCACCTTGACTGGGAATGGATCTGCATGCAGAAGCACCGTCACCATAATTCTTGTGGAATCTATGGTTTCTCATGAGTCCATACTTGAGAATAGATTTTAGGAGGGAATTCATACTATTTAGGTCTAGGTGAGAAGGTAGACTTGAAAGTATTTGGATCTATATGGGGAGGTGGAGCTTCATTAGGATCAACTTGAAATTCTGGAGAGATCAGATTATGCATCCAGACAACAGACTCAAAATCATATAAGTTTACACCTTTAATCTGCTTTTCTACACTTTTGGTGATCTCTTTTAGTTGATCACCCAATAGATTTTTCATGTCTTGAACTTTCTTGTCTAGATTTTCCTTCACTTTATCCTCCCCCTTTTTGACTTCTACAACTAGGGTCACAATGATATCTTCCTTAAACTTGCCAACCTATTCACAAGTTTTGAAATTCTATTCCTCAGTTTTCTTCACCAATTTGATCTGATTGTTCGCCAGAGTGACTGATTGATTCATTACTTCATGAATACTAGTGATGGTGTGGTCTATAGGCTTTCCACCAATTTGCAACAGTCTTTTGAACTCATCTGTATTGTGTTGAATTTCAGCAAGGCCTCTACTCATCTATTTTTCAAGAGCAGTGACTTTTGCAGTTACTAGTTGGAGAGACTTGTCAAAGTACTCTCTTTATTTTGTCAGCATAGATTCTACCTAACCAAATAGTGTATCATCAGGAATTATTTTTGTTGGAGGGGGTGGAGTAGGTAAAGCTAGAACTATCCATATAGGTATTTCTTCAATAATATCTGAGGTTGCACCTATTTTGAATGAAGTCATCTCATCCCCTTCCTCACCTAGGATAGTAGGGAGAGAGAAATCTAAACTCCTTATGGGAGGTTCTGCAGGCTTTGGTATAATTTCATCATCACCATCAGAGACTGCATCAACATTCTCCCAATTAACTTATTCCTGGGGCTGAGAATCTTCTGTTGTTTCTTAAGGGATTTCTTTAGGGATCTCTGTAGGAGACTTTTCAGTAGTCTTATCAGAAGAGATGAATAGGGGTTCATCTGATGTTAGACTTTCAATCATCCTGTTAATGTCATCTGTAGTAGTATCTAGTAGAGTATATTCGTCAGAGGAGGAGTGAACATTCATACCTTAGCCATCATCATCCATAGAGGTGCTCTGTGCATCATCAGACTGAGCTTTACATTCTTCTACCACTGCCACATCATCATTAACAAATTTCTCTGGAATCCAGTCTGTAGGAACATCTGTCACTGACACTTCATGAACTTAGGTAGCAGGCTCCCCCTTAGCAGCTCCACCAGATGTGTCAGCTGTATCATTGTGAGGAGGAGATGGGATCCCATCCTCATCATTAATTATAATTCTTGGAACTCGTGGAGCCTGGCCTGGCTTTGGAATTCTGATCTTCCATCTCTGGATGGAGGATATAGAGATTCTCTTCTGGTGGTGAATTGCCACACCTTTTGATATGTCAAAGATTACTGGGTAAGCTTCATTTAGATACAGAGAAATTATTCTTCCAAAGTTTGGTGCTTTCAGACTTTCCATGATCTTTTCAAATAATAGGTATCCCCATTGGAGCTTCTTTCTGCACATAACTGCAGTCATCATATCAAAGAAATCTAAAGAAATGTATCCGATGGAGCCCGTTTTGCCGAGAAGCACCTTTCTTAGAATATCGACCAGATGTTTACTTTCATCTGACATATTTTGTCTTTTAATTGAAATGGTGGATTCTGGAAGACCATATAAGGAGTAGGCTGTTGAGTAATCATCTGCTTCCAGATAGTATTCCTCAGGAATTGATGGTAGTCGGAGAAACTGTGTCAAGGAAGATGGCTTGAGTTTGATCTTGATGTCTCTAATTGAGCTATTCAGCAATTTTCCGCTTCTCTTAAGCTTCGCATTTTTGAATAACTCTTCTACATCTTTTATCAGCACCTTGCATGGATGTTCAAGTATGAAGGAGAGGCTGACGGATTCTAGAAGTAGCAGAACATTATTGAAGTCATCTGAAATTTCCTCTATGCCTGCGCTAACAAATTCACTGCCCACACCAAACTTCGAATATGGAGCCATCGATTACAGAGAATGAGGAAATTTAGATTTGCCAGAGAAGAAGCAGTGGACTTTACGAGAAGAACGACTAAATGCTCTGGAGGGACTGAAGAGTTTTCTCTGGAGAGTCTATTCGAATTTGAGGATTTGGATTTCTATGGACTTAACTGTTGGGTATTGTATCTACAATAACCTAGATTTGTATGAAGTCACCCTTGAACTAAATGAATTAAGATTTATTTGATGCCAGAATCAGTCAGATCTTTATTCAAAAATTTGAAGCTTTACAATTTTTCAAGGAGGAAGAGATCGAGAATCAGTCAGATCTGTGAAGACAAGTTTGTGTATTTCAGTGTAAATCCATTTTATTGTTGTAGGAGTTATTCTCCGAGATTGTAGGAGTTATTCTCCGAGTTATAGGAGTGATTCTCCGAGTTGTTGTAGGAGTGGTTTTTTACTCCGAGTTGTAGGAACGTTGTTTCGAGTTATAGGATTATTTTCCAATCCAAGATAATAGTGTAGTTGCCGACTCTAGCATGGTGCTAGATAGGTGAGGTGGAGAGTGGATGTACCCAAGATTGGGGAACCACTATAATCTTTGGTGTCGTCTGTGGATTGCTTGTTTATTTTTTGCGCATCTTTTGTATAATTTTTATTCCTCAAAATGACGCAAAACTCACTTATTCACCCCCTCTAGGTGATTTAGGTAGATAACTAGACACTTTCAATTGGTATCAGAGGGAGATTGTTCATCAAAAGGTTAACACCTTTAACAGATCCTCTCCTGGTTGTCTTAAGAGTGTACAAGCATGGAGAATGTCAAGGAATTTGCTAAGCTCCCCGTATGCACTAAGGCAAACTTTCCCATGTAGAAAGAAAGGGTAAAGTTCTTCATGGAAGCTGTGGATCCAAGGATTTTCATGATGGTGGAAGAAGTCCGCTACATTCCAATGACGGCCTCCACTATTGATTCCTCAAAGCAAGTACCAAAGAAGGTAAAGGATCTCGATAAAGATGAGATTGCACTTGTCTCTCTAGACAAGAAGGCTAAAAATATCATCGCAAGTACAGTCGATGATTCGATGCTAATGTACAATCCCATGTCCGCCAAGTGGGTCCAGCAGGCCAAACGAGCGGACCAAGGTGGCATGCCCATGCCAGAACATCATACGGGTGAACTCAAAACGGCCAGCTCGCTCCCGCTAGAGCTAGGAGGGCGAACTACGCGAGCCGGCCCAACCAACTTGTGTCCGCCCAGGATTCGTCAAATCGAGTCGGGTTTTCGCCGAACTGAGCTCGGGTTGAGACCGACGTCCGTCGAGCAGGGCTTAGCGTATGTCAAACGGAGCTTGCCTTTCGATGAGCAAGTCTCACCATTCGTCTACTGGAGCTCGCTGTTCATCGAGTGGGGCTCGACATTCTCGCCATTCGTCGAGGGGAGCTTGGTATTCTTCGATCTAACCTCGTGAGTTAGAATCCTAGATTCGCCGAACAAAGCTTGACGACCTCAATTCTTCTGGAATTCTTTCCATAGTCCCAGGCCGCCCCGGGCGGGTGAAGGTATTAGAGGGCTACTCGCCAAGCTACTTTATAAGTTCTCATTTGGACTTTACCCACACTGACGCCATCCCGTCTTTTGTATTGAGTGACGTTGCTCCACTCGATGCTCTCGATGCGCTCCCGGCTTTTGTGTTGAGTGACGTTGCTCCACTCGACGCTCTCAACACCCTCCTGGCTTTGGCATTGAGTGACGTTGCTCCACTCGACTCTCTTGATGCCCTCTCGGCTTTGGCATTGATTGATGTTGCTCCACTCGATGCTCTCGATGCCCTCCTGTCTTTGGCGTTGAGTGACGTTTCTCCACTCGACGTTCTCGGCGCCTTCCTGGAAATGGCGTTGAGTGATGTTACTCCACTCGCATAGTCTCCTATAAGGTGTTTTTTTTACCATTTTACCCCAGCTGGTCTGCCTATAGCCTGTTAGAACAACGGAGTTACACTGTTAGCAGACTCGATTGGGCTGCATATAGCTGTTCAAGACAACGGATGTTGGCTATTTGCAGGCCATTTTCAGAAATCTATAATTAAGACCCAACGGGCATCTCAGAAGGCATGCTTGTCAGTATTCAGATCGTCTTGCGCTTTCTGAGGTAGCCTTAGCTCAGCCTTTGTCTAAGGAGCGGAAGCACTCTAAGATCTTCTGGGTGTGTGGTGGGACCTCCATGCCAAGCTCTTGGGTCAGTTTCCATTTCTTTTTGCTATTTTTCTTGCAGGAGAGAAGTAGGTTCGCGATCACCCCTTCCCCGAGGGTGAACTCCACGAGAGACTGAGTTTTCAGTTTCAACAGCTACAAAATCTCATTCACTGCCAATCTGCCAAAGAGATGTGGCAGTCACTGATCATGTTGATGGAGGGCACAGAAGAATTAAGGGATGATAGAAGATCCCTTTTGAACCAGAAGTATGAGGCCTTCAGGAAAGGCCCTAAAGACACTATAGTAGACACTTATGAAAATTTTTTCAAGATCGTCAACAGCCTAAGGAACTATGGCCGAAACTTGACTAACTGAGAGTTAAACGATAAAATCCTAAGACCCTTAACAAAGGAATGGGACAACAAAATATGTTCCATGAGGGAGTTTGGAAAGCTAGCTGAGACTGATCCTCAGAACCTCTTCGGGAAGCTGATGTCATATGAGCTTCAAATAATACAAGAAAAGCTGAAGAAGAGGGAAGCTGATCCTCATCGAAGGAGAAGTCTATCGCACTAAAGGCAGACAGCTCAAGGAAGGTTAAAGCTACTTCTCCTGCTCCTGCACAGGAAGAATGTGAAGAAGAAGACTCAGAACCGAGCATCTCGGGCTTAGAACTATCATATGGAGAGTTCTCCTTACTCTCTAGAAAGTTCAAAAAGTTCCTGAGTAAGAAGAAGTAATGGAAAGACAAAGACTTTTCCTCCAGAAGAACACATCACGATGGTGATCTTCATAAGAAAGGATCAAGTAGCCATGACATATATAACTCTAAACCGAACAAACATATTTTATCTGACATTGTTTGTTACTGTTGTAATATTCCAGGGCACATAATTGCTGATTTCCTGCACAAGAACAAAGAGGGTGGAAGAAGAGAAGAAAATAAGTCTTCTTATAGTAAAAAGAAATCTGAAAGAAGCCTAGTAGCCAAGAAGGCCAAGACACTCATGACACTGACTCTGTTGAAATTTGTGAAGTGGAAGTGGTTGACGGGACAGGCCGGGCGGCCTGGGGGGACAGCATTGGCAGACTAGGCAGACTGGGCGGACTGTGATGTGCGGCCTGGTGGAAGGTCTAGTGAAAAGCCGGCTGTCTTCTGAGCGGGTTGTTTGCATGAAGTTCGCGGACTATGCGGCCTGTTATCTGCGGATAGGGCGTTTGCTGATTGGTTTAGCCAAGGAGAGGCCTGAGCGGATAGAGGCTTGCGGACTGGTGCATTGCTCAGTGGCCGTGGTGCAAGCTTGTGCTAATAGACGGTTTGGTTCTTGTCCACGGGAAGATTGCGGACTGGCATGTCCGCGGTATGGGCTGTTGCGGACTGAGCTTAGAGCTTGGCTGAGGCCTTGTCGAGCTCTGGTGATACAGCAGGTTTTTTCTGTAGAGGTCGTTGGCGGACTGGTTTTGGAGTCCGGGAGATGGTTGCTGCGTTGGGCAGGAGTGCGAGGAGCTTGCGGACTGCTGGCGGTCTGTGCTACGATGTTTGGCGGACGGGAGTTTATGTCCTCCAGCTCGCATTGGCCTTTGATGGTTTTGGACTTGGTCACACTCTGTGCCAAGACCATGGTGTACGCCGTGTCCGCCAAGTCCGCTGTTGACCGGGCAGACTGTTGCTATCTGCCTTTGGTCGTGGACTTGTGGCGGATTGAGGCGTGAGTCTTGCGGACTGCCTTGGGTTTGTGCGGACAGCCATTGAAGGGTGTTGCTGTCATGCACTGGTCGGAAGCTTTGCGGGCTGATGCTTTGTCCGCATAGCTTTGGCGGACTAGAGAGGGTTCGCCAATGTTGCCTTGCTCCTGGCGGTTTTCCTTAGTATCCGGCTAAGTCCTTGTGGACTCGGCGGACGGGGTTTTGCTATCGCGCGGGCTAGGGCAGTGTCGCTATCTCGAGGACGGTGACCACACTCCTCACCTCGCCTATAAATAGGACCCCCCTAGCACATCTACAGTAACTTGAGTGAACAGTAAGTTGGGTTGGGCAAGGAGCTGTGGTCTCAGTTTGTCTGTCCGCGTGGATTGATTCAGGGATGACGGTTTGCTGTGTGCAGGTTGCGCGGGTAGCTTCAAGGAGCCAGGAGTTTGGCTTTGACTTCGGTCAAGTACTTGGAAGTTGTGCAGTCTCTGCGGATTCAGTAGGAGGTCGCTCTGCGGCTTGTCAACTCTATTTCAACTTTGCCAGCTTCAATAACCTGTCCGCCGGCTTCAGGAGGGTAGGGGGTGTTTCTCAGTTCGGTTTCAGCAGGAGATGAATAACGGTGTGTTCGCGCGGCCTCGCGGCTTCGGCAGACTCCGTGGCTATTCGGCGGATTGCAGCCTAGTTCGGACGATCTCAGCAGACTCGGCGACCTCGGCAACATCGGCGGTCTCGGCGGACTCCGGTGCTGTCCGCCTGGCTTGGGTTTTGGTTCTTTCTGTTTACAGCTCTTATACTAGTGAAATCATGTCTCGCTATGTATGCCTCGTGTTGTAAAGAAGTGAATGTGTAAAAGATCTGCTTGTACTTCCATTGTTTGTTGGGATTAACCTTTGTTCCTTGGTTTTCCGCTGGTTCAACGTGAGAACTGGGTAGTGCCGAAGATATTAATTTGGCGTTTGGGGTACCTTGATGACCACGTTGAGAAATTTTAACATGGTATCAGAGCGAGGTTCAGTTGCGTGAGCGGAAGTCAACCAGTGTTGTTACTCAGTGATTGAGTGGTGATCAACCTGTGTTGTTGCTCGGAGCTTCTGAAAGGTTGCCAATAGGTGTTTCAATGGAAGGGAGCTTTGCAAGGGGTCTTGGCATTGAACTCTTAACGCCGACTAACTTCAAGAAGTGGAAGTCGTGCATGAAGAGTTATCTTCTTGGAGAGGAGCTGTGGTAAGTCGTCGGTGGTGACGACAGACAGGAAGTCACGGCTGCGTTCGGTACTGCTGAGCAGGTTAGGCTCTGGAGAAGAACAAATGCTAAGGCGGAGTTCATTCTGAAGAGGGCCGTGTCTCCGGAACTGTTTGATCACATCGTTGGATGTGAGTCCGCTGCTGATATTTGGACAACCATTGATAAGTTGTTCAATAGGAAGAATGTGGCACGACTTCAGTTCTTGGAGAATGAGTTGGAAAGGATAACTCAGGGAGACCTTTCCATGTCCAAGTACTTCTTAAAGATGAAGAGCTTGTGTGCTGAGCTGTCGGCACGGGATCCTGATGAGCCTATCTCTGAGGCGAAGATGAAAAGGCACATTATTCGCGGCTTGCGGAAGGAGTATGTGTCTTTTGTAACATCTGTTCATGGGTGGGCTACTCAGCCGTCTTTGCTGGAGCTGGAGAATCTGCTTGCATCGCAGGAGAGCTTGGCAAGGCAGATGGCTGGAGTGAACCTGAATCAGGAAGGCAGCGAAGCTCTCTTCTCAGGCAATAAGAAAGGATGGGAAGGGAAGAAGAAGAAGAAGGTCCAGGTCGCTGGTGAGAAGGAGACTTCAACCTCATATCAGCCGGAGAGGAGCAATGCTCCTAAGGACTGGAAGAAGAACCTGAAGTGCTACCGGTGTCATCAGCGAGGGCACTTCAAGCGGGACTGCAAGGTCAAACTGCAGCTTGGGCATGCTGCGGGAAAGGAGGAAACTTTCTCGAGAAGTGAAGAAGCAGAATGGGGCAGAGCTTTTATAACGGGCACTTGTGTCCGGGCCTTGTCTGCTGAGGACTTCAACGGCGAGTGGATCGTGGACTCTAGGTGTGGTCATCACCTCACCAGAGACAAATCGAAGTTCCCCTCCATGCAGGCTTACTCAGGTAATGAAGCTATTATCACTGCTGATAATACTGTTTATGCAGTAGAGAAAGAGGGGGTCGTGTCTTTGGGTAGTGATCAGGGCCCACTCACGTTAAGGAGTGTATCACGTGACGGGCATGAAGAAAACCTCTTCTCGGTGACCAATGCGGTGGACACTGGTTATCACGTTCTGTTTGGGCCAACAGACGTGAGGTTCCTTCGCAACGTATCAGCGGTGAAGGCTGATGTTGCTCATGTAGGGAGGAGGGTGAAGAACTTGTTTGTTCTTGCCACCAATTCATATGTTGATAGGATGATGGCCAATGATAGCGCGGCTATCTGGCATGAGACTGGGGCATGTTGGCATGGATAAGCTAAAGACGATGGCGAGTAGAAGTCTGGTGAAGGGGTTGTCGAAGTTGTCCTCCTTTGGTGATGGGCATGTTTGCGCGGGCTGTCAATACGGTAAGGCACATCGCCTTCCGTTTGATAAATCACAAACAAGGAGCAAGAAACCATTGGAGTGCATTCATGGCGACTTGATGGGACCGACGGTTACTGCCATCCTTGGTGGAAGCAGATACATGCTTGTCTTGGTTGATGACTACTCAAGGTATACTTGGGTGTACTTCTTAAAGGAGAAGTCGGAAGCCTTCCATTTGATTATGGAGTTTAAGGAGTTGGTAGAAGGTCGGCTTAGCTTGCGGATTAAGAAGCTGAGAACTGATAACAGGGGTGAATTTGTTTCCTCCGAGTTTTCTAACTTCTGCAGGAAGCACGGGATCCAACGAGAGCTTACTTGTGCTCACACTCCACAACAAAATGGGGTAGCGGAGCGGAAGATCCGTCATCTGACGGAGACCTACAAATGCTGGCGTCATGCGAAAGATATCCCAATGTCCTTTTGGGCGGAAGGGATGTCTTGTGCTGCTTAGGTCATCAATCGGATGCCACTCAGCCCTATCAACATGAAGACTCCTCTTGAGCTGTTGCTTAAGGAGAAGCTGAGTGTGGGACACCTTCGGGTGTTCGGTTCAACTTGCTACGTGCATGTCCCGGATGCTTCACGGACTAAGCTGGATGCGAAGGCAAGGAAGTTTCTCTTTGTTGGCTACGATGAGCGGAAGAAGGGATGGAAATGCATGGACCCTGTGACGAGGAAGTTCGTGGTGTCAAGAGACGTTGTCTTTAACGAGCTGACGTCATATGGAGGTGGCTCGGTTGAGCTAACCGGAAGTAGCAAGGTTGATGAAGCACCGGTGGTGGCTGCTGAAGGCTTAGAAGAGGAGCTTGCTGTTTCACCAGCAGCTCCTATTGCTTCTATCTTCGAGGCTGAGCCTTCAGGCTCAGGAAGCAGGGGGAGCACTGCTCAATGCTTGCCCCAGGTAGGAGTTGAGCCCGAAGAAGCAACGGAAGCAGTGAGCAAGGAGCCGACCCTTCGGAGATCGAAGAGGGTGGTTAAGGCACCGGCTCGGTACTATGATGGGAATGCAGTGAGCTTTGTCTCCTGCTTCTTTGCAGGTCCTCTGGATGAGCGAGAGCCTGCATACTTCAACGAGGCCACTGGAGTGAAGGAGTGGGAAGGTGCCATGAAAGAAGAGATTGATGCTCTGAAGAAGAATGAAACCTGGGACCTTGTGCCCAAGGTTGATGGCATTACTCCGGTTACTTGCAAGTGGGTGTATAAGTTGAAGAAGAAGGTTGATGGGAGCATTGATAGGTTCAAGGCTCACCTGGTCGCTAGAGGATTCTCACAGCAGTATGGAGAAGACTATGAGGAGACTTTCAGTCCAGTTGCGAAGATGACTTCAGTAAGAGTGGTAATCGCCTTGGCTGCTAGCAAGGGATGGAGGTTATGGCAACTCGATGTGAAGAATGCCTTTCTTTACGGAGAGATTGACAAGGACATCTTCATGGATCAGCCGCTTGGTTTTGTCTCTGAAAAGCATCCGGACTATGTCTGCAAACTCAGGAACGCTCTCTATGGGTTGAAGCAAGCTCCTAGAGCTTGGTATGGGAAGATTGTAGACTACTTGCAATTCTGTGGATACCTTGCTTCTAACTCGGATTCAAGCTTATTCGTCAAGAAGAAGGGGGAGCTACAAGTCCTGGTCCTACTGTATGTGGATGACATGATCATCACAGGGAATTCGGAGGCGGAAGTAGCAAGGCTCAGGGCAGAGCTTGCTATACGCTTCGAGATGAAAGACTTGGGAGAGTTGCATCACTTTCTCGGTCATGAAGTGGAGAGGAAGGAGTGCAGGGTTCTCATTTGCCAGAAAGGGTATGCTGATCGCATTGTGAAGCGGTTCGGCATGGGTGAAGGGAAGAAGGGTAAGCTTCGACGAGATGAGGGAAGGGTTCTTCATGATCCCTTGGTGTTCAGGGCTCTTGTTGGGAGCTTGATTTATCTGACGATTACAAGGCCGTACATTGGTTATGCTGTTGGCCGAGTAAGTCGGTATATGGCTGAACCAAGCAATCTCATCTAGTGGCGGCGAAGGGTATTCTGAAGTATGTCAAGGTGACTTCTGACATGGGACTCCTCTATAGAAGGGACTCGTAGTTTGCGTTGCTCGGGTACACGGATGCTGACTATGGCGGTGATTCGGATGATCGGAGGTCCACTTCAGGTTATGTGTTCACTTGCAGTTCAGCTAGCATCTCGTGGTGTAGCAAGAAGCAGGACTCGGTTTCGGTTTCAACCACGGAGGCGGAGTATAAGGTTTTGACCTTGGCTGCTCGGGAAGCCGTTTGGTTAAGGAGGCCTATAGAGGATGTTCATGAAGAAGTGCAAGGGCCTACTTTACTCCGGGGTGACAATGAGAGTGCTCTCAAACTGGTTAACAATCCACTGTGTCACGACATGACCAAGCATATAGAGATTGATCACCATTTCATCAAGGAGAAGGTGTTAGAGGGGTCTCTGCTGGTCGGGCATGTTCGGAGTGAAGATAATCTTGCTGACATCTTCACGAAGCCACTGTCGAAGGGGCCCTTTGAACGCTTGCGCAGCTTGTTGGGCTTGGTCGCCACTTCCCACTTCAAGGGGGAGTGTTGAAATTTGTGAAGTGGAAGTGGTTGACGGGACAGGCCGGGCGGCCTGGGCGGACAGCATTGGCGGACTAGGAGGACTGGGTGGACTGTGATGTGCGGCCTGGTGGAAGGTCTAGTGAAAAGCCGGCTGTCTTCTGAGCGGGTTTTTTTCATGAAGTCCGCGGACTATGCGGCCTGTTATCTGCGGATAGGGCATTTGCTGATTGGTTTAGCCAAGGAGCGGCCTGAGCGGATAGAGGCTTGCGGACTGGTGCATTGCTCAGTGGTCGTGGTGCAAGCTTGTGCTGATAGATGGTTTGGTTCTTGTCTGCGGGAAGCTTGCGGACTGGCGTGTCCGCAGTATGGGCTGTTGCGGACTGAGCTTAAAGCTTGGCTGAGGTCTTGTCGAGCTCTGGTGATACAGCAGGTTTTTGCTATGGAGGTCGTTGGCGGACTAGTTTTGGAGTCCGGGAGATGGTTGCTGTGTTGGGTAGAAGTGCGAGGAGCTTGCGGACTGCTGGAAGTCTGTGCTACGGTGTTTGGCGGACGAGAGTTTATGTCCGCCATGCTCGCATTGGCCTTTGATGTTTTTGGACTTAGTCACACTCTGTGCCAAGACCATGGTTTCCGCCGTGTCCGCCAAGTTCGCTGTTGACCGGGCAGACTGTTGTTATCTGCCTTTGGTCGTGGACTTGTGGCGGATTGAGGCATGAGTCTTGCAGACTGCCTCGGGTTTGTGCGGACAGCCATTGAAGGGGGTTGCTGTCCTGCAGTGGTCGGAAGCTTTGCGGGCTGATGCCTTGTCCGCATAGCTTTGGCGGACTGGAGAGGGTTCGCCAATGTTGCCTTGCTCCTGGCAGTTTTCCTTGGTATCCAGCTAAGTCCTTGCGGACTCGGCGGACGGTGTTTTGCTATCGCGCGGTCTAGGGCGGTGTCGCTATCTCGAGGGCGGTGACCACACTCCTCACCTCGCCTATAAATAGGACCCCCCTGGCACATCTACAGTAACTTGAGTGAACAGTAAGTTGGGTTGGGCAAGGAGCTGCGGTCTCAGTTTGTTTGTCTGCGCGGATTGATTCAGGGCTGACGGTATGTTGTGTGCAGGTCGCGCAAGTAGCTTCAAGGAGCCAAGAGTTTGGCTTTGACTTCGGTCAAGTACTTGGAAGTTGTGCGGTCTCTGCGGATTCAGCAGGAGGTCGCTCTGCGGCTTGTCAACTATGTTTCACCTTTGCCAGCTTCAATAACCTGTCCGCCGGCTTCAGGCGGGTAGGGGGTGTTCCTCAGTCCGGTTTCAACAGGAGACGAATAACGGTGTGTCCGCGCGGCCTCGCGGCTTCGGCGGACTCCGTGGCTATTCGGCGGATTGCAGCCTAGTTCGGGCGATCTCAGCGGACTCGGCGACCTCGGCGACCTCAGCGGTCTCGGCGGACTCCGGTGCTGTCCGCCCGGCTTGGCTTTTGGTGCTTTCTGTTTACAGCAGTTATACTAGCGAAATCATGTCTCGCTATGTATGTCTCGTGTTGTAAAGAAGTGAATGCGTAAAAGATCTGCTTATGCTTCCATTGTTTGTTGGGATTAACCTTTGTTCCTTAGTTTTCCGCTGGTTCAACATGAGAACTGGGTAGTGACGAAGATATTAATTTGGCGTTTGGGCTACCTTGCTGACCACGTTGAGAAATTTTAACAGACTCATCTGAGTCAAGTGAGGAAGAGGAAGCCTATTTTGGGCTGATGGCACAGACAAATGAGAAATAAGAACCCCAGTACACTGGGAAGGTAAATTCTCACACCCGTCTCTCAAAATCTGATGCTTCAAACCATAATCATGAGGACTACTCTTTTGATGACGAGTCTTAACTCATGACTCAATACAAGGAATAAATCAAGGCTTACGACAAATGTCGAAGAGTCGCGAGAACTTAAGACATGGAGATCAAATATCTTAAGGCTAAGGAGAGCACTCTGAGGGAGGAAGTCACAAGTATGGACTCACTCAGAAAGGAATTCCATGTCGTGATCGAAGAATACAATAAAGCTCTCGAGCACCTAAACCTGAAAGAGAACATCATCGAGAAATTGGAAGAACAACTTGTCGCTGAAAAGAAACTGGTTAAAAGATTCTCCAAGACCAAGAAAGTCCTTCCATTTGTTACCGAATTCTCTGCTCAGGCAAAAGTAGCTGGCTTAGGCCATCATGCAGCTCCTAGTAAATATTCTATGAGGAATAAAGCTCAAAGAAGAAATAAGGCTGCTAAGATAGCTTTTGCCAAAGAGAGGGGAAGGTCCTCTAGATCAAACTTTGTTTAAGAAGGTCATCTTCCCAACAAACGAGTTTGATTTTGATTCATACTATAGTCATTTTGCGTGGCCTACTTATGTATAGCCTAAGTAACGGTTCCAAGGATGGACCCATCCCCAAAACTTTGTTGAAAGTGTACTCAAGGAACCTTATGAGGAAATACAAATGAAATACTATAGTCCATACGTTCATGACCCTAATATTAAGAAGGAACCTAAGGCTAAGCCAATTGTACCCAAGGAAAAGAAGGTGAAAAATTCGTGTGAGTACCATCATCATGAGGCTTCTACCTCCAGATCAGTCACCCCTGCAAGACCACATGTTCAAAAGGTCAAGCAGGAGACTTGGAAAAGGTACAACAGGTTTGACTATTGGTGTTGCGGAAAAGTTGGTCACTTTGTTGTAGATTGCTGGTTTAATCCCAGAAGCTTTAAAACTCCTCTAGTTAATCGTACTAGCCAGACCGCTCGTAATGTTAACACTCTTAGGGGGATCATGCTGACAAATAACCAAGGACCCAAATGTGTTTGGGTTCCAGAGGTAAACTGATTCTATTTTTGCAGGTATGTCCAAAGGCCAACAAATCGCCTATCTAGTATTTGGACAGTGGATGCTCTCGGTACATGACCGGGACAAGAAACCTTCTTCAGAAGTACTCTCCAATTGTGAACGAGCTAAAGGTTATCTTTGGAGGTTCTGACGGGGGAATCAAAAGAGGCTACAGTATGATCACTAACAGAGTGTATCCTTCTCAGACATTGCTTATGTTGAAGGATTAGAATATAATCTTATATGCATAAGCCAGCTCTGTGATAAAGGATACATAGTAGAATTTCATGCAGATAAGTGCTTGATAAAATCGGTAGATAACTTAGAAACGATTCTATTAGGCACTCGTAGTAGAAATATATTTTGCTTAAATTTTTTTTGCATAGACTCTTCTACACCATTGTGCTTTTTGCCAAAAGATAGCGTGTCTCTTACTAACCAATGACACAAGAGATTAACACATATAAATTACAAAACTATTAATAAATTATTTTCTCTTAATTTAGTACGTGATGCACCCAACGCTAAGTGTGTTGAAGATAGACCTTATCACACATGCGTAAAAGGTAAGAAAACAAGGGCTACCTTTAAAACATTATTGGAAAAGATTCTAATAGGTGTTTACACCTACTTCATATGGACTTGTTCGGTCCCCTATAAATTAGAAGTTTGAGAGGTAAGGATTAAACACTGGTTATTATAGATGGCTACTCTTATTTTGTATGGTTGTTCTTTCTAAAACACAAGTCTGATACTTTTGATATTTTCACTAATTGTTTAGGCAGATCTAGAATTAATACAACTGTTTAGTTGTAAAAATCAGAAGTGACAATGGAATAGAGTTCAAATATGGGTTTATGATAGAATTCTGTGAAAGCCTAGGTATCTTTCTTGAGTTTTCCTCTCCTCGTACTCCTTAACAGAATGGAGTCGCTGAGAGGAGGAATAAAACACTCATAGAGGCCTGCGGAACCATGTTGAGTGATGCCTAACTACAAGAAAACTTCTGGGCTGAAGTCATCAACACTGCTTATCACGTACAAAATAGAGCACTCATAAATAAGAACCATGATAAAACACCTTACGAACTACTAAATGGCAGGAAATCAACTATTTCATATTTTAGAATCTTTGGCAGTAAATGCTTGATATTTAACAATGGGAAGTATCACACAACTAAATTCAGTGAAAAGAGTTTTGAATGTATTTTTGTAGGATATAGTAGCCATAGTATGACATATAGGATTTTTAACAAGAAAACCCTAGTCGTAGAAGAATCTATTAATGTTGTATTTGATGAGACGAGCATGCTACAAAGCAGCTCTTCTTGTGTGTTTGTTGAAGATGCAGGTTCAAGACTAAAGGAATTAAGCTTGGATGAGCTAGTTAAAGAAAAAGGTCAAGATTTCATCAAGATCACCACTCCAATCCCAATTTTGAGAAGTTGATCACCATGATGAAGATGTCATTCAAGCTGATGAAGTCACTCTAGTGATAGAGGAAGCTCCAGATGCAAGGACTTTAGAGCTGAGACACTTAAAGGATCACCCAATTGTTCAAATCATAAGAGACCCTCGTGATGGTGTCAGAACTCGGAAAGGTACAACTAATGAGAATTTATGTTTGAGTTTTCTCTCGCAGGTTCAACCAAAGAAGTTTGAGGAAGCAAACAAGGACGCATCTTGGGTAATGCCAATGTAAGAAGAACTAAATCAGTTCAAACGTTGCCAAGTCTGGAAGCTTGTGCCAATACCCAAAGGAAAGAATGTGATTGGAACAAAGTGGGTCTACCAGAATAAGATGGATGAAGATGGAACCATAATTAAGAACAAAGCCAGACTCATCGCCAAAGGGTACAGATAAGAAGAAATGATCAACTTCGATCAGACATATGCTCCAGTGGCAAGACTGGAGGCAATCATGTTGTTCCTAGCATATGCTGCACTCAAAGGCTTCTGTTGGGTATTGTATCCACAATGTACCTGATTTGAAGACGCCCCTGAACAAGCTAAAGTAAATAGATAATGTATTTGATGAATTCTTTTAAGTTGTACTTGCAGTTATTCCACGCTAAGTACACACCACTGTCAGGGTGCAGTAGGTCAATATACACGGGTCTGCGCGACGTAATCCCTCGTTGAGCAGATCAGTGTGTTGGCCTACGTGTACTCTCTCTATTGGAGTGTACTTATTTTCAATTACAGGGCTGTGATAATGCAAGAGCAGACAAGGAGCAAGGATGGGTCAAAAAGCAGCTCATGGGTGGAAAGACGAAAAATCGTCTAAGTGATAATCGACGAGAATCTCGCCGATTCAGCGAGAATCACTAGTGATTCTCGCCGAATCGTCTAGAATCACTGGCTGATTCTCGCCGTCTCTATCCGGCTACATCAAAGCATGCAAATCTGGCACTAAGTCATAATCGTCGAGAATCATCAAGTGATTCGGCGAGAATCACTAGTGATTCTCGTCGAATCGTCGAGAATCACTGGCTGATTCTCGCCGACTCGTCGAGAATCACCTTCGATTCTCACCGAATTTGACTTGGGCGATTTTCTGGATCCCGCTGGACCGGATCAAATGTTAAGGCTCTGTTTTGAACCAGTATTAGGGTTTCTTCTGGTGGGACCCACAACGGTCATAAAAAGGTATACTACTGTATAAATACTCGCGTATTCTTGAACAGTAAGAAGAGCATTTTTGAAAAGAGAAAGCCGAGCCATCGACGTGACCTAGATCGCGAAATCCGCTCCACCGCCGTCGTCGCCGCTCGTGTCAGTAGATCGCCGACTTTGATCGTGGTTGATTCCAGATCTCCCGGCGACAGAAGCTCATCCAAGCACATCGTCTCACACATCTAACCAGAGATCATTTGTCTCTTGATTCGTTTATCGGGAAAACCTTCCCCTTCCGAATCGATTGAGACGATCGATCCTAGTGTGACCGTTGTAAGACCTTGCTAGCTTTGCTACGAATATTGAATCTCCAAAGTACAGCAGCCGCACACCGTTGTCGCCGCCGATCCCGAGAACCAAGTCGCCGTCCCTCTTGCCGCCGCCGGTTTCGGGGAGATTCTCTCCAAGTGAGATCTAGGGTTGTGGACTCTTCGGTGACTTCAAGAACACATCATCGAACGAAGAGGGACACCTTAGTCTCCAAAAGTTGTTTGTGTTCTTGTACATTCTATTTTCATTTTGTTGTAAAGGAACGTTGGTTCCTAGTTGTAAGGGTTGGGTGCAACCCGTGTTGTGGGGGTGTTGACTCCTACGTGTGGAAGGGTTCCTTCCGTTAGTGCAAGGATTGGATTTCAATCCTGTTGGTGAAGTGACCGAGTCGTCCCTGGTTGGGAGATAGGTCGAAGGGGGAAAGTGGATGTACCCAAATCGGGGAACCACTATAATTTGCTTGTGTCCTTTCTGTGCTATGCTGTTTTGTTTTCTTGTGCAGGTACAATTTAAATTCAGCAAAAATGCTGCACGTCACCTATTCCCCCCCCCCCCCCATAGGTGAAGGTAGTTGACACTAGGTGGACTTTCAGCTTCACTGTCTACCAAATGGATGTGAAGTCAGTCTTCCTTAATGGTGACATCAAGGAAGAAGTGTATGTGGAACAACCTCCAGGTTTTGTTGATCCTGAACACTCTGAATTTGTTTATTTATTATTTAAAGCGCTATATGGTTTGAAACAAGCTCCATGAGCTTGGTATGAAACACTGTCTAACTTTCTTTAGAACACGTTCACAAGGGGAAAGATAGATAAGACATTATTTCTTAGGGAAGTAAAAGGAAAGATTTTGCTAGTTCAAATCTATGTCGTTGACATCATTTTTGGTTCTACTGATGACAACCTTTGCAAGAAGTTTTCCAAACTTATGCAAGGGAAGTTTGAAATGAGCAGTATGGGAGAGTTGAGGTATTTCTTAGGACTTCAGGTGAAACAATCTGAGGATGGAATTTTCATCTCTTAAACGAAGTTCACCAAAGAATTGAGCAAGAAATTCGGAATAGAGAATGTAACCTCTATGAGGACTCCAATTAGTTCAGCTATGTATCTGGACAAGGATGAGAAAGAGGAACCTTTTGATGAAATAAAGTACAGAAGCATAATGAGATCCTTGCTCTACCTTACTGTTAGTAGGCAAGACATCATGTTTTGAACATGTATGTGTGCTAGAAATTAGGTGAACTCTAAGAAATCTCAATACACTGCTACAAAACGGATTTTGATATATCTTAAGGGCACACCAAAACTTGGCTTATGGTACCCAAGAAGTAATGATAGCGAGCTAATTGGATTTTCAGATGCAGACCTTACAGGTAGTAAAGATGATAGGAAGAGCACTTTCGGGACTTGCCAATTCCTTGGAAGGAGACTTATCTCATGGAGCAGCAAGAAGCAAAATTGTGTCGCAATCTCAATGTCCGAGTCAGAATACATTTCTGTCGGCAGCTGTTGTGCACAATTACTCTGGATAGAGAATCAATTTGAAGACTATAACTTGAAGGTCAAGGAGATGCCACTGTTCTGTGACTCCTCCAGTACAATTGCAGTACCCAACAACTCATTCTCTCACAGCAGGACAAAGCACATAGAGCTGAGGTGCCATTTCATCAGGGAGCATGTGGAGCATGGAGACATCAATCTCCTGTATATTCCAACTGACATGTAGGTTGCAGACATATTCATGAAGCCATTGGATGAGGCCAAGTTCTCATTCTTCAAAACAGAACTTGGCATGCTCAACAAGGAATGCCGAAGAAAACTGCCTCACAGAAAAGTTCAAGAATCGGATTGCCCTTCAAAAATCTTGAAATTTCTAAGTGAGGAATTCATTTCTCGGGAAACAACTTCATTACTCGAGTACTTAGTTTATTCTCGAGAACCTCAAGTTTAATTCTTGGAAATAATATCTCTACTCGAGAACATGTGAACTTCTTCTTGAGAAATGACCTTTCACTCGAGAAATCAGATGCTGAATTTTTCTCAAAGTTAAAATTTTGATATTGCCACCAGGGCACTCCAACCACCATACTTTAGGTAGTTTATTATTATTTCTTTCCTTAATCATCATGATTTAGGGTTTATATAAATAGAATAAGTCCAGAAAAATCTCCTTCTCGAGAAAACTCTTCATCTTCTTTGTCTCCACCGCTCCTCCTGCGAACAATCTTATTTCTCTTCTCGCCGGCTAGCAGACATTCAGTTCTTCAATCAATGGCTCCCACATCAAAGATAGGCATCGGCTGTGAAATCATTTCAACTGGAATCGCCGATATTTCTGACGACTTTAGAAATTTTCTTATATTGCTCGACACTGCTGGACTGACCTATGTTCCACAACACCCATGCAAAGTTCTTATTTCTGATGTGGAAGAGTTCTTCCAGAATTCTAAGGTCAAGCATAATGGTAAAGTTCTGAAAACCAAGGTACACGACATCAAAGTCAAGATGACATCAACCTATATTTCTCAACTTCTGCGGCTGCCAGTGATTGACGAGGAAGATGACCTAGAAGGGCCGGACTATGAAAGGGCTTTCAGCTTCTATGGCCTTCCAGACTCAACCATCACAATTCACCGACAACACATCAATGCATAGAGCAATCTACTTGTCGATATTTTGGGAAAGGTTCTTCTCTGCCGCACCAGTTCAATATGTTATATCACCAGTGATTTCTTTGACATGATGACAACAATAATCTATAGAAAGAAATTTCAATGGGGGATGATGATATTTGACAAGATCAAAGAGAGTATAAAAAACCCCAACTATGAAAGAATTCTGTCTCTCTATCTAAGTTAGTTGAGGCCAGATGGCTTTATCTTAGCTAAGGGCAGGCCATTCATCACATGAAGAAGGTTTCAATAACCTCCATCCAAAGATGGGAAATCAAACTCTAAAGGATAAGCCAAGCCCCTTTAGCTCTAAGGATAATTGTAGATGAAGTTTGGACCCCATCTCCCCTCTCTCATCAAATAACTGGCACAGCTGGTCCAGTTATTGAGGGGGAGCCTGCTCCATCTGTACAAGTGATATTACAGTCTGCCCGATTTCCAGTTCCATCCACAGTCCTATCTTATATTCAAGACCAAGTCACAACTCTACCAGCTGCTAAACATATAGTCATAGAAGAAGCTATAGTTGCATCTGCTGATGCAAAGGGCACTTCTGTCCAAGAAGATGGCTCATGTCTTATTGTTGCTGACCTGTCTGATCAAGAATGTAACGCCTCGAAACTCAAAAAAAGGGATGAGTAGCATTTTGAGCAAAGTTTGGGATTTGGTAGGGGTCACACGACCTGGGACATGAGCATGTCCCAGGGCCGTGTCATGCTCGGGTTCGACGATGGCCGTGTGGTCGACGAAATTACAGTCGACGATCGTCGAACAGTGAACACGGCGTGAGATACGGGTATGTCCCAGGCCGTGTACTGCTCGGGCTGTGAGCCATGCTGTGTCGGGGGTGGAACACGGCCTGGAGCCTAGGCATGTTCATCCTAACATGGGCTTGTCAAATTTGACACGAGCGTGTCGAATACCCGTGTTCTCCTCGGGTTGGTTTTGGTCATGTGTCAATGGAGGAACACGCCCCACGATACGGGCGTGTACTGGTTGATACGGGCATTTCAAGCTTGACACGAGCATGTCGAGAACCTGTGTTCTTTTCAGGATGAGATAGTTTCGGCGTCGATTGAGGACACGACCTTGGATACGGGCGTGTCACAAGCCGTGTTCATCCCAAGTTTTGGATTTTAAGTGCGAATCATGTCCGTCCATTTCCTTCCTTTGGGATCCAAGGGTCCTGGCTGATCCTGGAAGGGTTTAACCCGGGAATAGGGTTAGAAACCCTCATTTATTTTAGGTTTTCTCTTTCTAAGAGTTATAGAGAGAGGGGAGAGCAAGGAAGAAGAAGGAGGAGAGATCCGGCCACCAGTGGAGCTTCAGAACCCAAAATGGCAAGCCGAGTTCGGATCTACGGAGGCGAGGATGTTGCGGTGCCTTTCATCCACATAGATCATCATGGCGCCGAAGAGGAATGATATGGTAACAATTCTCATCTTGTACATGTGAAGTCCTCTTTCCTTTTGCATAGGAAGCCCGCTCTCACGAGTATGCGGTAAGTGTGAGGTGTTCCTTCACGTAGACATGAATAGTCCCCATTATTTTGCATGTAGAGTTCGTATTCGAGAAACGGACAGAGACATGGTGTTTGAAGCCTACCTGGACAAATTAGTATGGATCGGTGATGTTGCATTGCATGAATGCCCGGAGAAGACTCCACGTAGATGATTGTTTTTCAGGTTTTCTACACGGTAGATTGCAACAGGGAGCCTTGGGGACTAACTCCAAGATGCACCCGAAAAACTGGGCAGATGCGTGATTCTTCCAACATGGTGGCCTGGGAGCCAACTTGCACATAACTGGGTTATGTGAAGTGTGTGATCGGATTGGGACTCGAGGAAGCGTGACCCACGCATATGGCTTAAGTTGACATTGCGGTGTGAGCAACGGGTTGAGTGGAACTGTACCCGCTCTATGTGGTTCGGTTAGAGAGACCTAAAGTACATGGTACTCGCCGTTGGCATAGATGGAGGGTCTTAGGAAAAGGCCAGAAAGACCATAATGCTCACGAGATTTTCCATCCAAGGGGCGGTGGTGAGACCGCATACTTTGACCAGGTTCACCGAGAATGTGCCCTAAGAGCAAGGCGTGTGTGGCCGTGAGAGCCTACGCCTATGATGATGTGTAATTTCTTTATTATATGGCAATACTAATAAAGTACAGGGAAGGAGCATCACCGCCCCGAGTTTAGGGGCGAGATCGTTATAATTTGGTCAGCTTAGCTGACTGTTGCTTTTGTTTGCCTCTGCTCGGTGGATTGTTTCTTGCAAGTGTTGCGGAGCCGAGTGGCAAATAGCGGGCAAAAGCCCTTGTTGCCGAGCCGGCCCTCGAAGGCCTTTATTATGACGGTTTTCTTTTATTCTCAGGTATGACCGACCTACGTGCCGAGGTTTGGAAGACACTTTTATTTGAATAAGCTATTGTAAGACCATAAGGCCAAGTACTTGTGTATTTGTACGTTCATTCCGGTTGGGTTATTATAGTGGACATTCATGCTGTGGCTGGGTTCTTATTTTTGCAACTTTTAAATTGCTTCCGCTAGAATGTACTCTGGTAGGACATTGGTTATTTGCTGGATTGTTTCATTGCATAACCTTCCTGTCTGTTTGTGGTATATGGCGTCGGGCCCCGGCCAGACCTACCTCTATATGCTATGTGACGGATAGGGGGTGTTACAAAGAACTTCTTAATGATTCCCAGGTAGATGATCAAGTAATATGTATAGCAGCTGGCATTGACAGGATGATAGAGAAACTCACCTCTAAAGAACCTCTCTCCCCTTTGCCAGAAGAAAATCCATCTAAACAAGAAAAATCTTCTCAACCAGAAAATCAATCTCAACCAGAATTTTCTCAACCAGAGAAACCATCTTAACAAGAATATCCATTTGAACCAGAATCTTCTCAGCCCCAGTCTCCTATTGAGGGGGAGCAAGATGAAGAGATAGTTTCAATTTCTGATACTGAAGAATTATCTCCTGAAGCTGCTGAACCACCTCTCCCAAGCCCAAACTTCAACATTCCCAATATCATAGGTGAAGATATTGAAGATGAAACAACAACTGCTAGAAGAAAATAGACGTCCACATCTTTTGTGCTCATTGAAGAAGTAGTTCCCTAGACAGCTCAAATTCTACCTCCTCTACCTCCTCATACTGAATTCATTACTGACAAAAACATCTTAAATAAAATAGAAGACATGTTCGCTAAGCAAAGATAGTATTTTGATACCTCCGTTCAAGTTATCACAGATAAGGTCTCTGCTTTAGAAAAGGAAATGAGCCGAGGATTTGCAGAAATCCAGAGCAATACTGATGAATTTAAAAGGCTGCTATAAATTAGAGACAAACACTATTACAAGTATTGAGGAGGTAATGAATCAATCTGTCACTCTCGCAAACATCCAGATTCAGTTGGAAAAGAAAGCTCGAGAGCGCAACTTCAAGGCATGTGAAGAAGTTGGCTAGTTCAAAGAAGAGGCTATAAGCACCCTCTCTGTAGAAGTCAGAAAATGGGAGGAAAAAGTAAAAGAACAGCTAGATAATAAAGTCAAAAAATGAAAGATCTATGAGACAATAAAATTAAAGAGATTCAAACATTAGCGGTACAAGAAATTAAGAGTTCAAAACTTTATACTCATGACACTACAGTGTGGATGCATAATCAGATCTTCCCTGACATCTTAGTTGATCCCACTATAGCCCCTCCTGCCAGCCTGGATGTCAATGTTCAAAGTCCTACATTCTCTCCAAAGCCTGAAGTTTTTGAAGCTCCACCTCCTAAAACTTATTCACAAGCCTCAGATTCTAAAGAAATGATGTGCCTCAACAAATACCTCCTGAAGTACAGATAACTAAGAGAAGAAAGTATGGTGAAGGTGCCTCTACAAGCAGGTCCACTCTTATGCTAGAACATGTAGAAAGGGAACATGCTGAAGTCTGGAGCCCTACATCTAAATCAATTATTTTGGACACTTTAAGACTAGTGGTGGAATTCAGAGGGAACAAGGATACCCATTACTGTCACTCTGAATTGGCAAAGTATGAAAATATATGACTCTAAGAAGGCTTCATGATAAAAAGTATAGTCGTGAAGACCCTACTGCTCCTCCCAAACGATCCAAGTACTTTTCAAAGCTGTTCATGTACTTCCAGAGACAAGAAGAGAAATATCAGAGGCAGCATCAACAACAGAGCAAGAAGTAATTGAAGTTGATCAGAGGTGTCATATATGAGAAATTTTGTGGAATAAAACTTTTTCCTGGACAATATCTATATATATAAATCTTCAGATTTTGATTATCTAAATCTTCTATTTCATAACATTTCTTCCATTTATTTTGTTTATTAGATATTTTATTTGTTTATCTTACTGTAATTCACCTTATTGTAGAGAGTTCTGACTTCTACAAATAGGGGGAGATTGTTGGGTATTGTATCCACAATAACATAAATTTGTATGAAGTCACCCTTGAACTAAGATGAATTAAGTTTGTATTTTATGCCTTTTCAAGTTGAGTGCTTGCAGGTTAAAATTGCAAAGTGTAGAACAATGTCAGTTTACAATGACTAACCAAACACAGGACCATACAATGTAATCCCTCATTGTGTGATCCATAGTGTTGACTCATGTGTAACCTCTCTATTTGGACGCACTTCATTTTCAAGTACTAAAGTTATGGGATAAAGGATGGTTGCTGGTTTCTTAGAAGAAAGTCATTTTTCATTTAACAAAAATTTTCTAAGTATTTTACTCGAGAAAGATTAGTTATTACACGAGTAAGATTAAATTTATTACTCGAGTTAGCTTAGTCAGGTACTCGAGTAGGAGAAGCTGTTCTTGAGAAAGCCGAGTGTAGTTCTCGAGAAAGTTATGCAGTACTAAAGTAGGTCTTGACTCTTTCTTGAGTAACCTTAAAATTAAGCTCAGAATTTATCTAAGTTTTTTTCTCGAGAAAGCCAAAGACATTTCTCAAGAAGGCAAAGGTTAGTTCTCGAGAACCACATGTTCTTACTTGAGAAACAAAAATCTTTTCTCGAGCTGGTTTCTTGTTCTCGAGTAAGAGAAAAATTTTTCTCGAGTAATTCTATCCATTCTCGAGAAACCATAACTCATCTTCTATATTTTCCTTAAGTGTTTGTTCTCGAGAATCTTATGTGCTTTCTCGAGAAACAGAACTCGTACTCGAGTAATTCTTATTTCTCTCGAGAAATAGAGTTCTGATTCTGAATTTCACTAAGTGTCTGACGAGTTTTGATTTCAAATGTAATTAACTCTTGATTGGTCCACATAGATTATAATTAATGAAATCAGACCGTTATGTAAGACCTATAAAAGGTCATGTCATAATCGACAAACCCTAAGAACAATTTTACAGAATTCTGAATCATTTTCAAGATTCTAAATCGGGAAGCATCATCGCCGACTAGACATGTTCTTCATCGTCAAACTTCTCGATCAACAAATTCAGACAAGATGGATTCAACCGATCAAGCTTTCAACATCTGCAAATCTTCTCCTTGATCGTGGTGATCCTATGTTCTCAGATCGAAGTGTTCTCAGATTTCATCCTCGACTCTTCTGACAGAGCTTTAAAATTTTCAAGATGGAAGAGCCCGAGAATCAGTAAGATCTGTGAAGACAAGTTTGTGTATTTCATTGTAAATCCATTTTATTTTTGTAGGTGTTATTCTACAAGATTGTAGGAGTTATTACCTGAGTTGTAGGAGTTTCTCTGCGAGTTGTTGTAGGAGTGGTTTTACTCCGAGTTGTAGGAACGTTGTTCCGAGTTATAGGATTGTTTTCCAATCCGAGATAATAGTGAAGTAGCCGAGTCTAGCGTGGTACTAGATCGGTGAGGTGGAGAGTAGATGTGCCCAAGATTGTGGAACCACTACAATCTTTGGTGTCGTCTACGGATTGCTTGTTTATTTTCTGCGCATCTCTTGTATAATTTTAATTCCGTAAAAAGACACAGAACTCACCTATTCACCCCCCTAGGTGATTTATGTAGACAACTAGACACTTTCATTAACTATTTATATACCAAATTTGAAAATTTCAAAGAAATAAGAGAAGCGTACCTGGAACAACTGTTCAAATTCTTCAAAAATTTATCTTGTCGAATAAGGGCTTTTCTCAATAAAAATGAAGCCTCTCGAGAAATTCATAAGCCATTTCTCGAGAAATAGAAGTAATGTTTCGAGAAGTCCAGAAAGCTTTTCTCGAGAAATGTAGAGGCTTTCGAGAAATCATGTCTATTTTCTCGAAAAATCAGATATTTCTCGAGAAATGAAAGACCTTTTTTCGAGAAATCAAACTTATTTTCGAGAAATCCACACAAGTTTCGGAGAAATACAAGATCTTATTTGAATTTGTCCTTGACTTCAGATATGATAACTTCAGGATTCCATGTTGAGCATGCCAAGTTCAGTATTAAAAAAGGAGAACTTGGCCTCGTCCAATGGCTTCGTGAAAATGTCTGCCACCTACTTGTCCATCGGGACAAAGCTGAGGGCTATGTCCTTATTCTCCACATGCTCCCGGATGAAATGGTAGTGTACTTCAATGTCCTTGGTCCGACTGTGGGAGACTAGGTTGATGGCGATAGCTATTGCGCTGGAAGAGTCGCAATACATCAGAATTTCACTGAACTTCAAATTATAGTCTTTGAGTTGATTCCTTATCCAAAGAAGCTGTGCGCAACAACTACCCGCAAAGATATACTCTTACTTTGTAGTAGATGTTGCCACAGAATTTTGCTTCTTACTGCTCCACGAAATAAGCTGTCTTCCGAGGAATTGGAATGTTTCGGAAGTTCTTTTTATATTATCCCTGCTTCCTGCAAAATCAACATCTAAAAAACCAATTAGTTCAATGTCATTACTTCTTGGGTACCATAAACCAAGATTAGGTGTACCCTTATGGTATCTTAAAATTCACTTTGCAGCGACGTAATGAGATTCCTTAGTGTTCACCAGATATCTAGCGCAGACACATGTTGAAAACATTATATCTAGTGTACTAACAGTCATGTAGTGTAATGATCCAATTATGCTTCTGTACTTGGTTTCATCAAAATGTTTCCCTTTCTCATCCTTATCTAGAGACACAGTTGAACCCATTGGAGTCCTCATAGAGGATGCGCTCTCCATTCTGAATTTCTTAAGAAGCTCCTTGGTGAACTTCATCTAAGAGATGAAAATTCCATCTTCAGATTACTTCACCTGAAGTCCTATGAAATACTTCAGCTCACCCATAATGCTCATTTCAAACTTCCCTTGCATAAGTTTGGAAAACATTTTGCAAAGGTTGTCTTCTGTAGAGCTATATATGATGTCGTCGACATAAATTTACAGTAGCAAAATTTTGCCTTTAACTTCTCTAAGAAATAATGTTTTGTCTATCTTTCCCCTTGTGAACTTGTTCCCAAGAAAAAAGGTAGACAACATCTCATAACAAGCTCGATAAGCTTGTTTTAAACCGTATAATGCATTATTTAAGAAATAAACATAATCAGGGAATTGAGAATTGACAAAACCTGCGGTTTGCTCTACGTTTACTTCCTCTTTCAGATTCCCGTTGAGGAATGCTGACTTCACATCCATTTGGTAGACAGTTAAGCATTTGAGGGCAACATATGCAAGAAACAACCGATCTCCTCGAGCCGAGCAACTGGAGAAAATGTCTGGTCGAAGTCGATCCACTCTTCTTATCTGTATATTTATGCTACAGGTCGGGCTTTGTTCTTGATAATTACTCCGTGTTTGTCCAGCTTATTTCTGAATATCCATTTGTTTCCGATCATGTTATGTCCCTTTGGTCTGGGCACCAGCTACCATACTTTGCAACATTCAAACTGGTTGAGCTCATCTTGCATTGACAAAATCCAAGACGCATCCTTGTTTGTTTCTTCGAATTTCTTTGGCTCAACCTGTGACAGAAAACTGAAATGCAAAATCTCATTAGCTGTATCTCTTCTGGTTCTCACACCGTTGTGTAGCTCTCCAATTATCTGATCAGCTAGATGATCTCCTAGGTGTCTGAACTCTAGGTTCCTTACTCTCCCTCCAGCAGGCTCCACAACATCCGGTGACGCCTCTGTAGGTTGAAGCGACTCTTCCTCTATGGGTTCTTCATTCACCAAGCCTAGATTGATGAGCTTGACTGAGCTTGGAGCTTCTTCCTGGACAACTTCTTCCAAGCTTAGTTCCTTGAAGCTGGTACCTGCATCTGCACCAATAACACTAGACGAGCTGCTATGAAACAATCTAGTCTCATCAAATATAACATTTTTTGACTCTTCTTCCACTAGAGTTTTCGTGTTGAAAATCATATACACATTATTATGGCGACTATATCCTATAAAAATACCTTAAAAACAATTTTCACTAAACTTAGTTCGGTAATGCATCCCATTATTAAGTAGAAAGCATTTGCTTTCAAAGATTCTAAAGTAGGACACGGTCGGTTTTCTACCCTTCAATAGCTCGTTGGGGTCTTACGATAGGTTTTGTTGATGAGTGCTTTGTTTTGCACGTGACACACCGTGTTGACTGCTTCAGCCCAACAGTACTCCGGAAGTGAGGCGTCGTTCAACATGGTTGTACATGCTTCAATTAGGGTTCTATTTCTTCTCTCAGCAACTTCATTTTGCTGTGGAGTGCGTGGGGAGGAAAAATCATGAAAGATACCTTGAATTTCACAGAATTTTGTCATGGCACGAGACTCAAACTCTGTTCCATAGTCACTTCTAATTTTGACCACCGAGCAGTCCAATTTGTTCTTAATTTGCCGGACAAAGTTAGTGAAGGAATCGAAGGTGTCTGACTTGTGTTTCAGAAAGAACACCCAAGTAAAAAGCGAGTAATCATCGACAATTACTAACATATTGACCTTACCTCCTAAGTTGTGAATAAGCATAGGACTGAATAAGTCCATATGAAGCAAGTATAAGCTTCTTGAAGAATATTTCTCAGCAATGCCCTTGAAGGTAGCCTGTGTCTGCTTACCCATTTGACATGAGTGACATGGACTCTCTTTAAGGCACTTAATGTTGGGGGCATCACACACTAAGTTGTGAGAAAATAACATATTTAAGGTTTTGAAATTAATATGTGCTAATCTCTTGTGTCATTGGTCATAGAGATACGCACTACTTTTTGCCAAAAAACACGCTGGGGTAGAATTATCTAAACAAATAAAATTTAAACAAAATATTTCTGCTCTGAGTGCCTGTTCAGAACATCTCCAGATATTCAGACGATTTTATCAAACACTTGTCCTTACAGAACTCAATAATGTAGCCTTTGTCACATAGTTTACTTATACTTATGAGATTATGGTGTAATCCCTCAACATAAGCAATGTCTGTAAAAGATATTGCACCATTGGAAATCATACCATAACCTTTTACTGTTCCCCTGTCTGAACCTCCAAAAATTTCCTTTGGTTCGTCTTTGACTGGGGTATAGTCAAGCAAAAGGCTTCTTGTCCCGGTCATGTACCGAGAGCATCCACTATCCAAATACCAGATTAGAGTTCTATTGGCCTTTGGACATACCTGCAAAAATAAAAAAGTTTACCTTAGGAACCCAAGCGTATTTGGGTCCTTGTTTCTTGGTCAATGTACACCCCCTAGGAACATTATCCTTGCGAGTGGTCGGTCTCGCATAGCTAACTCATGGCATTACAAAATTGGTAGGTTTGTACCAATAATATGCGACAAAATGACCAATTTTACTGCAGCACCAACAGTCAAATCTATTGTATCTCCTTTTGTACTCCTGCTTTACCCTTTGAATGTGAGGTCTATCAGGGGTAGCATTCTTAGAGGTGGAAGCCTCCTGGTTGCAGCATACACAGGGGCTTCCCATCTCCTTATCCTTAGGCACAACAGATTTATCTTTCAGTGCCTTCTTATTATTTTATCGATGTTTATATAGACCATAACTCTTCATTTTAATCTCCTTATAAGGTAATTTGAACATGCTGGCACCAAAGTCATGAGAATGGGTCCATCCCTGGTATCTGGTCTTGGGCTCTACATGAGTAGGCCTTGCATGATGACCAAGGATGACTCAAGGTCAACCTTGTTCGTTGGGAAGATTACTTTCCTAAATGAAGGTTGACTCATGGAGGCTTTCACCTTTTCTTTGGCGCTAGCCTTCTTGGCAGCCTTACCTTTTCCATCGATGTGGCCAAGACCATTACCCTTCTTTTGAGCTGAGAACTCATCGATGAGAGGTAGAACAGTCTTCAACTTGGAGTAACTCTCAACAAGTTTTCTCTCGATCGCGAGCTTTTCTTCCAGCTCATTAAGATATTTTTCTTTCAGTTTTAATGTCTCAGCAGAGTCCTTGACTTCCTCTTTCAAGGAGTGGACTTCATCTCTGGGAGGAAGTAATTGTGCAATTTCTTCCTTTAGATTTGCTTCCACTGCCTTGAGGGAGGTAATCTCTTTTACTTTTCTTTCGGACTACCTTATGACATTTGTCGAAAGCCTTTAACAATTGCTCATGCTGAGACATCAACTCTGATTCGTTCTCATTTGAGGAGTAGTCTTCATGACCGTTGGAGGACATTTTAGATTCTAAGAGAATGGCGTGCAAGTTTATCTTCCCATGGTATTCAGAGTCACCCACATCCTTGTCAGATTGAGCCATAAGACTAAAGTAAGCTTCTTCATTTTCAGACCTCGGCTCACTCGAGTCACTATCGCTGAGAGTATTCGACTTTTTGGAGACGAAGCTCTTTTTTTCTTTGTTCTTCCCTTTGAAGGATCTTATCTTGTCCCTCTGGGAGCTATCCTTATTCTTGTATGGACACTCTGCAATCACGTGACCTGATTTATTTCAGCAATAACAAACAACTTCAGAAGAAAACTATTTGTTCAGTTTAGATTTATACATATCTTCCTTATTGTAGCTTTTTTTGAACGATCACCGTCACGATGTGATCTCCTGGATTTTGAAGAGAAAGAATTATTTTTCATCTTTCTCCACTTGCTTAGCAGCTTCTTAAACTGCTTGGAGAGGAGGTAGAATTCTCTATCTAATAGCTCGGAGCCAGACGTACTAGGCTCAGAGTCTTCAAGAGTGTTAGGAGCTCGTGTCCTTAGAGGTGACACAGCTTTAGAATTTTCTTGAACCTTCCTCCTTCATGGCCACATACTTTTCTCTGCTAGACGTTCTGTTGTTCTTCTCCTCCTTATTTCGTGTATTCATTTGTAGCTCATAGGGGAGCAGCTTTCCAAACAGATTTTGAGGGTCTATCTCCGGCAGCTTCCCGGATTCTCGAATGGCAACAACTTTTGTGTTCTAGTCCTTTGTCAAGGATCTAAGGAACTTGTCGTTTGGATCACCATAAGTGAATATGCTGTCGTAGTTCCTGAGACCGTTCACTATCTTAAAGAATGTCTCAAAATGATCAGCTATGGAGTCATCGACACCTGTCTTGAAGGCTTCGTACTCCTGGTTCAACAACGATCTACCAACGTCTTTCACTTCTTCAGTACCTTCCATCAGGATAACAAGACAGTCTCACATCTCTTTGGTAGATTTACAGTGGAATAAATTCTGCAACATTGAATCGTCCACTGCACTTGCTATGATATTCTTTGCCTTCTTGTCAAGGGAGACTAAGGCAATCTCATCCTTGGTGAGATCAATCATCTTTTTGGGAATCATGATCGCAAGATTTATTGTTGATGTCAGTGTAGGGATGTGAGGTCCTTCTTCCACTATCTGAAAAATCCTCTGATCAGCAGCTTTCATGTAGAACCATACTCATTCTTTCCACATGGGAATGTTTTCCTTTGTGCATACCGGTAGCTTCATGGATGACATGTCTTTGTTTCTTTCCATGGTGAATGTGCGGAATCTCTGAATGCTAGATCAGGGATCTTGGTCAAGGTGTTAACCTTATTGACCAACCTCCCTCTGATACCAATTGAAAGTATCCAGCGTCTATCTAAATCACTTAGAGGGTGTGAATAGGTGATGTTTGCATCTTTTTGCAGAATAAAAATGATTTAAAAGGTAAGCACACAAACACAAATTTTTATAGTGGTTCCCCATATTAGGTACGTCCACTATCCCGCCTCGCCTATCTACCACAAAGGGTACGATTCGGCTACTTCACCTTTCTCAAATTATACCAATCTTATACCTCGGAGCAATGCTCCTACACCTCGATCCACAACCGGATCTACAAACTCGATCCACAAATCAGATCTACACCTCGATCCACAAACTGGATCTAAAAACTCGATCCACTAACTGATCTACAAACTCGGATAAAACTCCTACAAACTCAGAGACAAAGCTCCTACAAATGTAAAAATAATTTACAATAATAATAAAAATATTTTACTCTTCCAGATCTGAAAACTTCAATAATCTTCCTCATTGAAAACTGAAAAACACTGTGAAGATGTTGAGGAAGAAAACCAAGAAATTGTAGACCTGAAAACTTTGGATCTGACAGGATCAAATAGATGTTGAAGAATCTTGTGATCTTGGATCTATTGAATCTTGTCTTGCTTTGAATCGCTGGATCGAGAGGTTAGCGACAGAGAAGAATAGCGATGAAGGCATGCGACTTCTCCCGATTTTGGAAAGTGCGAATTGCAATTGTTGCAATGATTCTTCTTGTAATTATTCTTATTAGGTTTAGCGATTTGTTTGAAAAGACTATTTATAGATCACGTCTAATGGTCATGAGTGATTAAGGAAAGAACTACGTGATTAAGGAAAGATCAACCATCATTAACTTAGGTTAATTTGAAATCCCGTCAGATGATTTAGAAGGAAAAATTCGCAACAACATTTCTCAAAAAGAAGTATATTTCTCGAGAAAACATTCAGTTTCTCGAGAAAAGACTTGGCTATGTCGAGAAAAGACTTGATGAAATTTCTATGAAGAAAATTACTGTTTTCTCGAGAAGAATATTATTTCTCGGGAAAGTGACTTAGCGTATTTTTAGAATTGCAGCCAGATTTCTCGAGAAGAACATGATTTCTGGAGAAATGAATGGCTTTCTCGAGAAATGGTTTGACCTTCTCGAGAAATTTGCTTAGCGAAAATTCTGAGAACTGAAGATTTGATTTCTCGATAAAGAATTGATTTCTCGAGAAGAATACTTAGCTTCTCGAGAAATGGACTTAAACAGATTTTGAGAATTTTTCGATAAGACTTAATGTTTATCGAGATGAGCTATGCTTTTTCGAGAAATAGACTTAGACTTCTCGAGAAACATGTTCCTTTTCTCGAGAAATGGACTTGAGTAAATTTCTGAAAAATTCTTTTCTTCTACATTGGAAATTACAACCCTTCCCACCTTCCATTTCTTTGGTACTTGAAAATAAAGTGCATCTCAATAGAGAGGTTACACATAAGTCAGCACCATGGATCACACAATGAGGGATTACATTGTATGATCTCATGTTTAGTGACTCATTTTAAACTAATATTGGTCTACACTTAGCAATATTGACCTGCAAGCACTTAACTAAAAGATAGCAACAAATACATACTTAATTTATCTTAGTTCAAGGGTGACTTCATACAAATCTAGGTTATTGTGGATACAATACCCAACAGACCCCTCTGGGGAAAGGTATGATCGAAAATAGAACAAAAATTTTAAGACTAATATTATTTGTTATTATTGCAACAGATCTGGACATGTCATTGCTGACTGTCCAATCAGGATGAAGGAGAAAAAGAAATTAGATGACAAGAATCATCACAAGTCCAAGAAGGATAAAAAGTGCTTCTTGGCCATGAAGAAAATCAACTTGTCAGACAGTGATTGAGTCTTCAGAATAAGAAGACGAAGAGGCCTATGTTGGTCTCATTTTTCTTGAAGAGAAGGTTGATCTTCCTACTGCTATAATAGGCATCATGAAAGTACTATCCTCAGTGACAGTGATTATGAAGATGAGGAATTCAGCCTCATGACATTAACCGAAGATAATCAGGACAATTCTATTCCTGGTGAGGTACATTCTCTTCCAACCTCTCCGTTTGTCTATGAGACTGGCTCAGACTGCGAGGCATCCACTTCATCCAGTGGGCATGATGGATCAAAATCTAATGAGGATGTCAATCAATTGATTAACAAGTATGGTGCTATCCTGGAAGATCTGAAGAAGAGCAAAAATCTTATCAAAAGACAAGCTGAGGAGATTGCCTCTCTTTAGCAAGCTACTTCCTTGCAGTCTGAGTCAGCTCCTATGCTAGCCCAGATGGGGAGGGAAGTCAGTCAGCTAAAGACAATCTAAATCATCCAAATAGTCACCATTAGCCAGAAGAATAAGATTATCAAGTATCTTGAAGAGAAAATCCTCAAAGAGAGGATGTTAGTGGCTGAGTTTTCTAAGCCCAAGGCAGTGCTACCACTAATTGACACTTTCTCCTCTCAAATTAATAAGAGGGGATTGGGGTTCAAGTGGAATACTAGAGCTGCCCATTCCAAAGGGAAAGGCAAGGCTCCAGTTGTACCTCAGACCATCTTTTAGAAGGTTATTCTCCCTTCCAACAAGTATGTCCATGACATTATATATGGTCAGTAGAAGAATGGAAATTCTTCCTCCGAGAGCTTTCATGCTAATTCTAATGGAAGAAGAAAGGGTATGAGATTGAGTGCACTGAAGGATCCCCATGATGAAATTTATATGGCCCATCATGGACCACTCTTAAGGGCAAGGTAGTGGACAAACCCCAAGTTCCTACTACAAAGAGTAAGTCCGTGAGAAAGACAGTTAGTAAGCCACACTTGGCTATTTCTGATGCCATCAACATCCTATCAGCTACAAAGAAGACATCTGTTATTGTAAATCAAAATAAACCAAGTGCACCTACTAGTAGACTTAATTTCAGTCAAATTCTTTTGAAAGGAGCAGGAAGAAGGCTGTTGCTCTCCCCTCTGAATAGATAAATACTGATGTCCTACACACATCAAAGGTTATTCAAAAGTGGGGATATAATATCCATGCGTGTTGGTGATGTGGCAAGGTAGGTCATTATGCCATAAACTGTTGGCACAACCCAAGTGTGTCAAGGGCAAGTATGAGCCTTCCTGTCGGGGCTATTGCTAGTAGATATAGCCATTTTTAAGCTAACATGAACCAAGGGCCCAGACTCTTTTGTGTTTCTAAGGTAAATTAATCTTGTGATTACAGGTAGGTCCAAGTACCCATCAAATGCCAATATGGTACTTGGACAGTGGTTGTTCCAGACATATGACTGGAATAAGGAGCCATCTAAAGGATTATGCACTAGTGGGGAATGAATTTAAAGTTATCTTCGGTGGTTCAGATAGATGAGTTATCAAAGTCTATGGTATGGTTACCAATGACATAGTCTCCATTACAAAAGTAGCTTATGTGGAAGAATTGCAACACAATCTGATTAACATAAGCCAACTCTACGATAATGGCTATGTCATCGTATTCCAAAAGGATAAGTGTTTGATCAAAAGGTCAAGTGACCAAGAGGTCATTTTGACAAACACTAGGAGTAGAAATATTTACTGTTTAAATTTCCTATGTATTGATACAGACTCGCCATTATGTCTGATTGTAAATGAGAATGACTCTTATTATGTGCAATGACACAAGTGGCTTGCTCACTTGAATTACAAGGCAATCAACAAGCTCTTTAGTGAAGAGCTAATTAGAAGTGGACCCAATCTGAAATGCACCAATGAGGGCATTTGCTCTGCATGCCAAAAGGGCAAACAGACAAAAGCCTCCTTTAAGAGCATTGGGGCCAAGGATTTTGAGAGGTGTCTTTACCTCCTGCATATGGATTTATTTGGTCTTATGCCAGCTCATAGTCTAGGTTGGAAAGTCCTGCAGTCCTGTATGAATATTCTTTCTTAAGAAAAAGACAGAAACCCTTGATAGCTTTGTGACCTTTATTAGGAAAATTCAGAATGAAAAGGACTGTCCTGCGGTCAAAATTAGAAGTGGCCATATCAAAATATTTCAATCTGAAGGCATGACAAAGTTATGTCAAAAGCAAGGCATATTTCAGGAGTTTTCTTCTCCAAGAACACCCCAACAAAATGGGATAGCTGAGAAGAAAAATAGGACTCTCATAGATGCTGGCAAGATATTGCTCAGTGAAAATTCTCATCAAGAATACTTCTAGGCTGAGTTAGTGAATACTGTTTTCCATGTCCCGAATAGAGCCAATATCAACAAGTTACACATGAATACTCCCTATGAGATTATGAAAGATAGAAAACTAAATCTTTCCAATTTCAAAATCTTTGGAAGCAAATGCTTTGTGATTAAAAATGGGAAGTCCTACTTGACAAAGTTTGTTTCCAAGTCCTATGATAGAATTTTTGTTGGGTTCATCAACTACAATAAAGACTATAGAATGTACAACTTGAAGAATCAAAATTTAGAAGAGTCTATCAATACAGTATTTGATGAGTCTACTATGATTCACAGTGAGCTGCCAAGCTCCTTTGAATCTACAGGTGCAGAATTGAAGTTGGACAAGCTTAGCATCTATGATACATCTCCTTCTGAACAAGCATTGGTCAAAGGAGTGGTCATTCTAGAAGAAGGTCCAGGTGTCTTCGACACAGATGAAGATCATCAAGCACCACAAATTGGAGTTCAAGATGTTGTAGAAGGAATGCCAGCTGCAGTCAGGCATCTAAGAGATCATCCCAAAAACTTGATCATTGGGGATGCAAGCCAAGGGGTTACAACTAGGAGCAGAAGCCTCAATGTAGCAAAGTATTCAAGCTTTCTATCTCAAGTTGAACTAAAGAAGTTTGAAGATGCCAACATAGATCCAATTTAGATTGTGGCTACGCAAGAAAAATTTTACTAGTTCAAGAGATGCAATGTCTTGAAGCTGATTCCCAAACCTTATGGACATAACATCATTGGAATTAAATGGATTTATAGAAATAAGCTTGATAAGAATGGTATTATCATCAAAAATAAAGCTAGATTGGTTGCCAAAGGATACATGCAAGAGAAAGGTGTTGATTTTGATCAAACCTTTGCAAAAATTGCTAGGCTAGAGGCCATAAGAGTATTCCTTGCATATGCTACATACAAAAGATTTAAGGTCTACTAAATGGATGTTAAGTTAGCTTTTCTAAATGGTGACCTGAAAGAGGAAGTCTATGTTGGGCAACCCTCAGGTTTTGTCAACTCTATCTTCTCTAACAATGTATTTAAGTTAACAAAAGCTTTGTATGGGTTGAAACAAGTACCTAGGGCACAGTATAAAACCCTGTCTACCTTTCTCATTGAGAATAAATTCTTAATGGGAAGATAGACACAACATTTGATGTCGCCGCCCCGCTACCTCCACTTGATGATGATCCAGTTGCCGAGGCACTACAACATAATGACCTTCGGAGCCATGACGACACTAACGGAAGACAACGCTACAACCTCCGCCCGCGACGTGCTAAACCCATTTGAAGACTATTTTAATTAATATATCATGCTCTAATTACTTTTATTTTTTATGAGAATATACAATTATTCCAAGTTTGGTTAATAATTTTATTTTCATTTTGAGACTTTGTAATATTTATTTCCTGCATTTTAACAAACATTTGGTGTGTATTTAGCCTCTCGGATGGATGAGATTTCATCTCCATCTTGGATGGCTAGATGTGTGTTGTAACTCCTATATAAGGAGCCCCTTTATGAGAATGAGATTTAGAGAACAAAAAAAAAGAAACCCTACTCCTCTTGTGAGAGTTTCAGCTAAGGGAGTTCCCTAGCCACCGCCCATGGTGTGAAGTTGCCGGCCCCCATGCTCCCTCCTACCTACTTCGTTGCGACTCCGGCGTGGCTTCCTTCGGTGCGACTCCAAGGAAGAGGTTTGCAGCCCCATTCGGTGCGACACCGGTGGATACGTGAAGATAGTGATTCTCCCACCTTATGTAGTGTGTTCATGAAAATGGGTTGGGTAACTTCTCTTCCCTCATCATTGTGATTTTCTTACTTAGTGTTGTGTGGAGGTTGAGCTGTTGAATTTTGTGAAGTGGAAGTGGGTGACAGGACAGGCCGAGCGTCCTGGGGCGGACAGCTTTGGCGGACTAGGCGGACTGGGCGGACTATGATGTGCGGCCTGGTGGAAGGTCTAGTGGAAAGCCGACTGTCTTCTGAGCGGCTTGTTGCATGGAGTCCGCGGACTATGCGGCCTGGTTTCTGCGGATAGGGTGTTTGCTGATTGGCTTTGCCAAGGAGCGGCCTGAGCGGATGGAGGCCTGCGGACTGGTGCATTGCTCAGTGGTCGCGGGTGCAAGCTTGTGCTGACAGGCGGGTTGGCTCATGTTCGCGGGAAGCTTGCGGACTGGCGTGTCCGCGGTTTGGGCTGTTGGGGACTGAGCTTAGAGCTTGGCTGAGGACTTGTCGAGCTCTGGTGGCACAACAGGTGCTTTGCTGTGGAGGTCTTTGGCGTACTAGTTTTGGAGTTCGGGGATGGCTGCTGTGTTGGACAGGAGTGCGAGGAGCTCGTAGACTGATGGCGGTCTGTGCTAGGGTGTTTGGCGGACGGGTGTTTGTGTCTGCCATGCTCGTATTGGCCTTTGATGGTTTTGGACTTGGTCACACTTTGTGCCAAGACCATGGTGTCCGCGGTATCCGCCAAAGTCCGCTGTGACCGGGCGGACTGTTGCTATCTGCCTTTGGTCGTGGACTTGTGGCGGATTGAGGTGTGAGTCTTGCGGACTGCCTCGGGTTGGTGCGGACTGCCATTGAAGGGGGTTGCTGTCCTGCAGTGGTTGGAGCTTGCGGGCTGTTTCCCTGTCCGCATAGCTTGGGCGGACTGGAGAGGGTTCGTCAAAGGGTGCCTTGCTCCTGGCGGTTTTTTCTTGGTATCCGGCTAAGTCCTTGCGGACTCGGCGGACGGAGATTTGCTATCGCGCGGGCTGGGGTGGTGTTGCTATCTCTTGGGCGGTGACCACACTCCTCACCTTGCCTATAAATAGGACCCCCCTGGCACATCTACAGTAACCTAAGTAACTTGAGTGAACAGTAAGTTGGGTTGAGCGAAGTGCTGCGGTCTCTGTTTGTCAGTCCGCGCGGATTGTTTCAGGCTGACGGTTTGCTGTGTGCAGGTCGCGCGGGTAGCTTCAAGGAGCTAGGAGTTTGGCTGTGACTTCGGTCAAGTACTTGGAAGTGTGCGGTCTCTGCGGACTCAGCAGGAGGTCGCTCTGCGGCTTGTCAGTTCTGTTTCATCTTTGCCAGCTTCAATAACCTGTCCGCCGGCTTCAGGCGGATATGGGTGTTCCTCAGTTCAGGTTCAGCAGGAGACGAATAACGGTGTGTCCGCGCGGCCTTGCGGCTTCGCCGGACTCTGTGGCTATTCGGCGGATTGCAGCATAGCTTGGGCGAGCTCAGCGGACTCGGTGACCTCGGCGACCTCGCGGTCTCGGCGGACTCCGGTGCTGTCCGCCTGGCTTGTTGTTTGGGTGCTTTCTGATTACAGCTGTTATACTAGCGAAATCATGTCTCGCTATGTATGCCTCGTATTGTAAAGAAGTGAATGTATAAAAGACCTGCTTGTGCTTCCATTGTTTGTTGGGATTAACCTCTGTTCCTTGGTTTCCGCTGGTTCAACGTGAGAACTGGGTAGTTCCGAAGATATTAATTTGGCGTTTGGGCTATCTTGCTGCCACATTGAGAAAATTAAACATGAGCAACCGTTGTTTCCGTGATTTTTAATACAATCGCTTGACATTTCTAAAATTGATTTCATCGTTGATAAGCTTCTATAATCCGGATCGGGTAGATCCTATTTGCTTGAGTGGATCTTGGCCTCTAGCCACGGTTTTACTCTCTAAAAGGAGTGACAACCTTTATGTTGATTTGGGAAATCATCCGACTCTATTTCTTGATCGTTATTTTAGAGTCGATCACTCCTCCGTGTGTTCTTATGTGTAGCGTTTGAGCCGAACTGTGATGAGACGATAGATGCTTTTGTAGGTGCGGTAGGGCTAAAGCGTGTTGGGTATGGTTGGTCTACTTTGTGTCTGTGTCGCTCTCCGAATGAAGGACTCCCACTACGTCAATTTGGTATCAGAGGCGGTCGTCGCAACTTCTTAGTTGACACGTCCTCGCTTGAGTTTTCTCAGCACGCGCAGTAAAAAAAATATTTTTCTGGTCTGACAATAGCGCTCTAAAAAGTTTATTTTTCTGCGAAAATTAAAAAAACAAATTTAACGCTCTACGTTTTAATCACTTCGGGAAAGTATAAAAATATTTTGTCTTCCATATAGGTACAGCCCTAGCAAAAATCATCTTCCAAAATATTTTATAAACCTGTATGCGCATTGGACTAGAAACGGAGTACACTACATCTTCGTCATCTAGGATGGCTACAAATGAACACAGGGATCCAAATGTTGAGGCCAAAGACTGATTGCGTAACGATATGGCCGAGCTTAGGGCCATGTTAGCACAAATCCTTTTAAATCAATGAGGTCCTCATCTACCAAACCAAGGGCCGCCACCACCACCCGATAATGTTGGGCAGCCCAACCAGCACCTACCGACCCATGATTCGGATTCCGATGGAGACTCCCCACGAGTGCCTCCTCGAGAACACAACCTAGAGCGTGACTTTAATCTTACTAGAGCCATTAAGATCGACACCCCCACTTATGATGGTTTCGGAGATCCCCAGTTATTCCTTACTTGGCTGAACGAGGAGCGTCGGCTAGGAACCGGGCATGGGGTCCCACTTATTGGATTGGCCATAATGAAGAACCTATTGACCGATCAGTACGTTCCCGCATACCATCGCACACAGATGTTCGATGAGCTTGCCACCATGCGGCAGGGCTCAAATTAGGTAGCTGAATATATGGGAGAGTTGATGGACTGTATGGTGCGTTGTGATCTTAGGGAGAATCCCGAGATCACCTTATCTAGATTTCATAAGGGACTATCTTCCGATATCCAACAGAAACTCCTACGCTATGGACATACGAATTTGAACACAACTTTCATTGCCGCCCTCGACATTGAAAAACATTTAGCCTCTAAGGCTCACTCCCGTTATTCCAACGCATAGGGAAAGTCCACACCTGGGGCATACTCATCCACATATCAGGACAAAGGAAAGTTTCAGTCCAACGAGTCTAAATCGGTAGTTATCATGGCTAGGAATGCTAAGTGTACAACCCGTATTCATCGAGGATGGACCCTATCACAGCCAGGTCAACAAAAATCAAGATCAACAAGTCAAGGCAGGAGTCAATAACAGCCTACAAGATTGCGGAAGGCCAGAGCGAGTATCGGCGAGCTCTCCTCGCATACTTGCCAGGTAGGCGATTAGGCGAGATACTCGCCCAGCCCATGTGAGTTCCTCTAGAGGTCGCCTAGTCGCAAGGGGGTGGGGTATAAATATGACTCGCCGCCCTCCTTGGATTTGCCTATAAATAGGACCCTAGGGGTACGAGGTGAGGCACTTGAAATCCTCGGCAAGATACTCACGCGCTTCATTTTCGAGATACTAGCTGAGTCTTTGGATTCATTTTTCTTGGAGAGCAAGTCGCGACCTTGCGACTTTGCCAGCTAGCTTCCCTCGTACCCAGTTCGGCCATCTTTCGTTGAGAAGGGGTTGTTCCTTTCGAGCATCCGGGTACGTGGTGGGACCTTCCTGCCACAATATATGGGGTCCTGTTAGACCTTATTCTTCATCCTAGTCACCCTAGCCGTCTGATCTAGCTTCTGAGCCGGTAACCGTAGGCGGCTTTGGTCCGAATTCTGAGGTTAAGGTTTTTCCTGGCTTCAACACTTGGTGCGGTGAGCGTGGATCGCAGCCAAGGACGAAAGTTTGGAAGTTGAGTGAGATGGCCATTGGTGGCGTGCAAGAAGAGTTGGTCGGCAACTCGGCGGGAGGATGAGATGCCGCGCGAGGTGGCGAGTTTGTAACAGTGGCTGTGTTTGAAGAGTTCGCAAAGAAGATTGAGCAAACCATCCTCGCCGGGTTCGCTCAGAGCCCCGAGGCCACGGGGAATTCTCCCCATCGCCTGACACCGCTAGAAGAGGAAGCGCCGCCGAGGCGAGCTGGAAAGGAGCCCGCTTGGGCAAGGGAAGAGAGAACTATACAGTCGCAACTTTATCCGACGAGTAGCCAGTGCTCTGTTTTCGGGATCCAATGTCGCCGGAAAGAGGCAGAGATACTCAACACTACAACGAGTACGACGTCTCCTGCGAGGATGAAACTCTCCACCGCTATGGAGGGAGGAGTCCCTTCTGTGATGAGATCCTCGCTGCCCCAGTTCCAGAAGGGTTCAGGGAACCCGTTCTCACTTACTACTCAGGCAGAGACGACCCTGTCAGACACCCCCAGTGGTTTGAAGACATCGTCTCCATCCGCAACATGTCTGATGCCTTCAAGTGCAGGTTCTTCTCCATCACCCTTAAGGGCAACGCTAGGGATTGGTTCCATCAACTACCGGCAGGGTCCATGTATTATTTCTCAAATCTGCGTCGGGGCCTTATGGCAAGGTTCGTGACATCGAAGAAGAGGAAGAAATAAGCGACTACCCTCTTCAAAATCGTCCAAGGGCAGCACAGGAGTTTGGGTCATTACATCGACCGCTTCTAGTAGGAGATTTTGGAGGTAGAAAAGTGGACAGCTTTACCTTGATGGTAGCCCTGAAGTTTGGGTTGAAGCAAGGACTGTTCAGTATGGAGATGGGGTCCAATCCCCCGAGATCTTTCAAAGACATGATAGAGAAGGCAAACACTTTTGTTCGGGGGGAGGAAAAGAATAAGGACTTCTTAGCAAGGCTGGATGGGGATATTGCGATGAGAGTGGGAGAGCAGGATCTTCGGGGTCGAAGTCAAGGAGGACACCGGAAAGGCGAGAGGAAAGGAAGAAGGAAGAACCAAGGAGAGAGGAGAGAAGGAAGAAGGAAGAACCCAGGAGGGTTGAAGAGAGGAGGCAGGAGAGGCCTCGAAGGCAAGAAGAGAGAAGGCCAGTGGAAGCTCGGGAAGGAGGAAGGGGGGAAGATGATTCCAGTATCTGGAGAATCGCCCCCAATGGAGACCAGCAAGGCAGAACTACCAAGAAGAGAGGAGGAATGGAAACCGGCAGGAGGGAGGCTGAGGAGGAGTAAGAAGGGAGACGATGTCCATCGCTCGCCAAGACAACAAGCGGCACTGGAGGGAGCAGCGAGCGATGCACCAGGAGGCGGAGATTCCCCTCTACTGCGATATTCATCAGGTAGAGGGGCACGAGACCTTGGCTTGCCCCGAGTTTTGGGAAGAAAGGAGGAGGCTGGAGGCGGGAGCGATAGAAAGAGAGCAGCAGAGGCAGGAAGCCCCGGTGGGGCAGGTGGCATTCCAAGCTCCGGTGAGGAGGAGGAATGAGGATCGAGTCGACCTGGGAGGTCACGGGAAGTGATACATGACCCAGGAGGTGGGCATGTAGGCGTGATCAATGGAGGGGCCGGGCTGGGAGCTTCCCGCAAGGGGATTCTCCACCAGATCTATCGAAGAATGTCGCCACGATATCACAGACCACGCCGCCATTGGAGGATATCACCTTCTCGGAGGAAGATATGTTGGGGAATGAGAATCCTTTTCATGACGCCCTGGTGATTCAAACCGCCATCGAGGACTTCACCGTCGACCGAATCCTCGTAGACAATGGTAGCTCGGTGAATGTCATCTTCAAAAGAACCTTCGTCGGGCATCAGGTGGAAGCGTCCCGGGTCCAAGCTGCAGATGGACCACACTTTGGCTTCTCAGGAGAGAAGAAAGAGGTTGAGGGAGCAGTGGAGCTGCTGGTTACACTCAGCGGGACGTCGATCCGATGCCGCTTCATCATCGTCGATGCGCCGAGCAGTTACAATGCCATCTTCGGGTGGCCCCTCATCGACTACTTCAGGGCCATTCCGTCGACTTACCACAGTGCCTGAAGTACTGCCACAGAGATGTTCAAATCAGGATCAGGGGAGATCCCAAAGCCTCCAGGGAATGCTACTTAAATGTCGTCAGCACCATCAGCTGGATGGGTGATGCAGAGAAGCTGGAAGAGTTGATGGAGAAGGAGAAGGGACTCTGTGCTGCTGAGGAGGTAGAGGAGATAGAAGTGATCTCTCGAGGAGGAGAGCCAGGGTTACTAAAGTTTGAGGATCCCTGCCGCTTGGAGGGAAGATAGAGATGGCTGCTTGCCTGCAGGACAACGTTGATGTCTTTGCATGGAGCGCCGCCGAGATGCCAGGGGTGGACGCCGATGTTGCTTGTCATTGCCTCAACCTTGATCCCGCGGTGGCCCCAGTTCGGCAGAAGCTGAGGAAGAGCGCCACCATGCTGGCCGAGCCGATTAGGGAGGAGATAGAGAAGCTGTTGGAGGCAGGTTTTATCTTGGAGATCCAGTATCCAGGCTGAGTCTCCAATGTTGTAATGTAAAGAAGCCTGGAGGGGGATGACGCATTTGTATCGATTTTTCAATGTTGAATAAAGCTTGCCCGAAGGATTGCTACCCCTTGCCTCAAATTGATACGTTAGTTGATTCCGCCGTCGGGTTTCCTGTGATGAGTTTTCTTGATGGTTTTTCAGGGTATCACCAGATCCGGATGCATCCCCCCGACTGCCGGGACGTCTCTTTCATAACCAGAGATGGCTGCTATAGCTACAAGATGATGCCATTTGGGCTCAAGAATGCAGGCACGACTTACCATAGAATGATGGATCAAATCTTCAAGGGGCAGAAGGGGCGGAACTTGGAGGTTTATGTGGATGACCTCCTCGTCAAGAGTAAAAGTGTTGGGGAACACATAACGGATCTGGTGGAGACCTTTGCTACTCTGAGGAAGTACAAGATGCGACTCAACCCTGAGAAGTGTGTCTTCGGTGCAGAAAGAGAGAAGTTTCTAGGTCACCTCATTACTCCCAGGGGGGTGGAACCTAATCCAGACAAGGTGAATTCCATTCTGGAGATGGCGTCACCAAGGGATCCCAAGGAAGTTCAAAGGCTGACTGGAAGGCTGGCAAGCCTCAGCCGTTTCTTATCCAAAGCAGGGGAGAAGTGCTCTCCATTCTTTAAGACCCTTCGGGGGAATCAGAAGTTCTAGTGGACGGTGAAGTGTGAGGAGGCTTTCGGAAAGCTCAAGCAACAGCTAACCCAAGCTCCTCTCCCCCAAGGCCCGCGGGGAAATGAAGGTCTCTTCCTCTACCTGGGAGTCGGAACGGAAGCAGTTAGCTCGGTGTTGGTTCGGGAGGAAGGCAAGAGGCAGCTTCCTATCTACTATGTTAGTAGCGTGCTATGGCAGGCGGAGACGAGGTACCCTATTTTGGAGAAGCTGGTGTTCGCTTTGGTTTTTTCGGCTCATAGGATCAGTCCGTATTTCCAAGCTCACTCCATTAGGGTCATCTTCGATCATCCTCTATGGAGTATCCTGGATGGAGTGGAGCACTCTGGCAGGCTGGTAAAGTGGGCGGTGAAGCTTAGTGAGTTCGACATTTCTTACTCTCCAAGGGTAGCAATCAAGGTGCAGGCGGTGGCAGATTTACTTGCTGACATCTCGGTCGAGGTGGAAGGAGAGGAAGGCTCTACTAGCACAGTGTCCTGGAAGATGTTCGTGGATGGGGCTTCGGGCAGATATTCCGTGGGAGCCAGAGTCGTGCTCGTAAGCCCTCAGGGAATCAGGATAGAGCAAGCATTCAAGATCCTCTTCCCAATTACCAAACATCAGGCAGAGTATGAAGCCATGGTAGCCAACTTACGTCTCGCCAAGGAGTTGGCAATTCGAGATATCAGGGCCATCACTGACTCGATGGTAGTCACGTCTCCGATCAGAGGCGAGTTCGAGGTGAACGATCTGATTTTGCAGTGGTACTTGATCAAAGTGAAAGGTCTGATTGGAGGATTTTAATCTTTCTTCGTCGAGCACGTACCCCGAGAGGAGAATTCAGAAGCTGACTACCTTGCTATGTACGGTCCCCGGGCCGGGGGAACCGTGACTGAACTTTTATGACCGTACATCAAGGAAGGGGAGATAATTGAGATCGAGCAGAGGGCATCCTGGAGGGATCCATTTATTTCTTTCCTAACGACGGATCAGATTCCTACCAGAGAGGGAGACCAGAGGAAGTTTCGCTACAAAGCCGCCTACTATATGCTTCAAGAAGGAGAGCTCTACCACAAGACCATCTCAGGTCCTCTGGCTCAGTACCTGTCAGAGATTGAAGTACCTCGCATCCTGGAGGAGATTCACTCAGGAGAGTGCCGCAGTCACTCAGGGACTCACACTCTTGAACAAAGGATTCTAAGGCATGGATACTTCTGGCCCACTATTCGGAAGGATGCAGAGGCCTTCTCCAAAAAGTGTCTCCATTGCTATCTCTTCACGCCTCTTCAACTACAGCCAGCTCAACACCTTCGCTCGATCACTGCTCTGTGGCCCTTCACCATCTGGGAGATGGACTTGATCGGCCCCTTTCCTCAGGCCAGCGAGCAGAGGAAGTTCGTCCTTGTCATGATCGACTACTTCTCCAAATGGATCGAGGCAAAAGCTTTAGCCAAGACCACCTCACAGATTATGAAGAACTTCATTTGGGGAGAAATTGCTTGCAGGTTCGGGATTCCTCTCACCATTATCACCGACAATGGGTCGTAGTTTGTTAGCTTGGAGTTAGAGGAGTTATGTAAGCAGTTAGGGACGGATCTTTGATTCGCCTCTGTGCATCATCCTAGCAGCAATGGACAGGTGGAAGCCGCCAACAAGTTGATCATCAACCTCCTGAAGAAGAAAGTCACCAACTTGAAAGGTAATTGGGCGGAGCATCTCCCCTCGGTCCTCTGGGCCCCAAGAATGACTCCAAATTCGGCTACAGGGGAAAATCCCTTCAAGTTGTCCCACTGGTCCGAGGCACTCATTCCAGTGGATTTCGAGGTTCAGAGCCCGAGAGTCATAGTAGCCGGAGATGGTTTAGAAGAATGGCGCTTGGAGAATGAAGACGCCCAAAGACTCTTGCTAGATTTCGTAAAGAGTTTCGTGACTTGGCCTCCATCCACCAAGAGGAGATCAAGCGGTGCATGGCTAAGCACTTCGACAAAAATGTCCTACTAAAGCATTTCCTCGTCGGAGATCTGATTATGAAGAAGGTGGACGCCGCAGGAAGAGGAACAACAGTTGGCAAGCTACATCCAAATTGGGAAGGTCCCTTCATTGTGCAGGAAGCCTTGGTGGCTGGAGGCTATTATCTCCAGGATCAGGTTGGAGAGAGATTGGGAGGTACTTGGGGCGGGGATGACCTGAAAAGGTTCTATCCCTAGAGGTTCATGCTGTACTTGTACTTATACATGCTTTCACATATATACAATGACAACTGTTTTGCTTCTGTTCATTCTTTTTTCATCTCAAGTTTTCTAGGAACTCAAGGTGTTGCTCCAGGATCGATCCGAGAAGTCAGCCGTCAACTTGTTCCCCCTAGATAGCCTAGTGTGGATGATGGGACGATGCCTCGGGATATAAGCATCCTTGTAAGAACGGACCCCTGCAGTGACGGCCGAGATTAGCTCCCCCCTTCCATGTTGGCCTAGCTACCCACGATTGCTTCTCTCCTCCGACTGGAGGAACTAGCGGGAACAGGTTTGGACTCCAACCTCTTGAATTTGAGGAAAGATCAACCTTGTCAAGCTCTCCTTTTGGGCAACGACCCTTCGATTATTTTTCAAAGGTGGGATGACTAGCCAGAGAGCCAGGATAGGCCCAAGGGAATATGTTAGTCGCGAGTACGTCATAGAGAACCCTTGGAAGAACATTGCCCCTCGCCTATGCATTTATGCTCGTAGCCAGATGACAGAGCTGAGAATGATTTCCGCGGTGGGATTGAGAAACCTGCCTTCGACCTGTTTCTCCCAGATAGCCCAGTTCAGACGATGGGATGATGACTCGGGATATAAATGCCCTTGTAAGACCGGACCCCTACATTGACGGCCGAGATTAGCTCCCCCTTTGCATGTCGGCCTAGCTACCCCCGACTGCATCTCTCCTCCGATTGGAGGAATTGTCAGGAACAGGGTTGGATGCCAACCTCCCAAGCCGACCTCGGCAAGATCATCGCTTTCTTTTCAATTTCTTCATCATCAAAAATACTGAAGCGCGAGATTCATTGTAGACCTCTTAAAGTAGCACGGAAAAATAACTCCTATCATGTATCAAGTCCTCGAGTGGTTGGTCGTCGTAAGTCTAAGTTCCTGCACGAGCTTCTCTCCTGCATATTGGCCAAAGACCTCCTCGAGTGAGATCGAGTTCCTCGCTGGAGTGATGCTGTAGTCCGAGATCTCTGTACGAGCTCCTCTCCTGCAGACCGACTACTTGCCTCCCCGAGTCGACTTACACCACTATAGTTGAGCAAGGCTCCTGAGAGCTGTCGACTCCAACATATCAAGTCCTCGAGTGGCAGGTCGCCATAAGTCCAAGTCCCTGCACGAGCTCCTCTCCTGCATATTGGTCGAAGACCTCCTTTAGTGAGATCGAGTTCCTAGCTAGAGTGATGTCGTAGTACGAGATCTCTGTACGAGCTCCTCTCTTGCGGACCGACTAGTTTGCTCCCCGAGTCGAATTACACCACTCTAGTTGAGCAAGGCTCCTGAGAGCTATCGACTCCAGCATATCAAGTCCTTGAGTGGAAGGTCGCTGTAAGTCCAAGTCCCTGCACGAGCTCCTCTCCTGCATATTGGCCAAAGCCCTCCTCAAGTTAGATCGAGTTCATCGCTAGAGTGATGTCGTAGTCCGAGATCTCTGTACGAGCTCCTCTCCTACAGACCGACTACTTGCCTCCCCGAGTCGACTTACACCACTCTAGTTGAGCAAGGCTCCTGAGAGCTGTCGACTCCAGAATATCAAGTCCTTGAGTGGAAGGTTACCGTAAGTACAAGTCCCTGCACGAGCTTTTCTCCTGCATATTGGCCAAAGTCCTGCTCGAGTGAGATCGAGTTCCTCGCTGGAGTGATGTCGTAGTTCGAGATCTCTATACGAGCTCCTCTCCTCCAGACCGACTACATGCCTCCCCGAGTCGACTTACACCACTCTAGTTAAGTAAGGTCTCCTGAGAGCTATCGACTCCAGCATATCAAGTCCTCGAGTGGAAGGTCGCCGTAAGTCCAAGTCCCTACACGAGCTTCTCTCATGCATATTGGCCAAATACCTCCTCGAGTGAGATCGAGTTCCTCACTGGAGTGATGTCATAGTCCGAGATCTCTGTACGAGCTTCACTCCTGCAGACCGACTACTTACCTCCTCGAGTCGACTAGTTCCGACCCCCAGTTGAGCTTGGCTCCTGAAGGGTGTCTACTGATTATCACCCCCAGTTGAGCTCAGCTCCTGCTGGGTGTCGACTGCTCCCAATCACAAATCAGGCTAAGCTCCTCACAAGATGACGGGTTTGGTGACCAAATAAGTAAGTTGTGCAGGAGCGAGAAAGTTTGGGCGAGTATGCGAGCAGGTATGGGCGAGTATGCGAGTACGAAATAAGCAAAGTGCGAGTATGATATGGCGAGTACATGCGCAAAATATAGGCGATTATCGGGATGCGAGCTATGAAGAGCGATTATTGTCGTCCGAGTACAACCTATGCGACTATGAATGATGCCAACACATGGGTAAAATGAGCTTATGAGCCTAGCTAGTATCATCAGCAAGCAAACATGAAGGCAGAAAACGACAGCATGGTAATTCAGACTTGTATATATATTTTTCAAAAAATGTTACAAGTTACACAAATTATCTATTACAAAAATGTCGCTAACTAGTATACGCGAGTATGACAAATATAGGCGAGGAACTAGGACTCATCGTCGCCAGTATCAAACCGATATTCCTCATCTCCGATGTCAGCATCCTCTTCCTCGCCACTCTCCTCGCTCTCCTCCTCGCCGCTGCCACTGCCACCGCTGGTGCTGCTACCGCTGCCGCTGCTACTGGATCCCGACGACGATGAAGGTATGCGATCTGGCGAGGTTGTTGCCTCGGCAAGAAGCTCGGGGATAAGCTCGTCCACGGTGAACTGCTTCTCCCCCTTATCGAGTTTCCCGCTGATCCTCAGCCTCGCGAGCACAACATTGCCGGCCGCATGGGCTACCTCGCAGTGAACCGACGACCTCTCCTCCCACAGGATGCGAGATCTCTTGATGGCATAGTAAGGGTCGTCCTCTGGCCGCGGCTGAGGAGCAGAAGAACTCGCGTCGGCTTCTAAAATGGCCAGGCGAGATTCCATCTCGGCAGCGCGAATTTGGGCTGCCTCCAAGTCCGCCTGAGACTTGGCGAATTTCACATCATACTCAGAATGTTTCTTGGAGGTTTCTATCTCGGCAGCCTGCGACAAAGAACAGAGAGTCAGCAAAAAGAAGCCAAGTCTGGCGACATCAACATCGCACGCAGGAGGCGACTTACCGCATAATCTTGCTAGTAGACGGACTCCATGCGGAGATCAATTGCCTTCTTACTGACGATCTTCAAGGCCTTGGTCGTGTCCAGCAATTTCCTCGTTGTGTAGTGGTTGAGCTCGAAGGCTAGTGCTAGCGAGCAAGACGCCTGTTGGGCGAGTTCCTCCTCTGTTGGAACACCCTATTACTGATTTGGGCAAGGATCACTATGTCTCTTTGGAAACCTGTCTTGACCACATTGTATAGATCTAAAGGTCAATTAGAATTGAGTCTAAGGGTTAGTAGTTAGGTTTGGAAGCTGCCCTCAAGACCAGGTTTTTTCAGTACTGGAGACTAAGTCATTTCGTCGAGCTCAGTACGACGAATCGTCGAACTCCATTCGACGATCGCTGAGCTCACTTTGACGAATCGTCGAACTCCATTTGACGATCTCTGAGCTCAACTTCAACGAGTCGTCGAACTCCATTCGACGATTTTCGAGCTCAGATCGACGTTCTTGACTCCACTTTGATTCTCTATCTCTGAGCTCAGTTCGACGATAGTTGAGCTCAGATCGACGATCTCTGTTTCTATCTAAGTCCAGTCTCTGAGCTCAGTTCAACGATAGTGGAGCTCAGTTCGACGTTTTTTTGAAGAGTTAGACATTTTTCAAGATTCAAATTCAGACAGTTGTGGAATTATTCTCAGCATTTATGTCAGAGATCCTGTATCCATTTTTTAACTAATCTGGAGCAAGTTTCAAGGAATTTTCAAGGAATATTTTATTGGACTTTCCTCCAAAAGACAAATGCAGTTAAGGAAGTCATTTATGACAGGCTAATGGCTATCTTGGACAGAGGATCATTTCTATTCAGATAAAAGGAATAAAAGATCAGTTTTTCATTCTCTTCTCAGAGTTAGACACACATATTCAACAACAACAACTTCTGCAACAACAATTCTCTACAACAACAAGAATTACAACTCTTACAACAACAATTACACAAGAGAAAGAAAGAGAGTTGCAGACATTCTCAGTCTCAAAAATTCATACAAGAACACACATCACAAAAGGAGATCAACTAATTGAAATTTTCAGATCTCTCTTGATTCAAGTGTTCAAAGGCCATCATCATTCAAGACTCCAGACACCTCACATTTCAGCTGTAATGCTGAAATCATCTTTTGCTGGAGATCAAATCATCTGAAGGCCTATCACCCTACTGCAAAGCTTCACTTCTAAACAACTCAAGATCTCAGGGGGAGCTTTGACAACATCCACTATCTTCTCTCTGACTGTTGACAGAGAAGATCGTCTCATCCCTTTCTCTCTCTCTACTATAAAGGGTTTTTCAAAACTCCCTTCAAAAGTTTGTGATTGGTTTCTGAGACCTTATCAAAACTCAGTGGTGGCAAGACACCTGATCAAAAAATCTTGTTTGGTTTTTGAGCACCTTATCAAAAGCTCATTGGTGCCCAGGACACCTGATCAACTCATCCTGCAGTGGATTCCTACCTAGGGTGGTAGAAGAGTGGATGTACCCAGATTGGTTGGGGAACCACTATATCTCCTTGTGTCTTCTGGTTGCTTGTTTTTCTTTTGTTTTCTGGCATGCTTTGAGATTGATCTGTGATTGTTCTGTGTTTAGATTTACTTTATTTCATATGCTTCCCTGTTCACTTAGGAATACAACAACAGTTGTAAAAAGTTTTTAAGCAAAGCACCATACTCTATTCACCCCCCTCTAGAGTATATCAGATCTAACTTGCACTTTCAATTGGTATCAAAGCGAGGTTGGTTAAAAATACCACATCTCAGTGGTTGTACAGTCTAACACCTGAACCCAAGGATTCGTCCAGTTAGATCTTCTTGTTTAAGTTTGTTATTAGGATCATTTCTTCACAAATCATTGCCCAAAACAAAGATTATGCTAGCACCAGACCTCCAGTGTGCAATCCATCTAAGTTTGCACTTTGGAAGGCAAGGATTAGACTGTACATGAACTCTATTGATGAGGACATTTTCAATTCTGTTTTGACATTGTGTCTAAGACCTCCAGAGAATACAAGTACAAGTGTTGTTCCACCTCCCTCAGGAACAGATGCAGAAATAAAGAAATGGAAATTGGCATATGCAAAAGCTATGAACATTCTAGCCCAGACTATGTTTGATGAGATATTTCAAAAGGTATCTTAATGCAACTCAGCAAAGGACATCTAAGATAAGCTATCTGAAATAGTGTCAGGATCAGCTGATGAGAGAGAAGACAAAAGATCTCACCTCATAACCCAATATAAGAATTTCAAGAAAGGAGAAGCTGAGTCAGTAGCAGACATGTATAACAGACTCAGTCTCATAGTCAATGAGTTGAAAACTTTGGATAAAGAGATCTCATTGACTGAGCTAAATGATAAAATCCTAATGTGCTTCCCAAGCACTTGGGACTCTAGGATCTGGCCAATCAAGGATGCCAGAAGTCTCAATGAGATCACAACTGAAGCTCTCTTGGGCAAGCTCAAGTCTTATGAGCTGCTCATTAAGAATAAAGAAGAAGAGCAGAAGGCTGCCTCACCAGCCATAAGAAAGGAAAAGTCAATAGCTTTCAAAGTCACTGAAGATCAGTCTGATGACAAGGTCATAGGCAATGAGGAATTGCTAAGTTTACTGGCCAAAAGATTTTACAAAATGGCCATAAAGGACTTCAGGAAAAGATCATAAAAAGAGCATGACAAGCCAAGGTATGATAAATCAAATAACAAAGAGATTATCTGTTTTGGTTGCAGGAAACCATGCCACATTGTGCCTGATTGTCCAGAAAATAAAAACAAGGACAGAAAGGACAAGAAAGAAAGAAGAAAAGACAAGGACTTCAAGAAGAATAGCAATGGAAAACCCTCCTCCAGCAAGAACAAACACACAAGGAAGGGATTTGTTGCTGAAACATGGAGTGAGACAGAAGAAGAATCAGAAGCTTCATCAAGCTCTAGTGATTATGAAGATGATGCTAAAGAAAAGGAATTCTGCATGATGGCTATCAATGCCTCACAACACAATTCTGATTTAGAAGTGTCAGAATCTGAATCAGAGACTCAATCTGAAGAGGACCAGGTAGTAAGTTCTTTTGATTTCAATTCTGAGGACTTTAGGTATGAGTTTAAAACACTATGTTTAGACTTAGTAAAATCTGAGATGGAAATCATTTCTCTCATAAATCAATTATCTGAACACAGTACCTTAAAATCAGAAAACCTCAAACTCTCTGAGGAGTTGGAATGCTGTAAGGAGGATATAGCCTCACTGAAAAGTGAACTATCAGAGGCCAAAAAGTTTGAAGAATCCCTCAATGGGAGAAGTATCAAACTAATGGACATCACAAGCACAGTGAACTCAAGGTTTAATAGTACACTGGGTTTGGGTGCTTCATCTAGCCAACCTATAGTATTAACAACCCCAATCAAGTTTATTTCTGATAAAGGTAAGGGAGTTGTAGAGGTAGCTAGGAAAAATTCTGACTTACCTAAGAAAACAAGAGTTCAACAGAAATCGTCGAACGAAGCTAGACGATCGCCGAACGGAGATCAACGATCTCAGGCAAAATCGTCGAACTCAGGTCGACGATCTCTAAACCCTGAACTCTACCACAGTCGATCTTCGAACGGAGCTCGACGATCTGACCCAAGATCGTCGAACTCAGCTCAACGATCGTCGAGCAGAGATCAAAGCTTTGAAAACTTATTCAAAGGTAAATCAAAATCCAAACCTAGGGGTCCTTCATCCCAAAGCTTTAACCCCTATACTGAATGGATAATACCTCCAAGGAGATATCATCCTAAAGGTTATAAGAGTCAACCAGAGATGTCATTTATTTCTGAATTTAAAGGTTATCAACCTAGGCCCAAGGTAAACTGGGTTAAAAACAAGTAAATTGTTTTATGTGCAGGTGAAGACCTATCAAACATCAAACCTGCAATGGTATTTGGATAGTGGGTGCTCCAAGCACATGACAGGAAGCAAGGACAATTTCACATCCTTCAAAGCCAAGCTTGGACCCAAAGTCATATTTGATGATTGAAACTTTGGACTAACAAAAGGATATGGTGCAGTCAAAATTGGAACAATCACATTCAAGAAAGTAGCCTATGTGGAAGGACTGAAGCACAACTTGATCAGCATCAGTCAACTATGTGATGAAGGCTACCAAGTGATATTCAGCAAATCCTTATGCAAGATCAAATCAGAGGACAACACAACTATGTTGACAGGTAAAAGGAAAGGTAACATCTATTTAGTAGACATTCTTTCAACAGAAGTAGATATTTGCCTGTTTAATTCTATTTGTAGACCTAATGAGTTATGGCATAAGAGATTAGGACATATAAACCTTAGAACCATTGCTAGGCTATCCAAGGACAACCTTGTTAGAGGACTACCTTCTGGCCCTACAAGAAGGAAGGACTCTGCAGGGCTTGTCAATTAGGCAAGCAAACCAAAAATAGTTTCAAGTCACTTAATAAGAGTGATTCACCTAGGATTTTGTATCTGTTACACATGGATATTTTTGGACCCATTACAGTACAAAGCTTAGGAGGGAAATCTTACACTTTAGTGGTTGTAGATGACTTCTCTAGATTCACATGGGTGTTCTTTCTGAGGAAGAAGTCTGATAACTTTAAGTGTTTGACAGAGTTTCTCAAATGCATACAGACTGAGTTTAATACTCACATTGCCCTGATCAGAAGTGATCATGGGACAGAGTTTGATTCTCTTCTTATGCAAGAGTTCTGTCAGAGTGAAGGGATCAGACACACTTTCTCAGCTCCTAGAACTCCTCAACAAAATGGGGTAGCTGAAAGGAAAAATAGAACCCTTATTGAATCTGTCACTACATTGTTGTCAGATGTTCACCTTCCTCTATCCTTTTGGGCAGAGGCAGTGAACACCTCCAACTATGTGTTGAATAGAAGTTTAATACATAAACTGAAGGGCAAGACTCCCTATGAATTACTCAAAGGGAAGAAAACTAAAGTAGACTATTTTAGAATTTTTGGTTGTATTTGTTACATACATAATAATGACAAGAAATACATAGCAAAATTTCAAGCTAAAGCTGATGAAGGAGTGTTTCTGGGATACTCCATGATTAGTAAATCTTATAGGGTATATAATAAATCAACTCTTAAAATTGAAGAATCTGTTCATATATCTTTTGATGAATCTAACATGTCTTTCAAGGAGAAGAATACTTCTACCATAGAACCTTTGCAGGTACACTCTCTTGCTGAATACTTGGACAGGTTACAAATCATTCAAAAAAAGGAAAGCAGTGAAGATGAAGAAGACATTCAACATATTGAAGAGAAATTTCTTGAAGAGCCAGTTGTTGTACCACAAGAGAAAACAACAACACAGGTTGGTGAACAATCAACACCTCCTGTTGATTTAGTAACATCAAGAGACCATCTAATTTCCAAGTGATTGGAGACATCTCAGCTGGTGTGCAAACCAGAAATCAGGTCAACCAAAACCTGATGTACACTTACTTCCATTCTCAAATTGAACCTCAATCCATTCAAGATGCAGAGCAAGATCCACAATAGATCATTGCAATGCAAGAAGAGTTGCATCAATTTGAAAGGAACAAAGTTTGGGAACTAGTACCAAGGTCAAAGGATCACTCCATTGTTGGAACAAAGTGGGTGTTCAGAAATAAGTTGGATGATCAAGGAGTCATTGTAAGGAACAAGGCAAGGCTAGTTGCTCAAGGGTACTCTCAAGAAGAAGGGATAGATTATGACCAGACTTTTGCACCAGTTGCAAGGTTAGAGGCCATAAGAATCTTCTTAGCATATGCAACACACAAAGGTTTCAAAGTATACCAGATGGATGTAAAGAGTGCTTTTCTCAATGGAGATATCAAAGAAGAAGTCTATGTCAGACAACCCCCAGGTTTTATCTCTTCAACTCATTCTGATTATGTTTTCAAATTGTATAAAGCATTATATGGTCTAAAGCAAGCTCCATAGAGCATGGTATGAGACCCTAGCATGCTTTCTTCTGAAAAATGAGTTTATAAGGGGTAGAGTAGACCGAACTCTTTTTATTATAACCCATAAGTCCCATACCCTACTAGTACAAATCTATATAGATGATATTATATTTGGTTCTACTGATTCAAATTTGTGTAGAAGGTTCTCCAACCTAATGCATTCTAAATTTGAAATGAGTAGCATGAGTGAGCTATCCTTCTTTCTAGGATTGCAAATCAAACAACATGCTAAAGGCATATTTATTTCTCAAACCAAGTATGCAAAAGAATTGGTTAAGAAATTTGGTATGTTTGAAGCATCATGTATGAAAACACCTATGCCTACCAATGCTGTATTAGATGCTGATGAACATGGGAAACCCGTTGATCAGACAATATATAGAGCAATGATTGGCTCTTTGTTGTACCTTACAGCTAGTAGACCTGACATAATGTTTGCTACATGTATATGTGCTAGATTCCAAGTGAGCCCTAGAGAGTCACACCTAATCTTAGTAAAAAGGATTCTCAGGTATGTAAAAAGTTGTCTAAATCTAGGTCTATGGTATCCAAAAGATTCAGCATTTGACTTAACTGGATTCTCAGATGCTGATTATGCTGGATGCAGAATAGACATGAAAAGCACCAGTGGAACTTGTCAGTTTCTTGGTGACAGACTTATCTCCTGGTTTTGCAAGAAACAAACATCTGTGTCAACTTCAACTGCTGAAGCTGAGTATATGGCTGCAGTTAGTTGTTGTTCACAAATCTTGTGGATTCAAAACCAACTCCTAGACTATGGCTACAACTTAGAGAAGTCTAAAATATTTTGTGATAATACCAGTGCTATTTCTATAGCACAAAATCCAGTCCTCCATAGTAGGACAAAACATTTAGAAATTAGGCATCACTTTCTAAGGGATAATGTTGAGAAAAATAAAATTGAACTTCAATATATCCCAACTGATTTGCAAAGGGAAGATATTTTCACCAAACCCTTGGATGAAAAGAAACATAAATTCTTCCTGAATCAGTTAGGAATGTTAGATGGAGGAAGTCTAAAATAAGATCCAAGATCTTAAAATTATAAAAATGACCAAGACTAGGAAAACATCTTAATTTTTCTAGTGTATAAGAGTGTTTCTGATCTTTGAACTGCGCTCGACGATTTTCCCCCAGATCGTCGAACGGAGATCGATGACTTACGAAATCGTCGACCAGAGTTCAGCGCTTCTCAGATAGTGTTAAACTATCTTTCTTCAGGTCAGCGATTGTCATGCGGAGCTCGACGATTTTGTTTTCTGAACTATCGTCGAATGGAGCTCGACGCTCTCCAATATCATCGAACGGAGATTGACGATGTTGATGACCTTTCAGTTTCCTTTAGAAGCCCAGATCGTCGAACAGAGTTCAACGATGTTTCCTTTTCTGCGTCGAACCCTAATATAAAATTCATTTTTCGGCCGTCGTTCTCCCTTTGCGCTTTCATACTTTCTGCAAACTTTCTCTTTCCCTCCAAACTTCTCTACACTTGGTCGTTTATTTGTTAGTTTTTGCAGGAATCAATGGCAGTCTCAGTTGCAATCCTGGCCGCAATGAAATTTGATGTAGGTTTTGATATCAACATGGACTCTTTCAATAACAGTGATCAAATCTTCAAAGATATTCTGGAACTTTTCAAGGAACAAAAGCTAGTTACCATAATGACTACCAGGATCAAATTAGCTGCAGATGAGATCAAGGAATGGGTGTATATTGCCCACAATCAGGATCAGAATACAGTGGTTGGAACAATCTCAGGAACCCAGGTATCCCTAACACCTGCTGCCTTGATAGAGGTTTTTGAATTGAAATCTGGAGAAGACTCTGCTGAAATTTCTGGAGAAGAGTTTTCTGATTTGCTTGAAAGAATGGGTCATTCAGATGCAAACCCTAGCAAATTGCCGAAGAAAAATCTGTCTGTTGAGTACAGATTTCTGGCTGATGTGGTTGGAAAAGTGTTGTTGGCCAAACACTCAGCTCATGATATCATATCCAGGTATCAGCTCTGCTTGATGGGTGCCCTTGTGGACAATAAACAACTGAACTGGGGAGAAATTTTCTTTGACTTGATTAAGAAAAAGATTAACAAGAACTTTGTTAATTTTTGGAGAATCTTAGGGCTGTTTCTTCGGAACAGATGCCCTGCACTGCTAGTTTCCAGTGGGATGCACATCAATGCCTCCAAGAGGCTCACTGTGCCCTATTTGGAAAATGGGACAGGCAAATTGTGAAGCCCAGCAGCCCTCTGCAGTTTCTACTTCAGGCACAAGGACTACTCCAGGCACTTCCCCTCAAGTTTCTACCCCTGCAGAAGACTTGTCTGCTTCTTCTCCTCCCCCTCCACCTCTTGTTTCATCTACAACAGTTACCTCCACCATCATAATTTCCACCCTGTCTCCAACTTCCATTCCTTCTCCAACTCCACCTCTCACAGAAGAACTCTTCCATCCTCTACATCAATACCCCCACCTGGATATTGATTCATCCTCTCACATTCCATCTTTCAATATTATAGATGATTCCTATATGGATGACTCTCCTTCATCCCCTCCTGTGCCACCATCTTCATCCACCTCATACCAACAACTACTTCAAGATATCATTGCACAATCATCCTTCACACCATCTATTTCCATTCCACTATCTTCCATTTCCACAATTCCCATCTCTCAACCTTCCTTTCCACCATCCACAAGTTCTCCACCAACATCTCCTGTTGCCCCACCTTCAATTCCTACCTCTACTCAAGTCCCTCTTGAGCATGTAGATCTTCCAGCTCTTGCAGACAGGCTCTATGAGCTGATAGCTCCAAGGCTATCACTCTTGATGGAGACCTCTTTGGCTCCACTTATAAAAATAGTTCAAGAACTGTCTGACAGGCTCTCTTCTTTTATTCCTCCTCAGGCAATCCCTTCTTCTGGGTTGCCTTGATCCAGTTGCCACTGAATCTAGGTAGGGGGAGATGCCTCATGAAGTTGAAAGATTGCCTGCTGCTGTTACTTCAGTCCAAGCTCAAGCTCCAGTACCTCCAGTTGCAGTTATCACAGTGGACCTCAGGTCACGGTTATCAGTTTTTGATTCTGCTTTTTCAACTGTCTTCCAGTCCAGCATACTGTAGTCCAGCAATCTGAAGATATCTCTAAGGCCATTGTTCCTATTTCAAGCTGTGACACCAGTTTAATAAATTCTTTTGTAAATTCCCTATATACTGCTGCTCCTTATGATTCTGTTTCTCTTACTGCTACTGCTCCTACGCTAATATTGATATTTCTGTTAGTTCTGTTACTACTATTTCTGAGGATATGCATATGACAGAGGCATTTGATTTTGAGCCTGCTGTTACTGCTGCTGTTACTCCTTCTGCAGTTGATTTTCCAGTTTCATCTGATACTACTGCTGCTGTACCTTCTATTTTTGAAAGTGTTGTTGCTGAAAGTTTTGTATGTGAATCTGCTGATGTAATCTCTTCTGCAAGTATTGCTTCCACCCCTCTTCCTGCTGTTGCTGCTGCTACTATTGCTGTTTCTACTGTCTCTCCTGCTCAGTCACAACAACAAAATGATTACCTCAAAAGGATTGATGCAGTGTATGATAATCCTCCAAGCTCAGATAGTGATCAGTTTAGGACTGATTCAGATGATTCCTCTACAACAATTGCAAGGAAAAGGAAGTCCAGAAGCAAAGCAATGAAGAGAGTTCCCGCAGCAAAAGTGAAAGACACAAATGACATTCCATACTATATACTGCATAGTTGCCCTATCATAGAACATTGGATGCAATACTCCAAAAATCAATTGAAAGCTATGAAGAAGAAGAGAAAATATGATAAAGGATCATCCCAGTTCAATCCTCCTCCTCCTCCTCCTACTTCACCTGATGCAGGTGCAAGTGGACGTTCTGCATCTCAACCTTCTGCCAGAAGCCAAACCTCTTATCAACCTCAAGGAAGATCCCAATACAGAGGAAGCCAATCTAGAGGCTACCAGTCAAGAAGAGGAAATTAAAGAGGAAATCAAAGAGAATTCCAAGTTTATTCTAAAGTATATTCCAGGCAACATCCATATTCAAGGGAAGGACAAGGTCCATCTGATACTACTTCTAGTCCCTTTCCTTATAAACTAAAAGATTTAGTCTCTTCCAGAGCTCCTCCAGATAATCCTTCAAATAGATATGAGCCTCCTATTCCATTTGAGGATCCTAAAAATAACCCCACCTCATGGACAGCTAGGATGAAAGAATTGGCTGCTTTAGATCAGATCAAGAAAGCTAGAGAACAAGGAAAAGATACATCCAATATCACCACCTTATTAGATCAAAGGAAGAAGGAACTTGAAAGGTACTAATCCAGTAAATTTTTTGATTCAGAAAGCTACATGAAGCTGCATCCAGAAGCTATAGTGTCCAGGCCAAAGCAACAAACCTCTCTAGGTGCAGTTGATGATAGAAGATCTAAGAAGGAAGCTCTCAATCCCAACAGAGAAATAGTACTTATAAAGAGCAAGGAAAAAGAATGATTCTTTAAGGTGACAGTATATTTTATTTTCTGAACTATCTGAGATAATGTCTGTGTTTCTGCAATGTTTTGTTTGTTGCATCTCTGCTTTGTATGTTTTTATTTTTCCAATATCTGTAAATAGTAATCCTAACCCAAATAGGGGGAGATTGTTGGAACACCCTATTACTGATTTGGGCAAAGATCACTATGTCTCTTAGGAAACCTGTCTTGACCTCATTGTATAGATCTAAAGGTCAATTAGAATTGAGTCTAAGGGTTATTAGTTAGGTTTGGAAGCTGCCCTCAAGACCAGGTTTTTTCAGTACTGGAGACTAAGTCATTTCGTCGAGCTCAGTACGACGAATCATCGAACTACATTCGACGATCGTTGAGCTCACTTTAACGAATCGTCGAACTCCATTCGACGATCTCTGAGCTCAACTTCAACGAGTCGTCGAACTCCATTCGACGATCTTCGAGCTCAGATCGACGTTCTTGACTCCAGTTTGATTCTCTATCTCTGAGCTCAGTTCGACGATAGTTGAGCTCAGATCGACGATCTCTGTTTCTATCTAAGTCTACTCTCTGAGCTCAGTTCAATGATAGTGGAGCTCAGTTCGACGTTTTTCTAAAGAGTTAGATGTTTTTCAAGATTCAAATTCAGACAGTTGTGGAATTATTCTCAGCATTTATGTCAGAGATCCTGTAGCCATTTTTAATTAATCTGGAGCAAGTTTCAAGAAATTTTCAAGGAATGTTTTATTGGACTTTCCTCCAGAAGACAAATGCAGTTAAGGAAGTCATTTATGACAGGCTAACAGCTATCTTGGACAGAGGATCATTTCTATTCAGATCAAAGGAATAAAAGATCAGTTTTTCATTCTCTTCTCAGAGTTAGACACACATATTCAACAACAACAACTTCTGCAACAACAATTCTCTGCAACAACAAGAATTACAACTCTTACAACAACAATTACACAAGAGAAAGAAAGAGAGTTGCAGACATTCTCAGTCTCAAAAATTCATACAAGAACACACATCACAAAAGGAGATCAACTAACTGAAATTTTCAGATCTCTCTTGATTCAATTGTTCAAAGGCCATCATCATTCAAAACTCCAGAAACCTCACATTTCAGCTGTTGCTAAAATCATCTTTTGCTGGAGATCAAATCATCTGAAGGCCTTATCACCCTACTGCAAAGCTTCACTTCCTAAACAACTCAAGATCTTAGGGGGAGCTTTGACAACATCCACTATCTTCTCTCTGACTGTTGACAGAGAAGATCATCTCATCCCTTTCTCTCTCTCTCTCTCTGCTGTAAAGGGTTTTTCAAACTCCCTTCAAAAGTTTGTGATTGGTTTCTAAGACATTATCAAAACTTAGTGGTGGCAACACACCTGATCAAAAAATTTGGTTTGGTTTTTGAGCACCTTATCAAAAGCTTATTGGTGCCCAGGACACCTGATCAACTCATCCTGCAGTGGATTCCTACCTAGGGTGGTAGAAGAGTGGATGTACCCAGATTGGTTGGGGAACCACTATAGCTCCTTGTGTCTTTTAGTTGCTTGTTTTTCTTTTGTTTTCTCGCTGTGCTTTGAGATTGATCTGTGATTGTTCTGTGTTTAGATTTACTTTATTTCATATGCTTCCATATTCACTTAGGAATACAACAACAGTTGTAAAAAGTTTTTAGCAAGCACCATACTCTATTAACCCCCCCTCTAGAGTATATCAGATCTAAATTGCACTTTCATCCTCGCTGAGATCTAGCATCGACTCGGCGTCGCCTCACCCGTATAGCGCGTGGAGAATGGTGAAGGACTCCCCCTTGTCCTCCCAGTCCGCCAACCAGGAGGGGAGGTTGGTGGTCAGCATCACTAGGTGCTCGTCGGTCGACCAGGTCACCAGCGGGCGACCACAGACGTCCACCACCTCTCGCCCCAAGTTGAAGTTGGTATGGAAGCGGGGAAGCCGAGCCTCTAGTGGCGGCGATTCTTGGTCATCAGATTGCGGCGATGACACCTTCGGTTTTTTGGTTGCAGGGCCCGGCTACCTGGCTTTCCCCTTGCGCTTGGCGAGCCTTTTCTTATCGCCGACATCAGCCGACGAGTTGGTCTCAGGTAGCGAAGTGGAGACTTCCTTTGCCAGAGGGAGCGGCTTCTCCGAGAGGTCGCACGGCACTGTAAAATGATGAGCGAAATAAGTTTTAAAGCTACGGCTGGGGGAGTGAGTATGCAAATAATGATCCTCGCCAAAGAACTTACCCTTCTTGGAATGTATCTCCAACAAGTTGTTGATGTTTAGTCGCCAGAAGATGACATCGAACCGACGACCTCAGAATGACTCGACAAGCTGCTCACGGACGCCCTCCAATATCAGCGGGAGGAAGGCGACATCGGCAGGTTGGTGCGGCCATCCCAGGACGCCCGCGAAATCGCCTTTGATGACGACCAGCAGTTCGCTCCAGAGATGCACCTTGTTCGCCGTCCCCAGCAGAGTGCAGACGTGGCTACTGAAGTAGACCATGCCCTCGGCAGTTGAGGCGAAGGCGAATATCTTGCGGAAGATTGAAAGGTTGAAGGCAACCATCTCCTTGCGCAAATAGCAGAGGAACCCCATGATGATCGCAACGCCGTTGGGGTTGATCTGCGCTTGGACGATGACGATGTAACGCCATATCTCGCAATACTCCAGCCACAATGGAAGTCGAAGGCCGGTGTCGAAATGGCGAAGGGGGAGGACCAGTGTTCCCTCTATGTATGTGTTTAGTCGCTCGCTGCGACTCGGTAGCTTGGCCGAGTATCCCTTAGGCAAGAGTCTTTCCCTGAAATTCTCTAAGTCGCGCACTGTTGTGATCGATTTCTTGAATGCCCCATCCACGAAGTTGGCGGCATGGGCTTGGAGGCAAGCACTGGCATCGCCTCCAACCATATTGCGAGTTTTAACGACGAAGAAGAGAGAAAAGCGAGGAACAAAGAAAGGTCGTAGCGCGCGAGGAGAAAAAGATACTCGCGAGCTCGGGGTTGAAAAGCGCAACAATGTACTTATGTCCTACCTACCCCCTCTATTTATAGGCGCCCGGGGGGGGGGGGGGGGGGGTATATCTTCATTACGACGAGTATCGGCCGAAGTCGCGCTTTTAACAAGCAAGTGGATTCCATCGCGTAGGTCGCACGACGCAGATAAAGCATGTCGATATGATGATCAAAAACTACAGAGCAAATTCGGCACATTCCAGACAAGATATCGCACAAACATTAGAAAAGGTAAAAATTAATAAGAGCCCGAGATTCAAACTGGCTTATTACAATCAATAATTGTTCATAAAGTCGCACTCGGCGAGCTTCAAATAAAAGAAAGAAAAATCCTAAGGCCTAGGTCTCTTTGGAGGGTGAGGATGTCGCCCAGCCCAGCCCATCTCGTGCGCCCGCCAAAAGTGCTCTGTCTCTAGCGCCATCACGTCATCGCCAGGCCGCAACTGCACCTTCATCCTCGTCAGCCGGCCAACAGAGCCCATACTCGCGCGAATACCGGCCAGCTCGTTGAGAACAAGCTGGAGGCAATGGTGGTTAATCGCCAGCTGGCGATCATTCTCCTTTACCATGTGGAAGCGGGCTTCAAAGCTCTCCAGAATACTCCAGAGCTCTTCCATCTTCGACATTCGCACTTCCAGGGATGATATTCGCCGATGAGGTTTGCAGATCGCCAACTGGTCGAACTTGCTCTCCAGATCCATGTAAGCGCGTGCAGCAGCATGGCGATATTCGATGCTCGCCAACCCAATGGCGTCGATGAACGCCGCCCCGGGAGTCGCCGGCCGATCTGTCAGAACAAAAAAGTCGCAAGATTAGGAATAGGACACTTAGCCGACAGTTGCAACATTGGTGGCAGAACATACCGCGGCGAGGAGATCTAGATTGGCGAGGAGGCCTAGATTGGCGAGGAGAAGATGCGCGAGTTGGCTGATCTCGCCGGCTCGAAGATGGCCCACCAGTATGCTCGGCCGCCTTGCCTTGCCCGCATCCCCATTCTACAGAAGCCACAACCATCGGCGGGAAGTAACTTGGCCGCGACTTCGCCGACTTACTTCCCCTGTGCTGCGATGAAGGGGTCAGGGGCAGCGACGAACTCGGCGGTTGCTGAGGGTTCTTCAGCGGAGGAGGCGGAGTTAGTCGCACTGTGGCAACTTGGGAGGGCGCGACGAGAGGCGGCGGTAGCGGCAAGGTTGCGGTTACCGACTAGATGGTTGTAACGCCCCCGGTTTTTCTTTGTTTTGTTTGCTCTTGGATTGGCGTTACAATGATGCAATTCCGGCCCTTTGCCGTTGTAGAGCGTGGTCTTAGCTCTTTAGGTTCCTGGTGTAGCCTGGTTGTAGCCTGTTGGCAAGTTTCCCCAGCTAGCCGGAGTCTGTTTTTGTGACTCGGTTGGGCCTCTTAGGGAAATGCTTGTGTTTTGGCTTCGGGAGGTGTTAGCTCGAGTGCGCGATCGTCGGATGTTGTTTTCGACCTCACCGTTGTTTTCGTAGCTTGGTTGTTTAGCTACGGTGCGAGTTTTGGTCGAAATCCGGGATCGTTTGCTTTCGCGTCATTTCAACGATTGTTTTTTTAGTTGTAATGTTTGTTGTGCTGTGCGTGGCCTGATGTAGCCGAGCTAGTCGGCTGGTGCCTTGTCTTTTGCTAAGGAGTTAGCAGATTATTGTGATAGTTTGGGTGACACGGCCTAGGTCACGCCCGTGACCCAGGGCGTGTCGTGCTCGGGTAGAGCTCCCTTTTCTCTGGTCGACGAATTTTTGGTCGACGGGTCTTTTTTGTAGGAACACGGCCTGTGACACGGGCATGTCACAGTGCGTGTCCCCCTTCATCGAGCTGCGCTCGATGGTCGTCAAGCGGTGTTTTAGTGAGAACACGGCCGTGTCACGGGCGTGTCGTATCGGACACGGGCATGACACGGGGCGTGTCTCTCTGTTCGACGATCGACGCTCCACGATCGTCGAGTGGTGTTTGAGTTGGTACACGGCCTGTGACACGGCCGTGTCACAGGGCGTGTCACCTGTTCTGTCGAGCTGAGATTGACGATCATCGAGTGGGTAGGTGTGCGAGTACACGCCCCGTGACACGGGCGTGTCGGGCCGTGTCACGGGCGTGTCTGGGGCGTGTCCCGTGATTTCGTCGAGTGGAGATCGACGTTCGTAGAGTGTGTAAGTACACGCCCCGTGACAATGGCGTGTCGGGCCGTGTCTGGGGCGTGTTCCGTACTTTTTCCTGAGAGCATCTTTTGTTGCCGTGAACCGTTTTTCCTCCTCATTTTTATTGTTCCCGAGTCTGGAGAGCTTCCAGCGGAAGGGTTTTGAGAGGAGGCGGTGGTTGTTTTGGCCAGCGATTTCGGGAGGGTTAGAGCCCGTTTTTCTCGTGTGATAGCGGATTTGGCTTGCTCTCGTCTAGATCTTCCCTTACATGTAAGTTTTTCTTGATTTAGGGTTGATTCTTGGAGTTGAGAATATCTGATTTCTTTTCTTTTTCCTCAAGTTTCAGTTTTGGTCTTCTAGGTGGCCGATCTTGCCGCCGGTGCCAAGCCGTGGTGTTAGCTGTTGTTTTTCCTGGAGGTAGAGGCAAGTGGCTCTCCTGCCCTTGCCAAATTAGTCTAACTCTTACTCTATTTTCTTTTTCCTGAGCAATACTTATGTTTTCATTATTTTTCCTCCTTAGAAATTAGAACAATAGGATGCCTTTTTCCTTCATTTCATCCATGGGATGTTTCATTGTTCTTTTTGCATTTAAATCAATGTTCTCTCTTTTGTCCGAGGTTTGGTGTACAGTGGGTAGCTAGAGTTAGGGTGAGGCTGCGGTAGTGGTGTTTAGGTTTAGTTGCAGTAGTCCCGAGTTGTTAGGATGGAAGGGAGGGTTGGGATTAAATTTCCAACTCTATGTTTTCGCGCGTTGAGAGAGAAGTTTAGGCTGCGGTTATAACTAACACTTACGTTTACCGTAAGTGGAAAGCGCTGACAGCGTCGAGTGAGCCGAGTTCACTCAACGGCGTCACCCAGCATAGGATTTGCGGCTAAGTATTTTGGCGTCACGTGAGTGGAGCTTACTCAACGCCGCGTCGAGTGGGATCGATGTTTCTGTCTTGGGTTCGTGTGTTTCCTTAGGATTGTTACTATGACTTCTCCCTTTCTTTAGGGGGTGGTATTGGGTGTTCGGATAATTTTTGCTTGCCGACTCGTGGGTTGTGGCAGGTGGTGGAGTTTTGGTTGGCCTCTGGAGGGGTGGTTTTATGTGGTGAGCTGTGGCCACCGCCTTTTGCCCCGGTTTGGGTTGGCGTGTGTGGGACCCTAGTGCTGCCATTGTTTGACCCCTTAGCCCTTTTTGGATCTGGTTTTGGTTACGTATTCAGATCCATGTTTTGACCACTGCCACTTACCCACGTGTTAGGACTGTTAGTCCCTTTCCTGTTTATGTTTTCTCTTTCTTTTGGCATATATGTATTTGTCTTGTTGCTGTTGCAGACTCTTTGTAGGGCATGTTGCTTTTATTTCTCGCACTTGGTGTGCTTTGCTGTGCTTTAGACAGTACTCTTTTCTTACTGTCATGCCCTTCCTTTTGCTTATAGTAGTTTGTTGCAGGGTTGGTAAACCCTTCTTTTTATTTGCTCATTAATCTAATGCTCTATTTACTTTTGATTATTTTCTTGCTGAGGTGTTCTTTTCTTGAATGCCTCAGGTCCAGGTTGTAGCCAGTTCAGTGGCTAGTTCTTTTGGAGCGGCTGGTTGGTGGCCTCTTGGGTAGCTGAGATAGCGGATCCCCGATTTTGTGAGGTAGTTCCTTACATTTCTGTATAGACATACATACTCACCAGTGGGTTTGTGTCATGTTGTTGACGCCCACTAGTGGCTTCTTGCGATGCTGGTATGAACTTAAACTGCTATTTTTTGCCTATTTGTGGTTGTTTACTTGCTTCTGGGAAGGATTTATGCTAGGTTGCATGTTAGATATTTTAAACTCTAAAAGCATTATTATATGTACCTCATGCATAACATATTTATAAAACAAAGACACTATACTTCCTTAGCGTAAAAAGACTATCTTTCATATATATTATATTCACTTTAGAGTCGTGCATACCATGAGTTGTCCCGCGGGGACACTTATGCTCATTTAGGGTGTCAACTTAATTGAACCAAAGTATTTTCTGCTGCGTATAAATATACTTTTAATTGTGGACTAGCTGATCCACCGTGCTGAGGGATACGGCCATTCAACATAACCGGTTTTCTTTCATAATTAATCAAAGATTTTCCTTAAAATTAAAGGTCTGGAGTTTTGCCTGAGCGTGTGCAGTTATCCCCTGCATGACGTGGCATCACGTCACGTGTTTTCTCTTGCTCTGATATGATTTTATCGTTGAGAAAATGAGGGTTGTGAGAGTTGGTATCAGAGGGAGGTTGCTTGACAAATGGTCGGGCAACCTTTCCCTTGTTTGCATTAGTGGTTAGCGTCATACCATACACACATCGAAATGTCATTAGCACGTCTTGGCTAAAGCACGAACACTACACTCATGAGCATAAAGAAGTATACAGGGCATATTATGTAGTATGGGATGCATAATATGTGTTTGTATATGGATCCACCATAGGAGGCAACATGTGAGGGTTATGTAGTATGGGATGCATAACCTCACCACATGAATGCGGCTAGCATGTTTTCTTTTTTTCGTTGCATGGGAATGTTATGTAGTATGGGATGCATAACATTTTCATGTGTACGTCGCCCATGGCATGCATTAAGGCCTTTTTAGAATGCATAGCACATCATGCATAGCATAACATTTCATAAGCACAACGTGCCAAGCTAAAGATTTGCAAGATGACATATGTACACGCATGGTTTTTGAGTCAAAAAGAATACAAACACATGCATTCATGGTTTAGGCACATGAGTTAGTATGATGGTGGCGCACCATCTTAGGTTAGTCATAACATCATCATGGTAAAAAAAACCACTCCCAGAGCAAGTTTTGCAGTTGAAGTTCATATTTAAGTGTGTTTGTCTGTACCGGGTAGTTTTGTTCTAGTTGTTGGGCTAGGTTTTGTCTGAAGCTTGTGCGATTATAGGATGGCGAGACGTCCTGCGATGAGGTCGACCCCCCAATCCGAGGGTGAGACGTCAGGAGCGCAGAGCGATGCGTTGGTAGAAAACCTGCGGCAGAGCAATAAGGCCTTATCAAGGCAGGTTGTGGCTATGCAGGCTCAGATTCAATCTCTTGTAGCAGTGGTGGTGGGACAGACTCCGAGAGTTCTGTACCCCGCTGACGGGGTAGCTGTTCCTGCCCCTCCTGCTCCTCCCATGCCTTTGGTTGTGGTGCCCCAGGAGATGGCGTTTATATCCCAGTTTCAGTGGCTGAGACCCCTACTTATGATGGGCAAGCAGATTTCATGATTTTGGATGACTGGGTGATTACCATTGAGGAGATGTTCTCTTACTCAGGGATTACGGACGATCAGAGAGTGATGCTCGCTTCCTACCAGCTCAAGGGCTTAGCAAAGAATTGGTGGCTGAGGGAGAAAGAAAGCTTGGTGGCAGGATGCTCTTGGGAGTCATTTAAGGTGATGCTGTTGAGTAAGTTTCTGCCTTCAGTCGAGAGGGACCGGCTGATGAATGAATTTCTCCGTTTGAAGCAGAGGAAACTCACGGTTAGTGAGTACGAGATTGAGTTTAGTAAGTTGAGTCGGTTTGCTCCTAGTCTGGTGAGTGTTGAAGCAGACCGAGTTAAGCGATTTCTGGGTGGACTAAGAAGCGACATTCAGCAGTTAGTGAATGCCTACGGAGCAGTCAGTTATGCCAGCGTGGTTGAAGTTGCCTTGAGAGTTGAGGCCATTGAGAATGCTAAAAATAGAGGCCAGCAGTTGAGGAAGGATAAGCGGAAGACCGTTGGAGGGAAGAGCCCTCAGGAACCTGATGCTGTCTCGAGAAAGAGGAACAAAGAGGTTTGTAGTTTTTGTGGCCGGCCAGGCCACCCCTTTGAGAAGTGTTACAAAACGTTGGGAGAGCAGAAGAAGGAACAGGTGCAAGCGATTTAGGGTGCTGCCAGAGGAGACTTGGTATGTGCCTTATGTGGAAGGAAGGGGCATAAGGCTGCCCGTTGCTGGTTAAAAGATAAGGTCTGTTTTCAGTGCGACCAGAAGGGCCATCTCAAGACAAAGTGCCCACACCTCCAGCCTGTTCTGCAGCCAGTTCCCCTCCAGGCTTTGCCACCGCCTCAGCAATTGGATAGAGGAAAGGGGAAGCTGAATGTGCTTTCAGCAGACGAAGCGCAGACTTTGACCCAGGTTATCTTAGGTTCGACTCCTCCCCAGTCGTTTCGTTATGTTTCCTTTTTGGTTGTAGTTTTCATTTTTGCGTTTGTTGCCTTAGATGCGTGCGCTATTTGTAGGATGATTTAAGGTAAAGAACCGCTGGGCGTGCGTTCTCTTCGATTTCGGCGCTACCCACTCGTTTGTGGCTAGAGCCTTCGTGGAGCTGTTCAGTTTGGGCCTAGATCGTGTTGGTGGTGCATTTTGCGTTAAGTTCCCCTCCGGTGACTCTGTGGTTACGGACCTGGGTGTCCTTGATTGTCCGATTTTGTTGGGGGATTTTCTAGCCAAGGCAGATCTGAAGGTGATTGACCTGGAGGACTTCGATGTTATTTTGGGCATGGACTGGTTGTCAAGGTACGATGTTGTGATCCAGTGCAAGGGTAAGCGCTTGGACTTCGTCAAAGACAACGGTCAGCCAGGGAGCGTTTATGTGTATTCTCTCCAGGAGTCTCCAGTCATTTCTGCGGTGCGTGCTCGAAAGTTGCTTGATTATCGCTGTTTTTTCCTGTTTGGTCTCTCTGGAAGGGACAGTTGTTAGAGTGCCGTGTTTGAAAGAGATTCCTGTGGTGTGTGACTTCTCTGATGTGTTTCCTGATGATCTTCTCGGTCTCCCACCCGATCGAGATGTCCAGTTTGTTATAGATTTGGAGCCAGGCACGCATCCTATTGCCAAGGCGCCGTATCGGATGGCCCCGCGAGAGCTGGAAGAGTTGCGAATTCAGCTGGATGAGATGTTGGCCAAAGGTTTCATAAGGCCGAGCTCTTCACCTTGGAGTGCACCAGTGTTATTCGTTAAAAAGAAAGATGGGTCGATGAGGCTATGCATCGACTATAGAGAGCTGAACAAGGTCACTATTAAGAACAGGTACCCTTTGCCTCGGATTGACGATTTGTTTGACCAACTGCGTGGTAGTGCCGTGTTTTCCAAGATTGATCTACGTTCGGGCTATCACCATTTGAGGGTTCGGGAGTCAGATGTTCAGCGGACGGCGTTCCGCTCTCGTCATGGTCATTTTGAGTTTTTGGTTATGTCATTTGGTTTGACTAATGTGCCCTCAGCTTTTATGGATCTGATGAACAGAGTTTTCAAGGATTTCCTAGACAAGTTTGTGATTGTCTTTATAGACGATGTTTTTGTGTACTTTAAAGATGCGAAGGAGCATGATCGACATTTGCGAATGGTCTTGGCGACGCTGAGAGACCATAAGCTATACGCCAAGCTGAGCAAATGCGAATTTTGATTGCCTCAAGTCTCTTTTCTCGGCCACGTTGGTTAATAAGGAGGGAATATCGGTGGACCCAGAAAAGATCGCTGCTGTTATGGAATGGGTGAGGCATGTTACTCCCAAAGAGATCAGGAGCTTCTTGGGCTTAGCTGGTTATTATAGAAGATTTGTAGAGGTCTTCTCTACCTTGTCTGCGTCGTTGACCAAGTTGACGCAGAAGAATGTAGCCTTCATCTGGGATGGCAAATGTGAGGAGGCTTTTGAGGAACTAAAAAGAAGGCTATGTTCAGCTCCAATTTTGTCCTTGCCTACTGAAGATAGTGAGTATGATATATATGTGGATGCGTCGTATGTCAGACTGGGCTGCGTATTGATGCAGGGCGGGAAGGTGATTGCGTACGGGTCGAGGCAGCTAAAGACTCACGAGAGGAATTATCCTACGCATGACCTGGAGTTTGCAGCTGTGATCTATGCATTGAAATTATGGAGGCATTTGCTATATGGCGCGCAGTGCAAGATTTTCACGGATCATAAGAGTTTAAAGTATGTCTTCACCCAGAAAGAATTTAATCTGCGCCAGCGGTGATGGTTGGAGTACGTGGCCGACAATGATGTTGAAATCCAGTACCATCCGGGCAAGGCGAATGTGGTGGCCGATGCCCTGAGTCGGAAGTCTGGGAAGATTTTCAATCTCTCCGCCGAGCGTCTAGTGGAAGAGTTCCTTTTGATGGATATTTCTATGGTAAGCTGCGATTCGCAGAGTAGCTTGGCAGTGGCAGAACCTTCGTGGATTGCGCTTACGAGACTGCATCAGAAGGATGATCCAGATCTTCTGCATTTGTATCTTCGAGCTGAAAAAGGTGAATTACCAGATTTCTCTATAGATGATGCGGGTACCTTGAAGTATCGTGGCAGGTTTTGCATCCCCGCGGTTGGAGATATCCGGGATATGGTGTGCAGAGAAGCCCACGGATCTAGTGTTGCCTACAATCCAGGGTCTACCAAGATGTATCATGATTTAAAGCAGATTACCTGGTGGTATGGGATGAAGTGGAACATAGCCAGATTTGTTTCAGAGTGTTACACCTGCAGGCGAGTGAAAGCCGACCATGGGAGGCCTGGTGGCAAGCTGACTCCCATAGAGATTCCGATGTGGAAGTGGGAGAGTATCTCGATGGATTTCATTACAGGCTTACCGAGATCTCCTAAAGGGCATGATTCAGTTTGGGTGATCGTAGACAGATTGACGAAGTGTGCTCACTTCGTACCATTTAAGATCGATTATCCGATGAGGAAGATAACCGAGCTGTATTTGGATGAGGTTATCAGATTGCACGGTGTACCGTTAGTATCATATCAGATCGAGACTCCAGGTTTACGTCTCGTTTTTGGAAGAAGCCTTCAAGAAGGGTTGGGTACAGATTTGAGATATTCCACAGCTTATCATCCGCAGACCAATGGTCAGACGGAGCGAGTAAATCAGATTGTGGAAGATATGATCCGATGCTATATTCTGGACCACGGAGGAGCGTGGGATGAGCGCTTGCGGCTTATGGAATTTGCGTATAACAACAGTTATCAAGAAAGCTTGCAAATGGCTTCTTTTGAAGCTTTCTATGGGAGGTGCTGCAGGACTCCCTTGTTTTTGGCTGAGGTTGGCGAGAGACCTTTGTTGGGTCCAGAAGCACTCGAGGAGATGGAAACCGCTGTGAAGCTTATACGGGAAAAGCTTCGGATAGCCCAGGAGAGATATGAGAAGAACGCCAACCGGCGTAGATCGGACTTGGAATTTGTGGTGGGGGACTCAGTGTTTTTAAAGGTCTCCCCGTTGATCGGAGTCAAGCATTTTGGCAAGAACAGGAAGTTGGACCCGAGGTTCGTGGGGCCGTTTCCGATTGTTGAGCGGATTGGGATATCAGCTTATAGGCTGGCTTTGCCCGCATATTTCCCTGGCGTGCATGATGTCTTCCACGTCAGTCAGCTGCGGAAATGTGTGATGAATGGCAGGCAGGTTTTGGATTCTGTGCCTCAGTTGGAGCCGAATATTTCTTACGTGGAGGTGCCTGTCCGCATTCTGGATTCTCAGGTTCGTGTATTGCGGAAGAAGACTATTCCTTTGGTTAAAGTTTTATGGAGGAATCAGGATGTAGAAAACGCGACTTGGGAATTGGAGTCGGCTATGAGGGAGGCTCACCCTCATCTGTTTCCCTGATCTTGTGCCTGGTATGTTCTGTTTTATTTATTTATATATAGCCCTTTTCTTTCCTGGCTCTTTCTCTCTCCTTCTTCATAGGAGTGTTGTGAGTAAAGTTTCGAGGCGAAACTTTCTTTTAGGGTCAGTGGCTGTAACGCCCCCGGTTTTTCTTTGTTTTGTTTGCTCTTGGATTGGCGTTACGATGATGCACTTCCGGCCCTTTGCCGTTGTAGAGCGTGGTCTTAGATCTTTAGGTTCCTGGTGTAGCCTGGTTGTAGCCTGTTGGCAAGTTTCCCCAGCTAGCCGGAGTCTGTTTTGGTGACTCGGTTGGGCCTCTTAGGGAAATGCTTGTGTTTTGGCTTCGGGAGGTGTTAGCCTCGAGTGCGCGATCGTCGGATGTTGTTTTCGAACTCACCGTTGTTTTCGTAGCTTGGTTGTTTAGCTACGGTGCGAGTTTTGGTCGAAATCCGGGATCGTTTGCTTTCGCGTCGTTTCGACGATTGTTTGGTTAGCTGTAATGTTTGTTGTGCTGTGCATGGCATGATGTAGCCGAGCTAGTAGGCTGGTGACATGTATTTTGCTAAGGAGTTAGCAGATTTTTGTGATAGTTTGGGTGACACGGCATGGGTCACTCCCGTGACCCAGGGCATGTCGTGCTCGGGTAGAGCTCCCTTTTCTCTGGTCGTCGAATTTTTGGTCGACGGGTCTTTTTTGTAGGAACACGGCCTGTGACACGGGCGTGTCATAGGGCGTGTCTACCTTTGTCGAGCTACGCTCGATGGTCGTCAGGCAGTGTTTTAGTGAGAACACAGCCGTGTCACGGGCGTGTCATATCGGACACGGGCGTGACACGGGGCGTGTCTCTCTGTTCGACGATCGGCGCTCCACGATCGTCGAGTGGTGTTTGAGTTGGTACACGGCCTGTGACACGGGCATGTCACAGGGCGTGTCAGCTGTTCCGTCGAGCTGAGATCGACAGTCGTCGAGTGGGTAGGTGTGCGAGTACACGCCCCGTGACACGGGCAATGGCGGGCCGTGTCACGGGCGTGTCTGGGGCGTGTCCCGTGTTTTCATCGAGTGGAGATCGACGTTCGTCGAGTGTGTAAGTACACGCCCCGTGACACGGGCGTGTCGGGCCGTGTCACGGGCGTGTCTGGGGCGTGTTCCGTACTTTTTCCTGAGAGCATCTTTTGTTGCCGTGAACCGTTTTTCCTCCTCATTTTTATCGTTCCCGAGTCTGGAGAGCTTCCAGCGGAAGGGTTTTGAGAGGATGCGGTGGTTGTTTTGGCCGGCGATTTCGGGAGGGTTCGAGCCTGTTTTTCTCGTGTGATAGCGGATTTGGCTTGCTCTCGTCTAGATCTTCCCTTCCATGTAAGTTTTTCTTGATTTAGGGTTGATTCTAGGAGTTGAGAATATCTGATTTCTTTTCTTTTTCCTCAAGTTTCAGTTTTGGTCTTCTAGGTGGTCGATATTACCGCCGGTGCCAAGCTGTGGTGTTAGCTGTTGTTTTTCCTGGAGGTAGAGGCAAGTGGCTCTCCTGCCCTTGCCAAATTAGTCTAACTCTTACTCTGTTTTCTTTTTCCTGTGCAATACTTCTATTTTCATTATTTTTCCTCCTTAGAAATTAGAACAATAGGATGCCTTTTTCCTTCATTTCATCCATGGGCTGTTTCATTGTTCTTTTTGCATTTAAATCAATGTTCTCTCTTTTGTCCGAGCTTTGGTGTACAGTGGGTAGCTAGAGTTAGGGTGAGGCTGCGGTAGTGGTGTTTAGGTTTAGTTGCAGTAGTCCCGAGTTGTTAGGATGGAAGGGAGGGTTGGGTATTAAATTTCCAACTCTCTGTTTTCGCGCGTTGAGAGAGAAGTTTAGGCTGCGGTTATAACTAACACTTACATTTACCCTAAGTGGAAAGCACTGACAGCGTCGAGTGAGCCGAGTTCACTCAACGCCGTCACCCAGCGTAGGATTTGCGGCTAAGTATTTTGGCGTCACGTGAGTGGAGCTTACTCAACGCCGCGTCGAGTGGGCTCGACGTTTCTGTCTTGGGTTCGTGTGTTTCCTTAGGATTGTTAGTATGACTTTTCCCTTTCTTTAGGGGGTGGTATTGGGTGTTCGGCTAATTTTTGCTTGCCGACTCTTGGGTTGTGGCAGGTGGTGGAGTTTTGGTGGCCTCTGGAGGGGTGGTTTTATGTGGTGAGCTGTGGCCACCACCTTTTGCCCCGGTTTGGGTTGGCGTGTGTGGGACCCTAGTGCTGCCACTGTTTGACCCCTTAGCCCTTTTTGGATCTGGTTTTGGTTACGTATTCAGATCCATGTTTTGACCACTGCCACTTACCCATGTGTTAGGACTGTTTGTCCCTTTCCTGTTTATGTTTTCTCTTTCTTTTGATATATATGTATATGCCTTGTTGCTATTGCAGACTCTTTGTATTGCATGTTGCTTTTATTGCTCGCACTTGGTGTGCTTTGCTGTGCTTTAGACAATACTCTTTTCTTACTGTCATGCCCTTCCTTTTGCTTATAGCAGTTTGTTGCCGGGTTGGTAAACCCTTATTTTTATTTGCTCATTAATCTAATGCTCTATTTACTTTTGATTATTTTCTTGCTGAGGTGTTCTTTTCTTGAATGCCTCAGGTCCAGGTTGTAGCTAGTTCAGCAGCTAGTTCTTTTGGAGGGGCTGGTTGGTGGCCTCTTGGGTAGCTGAGATAGCGGATCCCCGATTTTGTGATGTAGTTCCTTACCTTTCTGTATAGACATACATACTCACCAGTGGGTTCGTGTCAGGTTGTTGACGCCCACTGGTGGCTTCTTGTGATGCTGGTATGAACTTAAACTGTTATTTTTTGCCTATTTGTGGTTGTTTACTTGCTTTTGGGAAGGATTTATGCTAGGTTGCATGTTAGATATTTTAAACCCTAAAAGCATTATTATATGTACCTCATGCATAACATATTTATAAAACAAAGACACTATATTTCCTTAGCGTAAAAATACTATCTTTCATATATATTATATTCACTTTAGAGTCGTGCATACCATGAGTTGTCGCTCGGGGACACTTATGCTCATTTAGGGTGTCAACTTAATTGAACCAAAGTATTTTCTGCTGCTTATAAATATACTTTTAATTGTGGACTAGCTGATCCACCGTGCCGAGGGATACGGCCATTCAACATAACTGGTTTTCTTTCATAATTAATCAAAGATTTTCCTTAAAATTAAAGGTCTGGAGTTTTGCCTGAGCGTGTGCAGTTATCCCCTGCACGACGTGGCATCACGGCACGTGTTTTCTCTTGCTCTAATACGATTTTATCGTTGAGAAAATGCGGGTTGTGACAATGGTTGCGACATTCGGAAGAGGCGGTGGTAGGGGTAGCGCAGAACTCACCGTGGGCGACGCAGAGCTCTTCGCGGGTAGCGTAGAACTCACCGGAAGACCCTTGCTCACCAGCGGAAGTTTCTTTGATAGAGGATCCTTCAGCAATGTATCCTTGCTCGCCGGGGTCATCTTCCTTGGAGGAGGATTCTTCAGCGATAATTCCTTGCTCGCTGCAGGAATCGAGGCCTCAGGTGTCCTCTTGCCGCCGACAAGGATCCATACCATGTGCGCGGTCTTTACTAGTCTCCCAGCAGGAAGGGCGACCAGCAGAGCGGAGCCTAGTGGGGCGACATTCAGAACCGCGCCAGCAACCCCCCAGTGGTGAATCTACGAGTATCAAAATTAAAGTTAGCGAGAAGCGGTAATGACCATCAATGAAGAAAAGGGTATCTCAACAATATGGCAACCTGGCAGGTCGACGACTATAACCTGCTGCGGCACCGGTGTGGAGACGGTTTTTGGGGCCAGGATGGAGGTGAGTTCCGGGATATCGAGCGAGCCGAGGAGGCTCTGAAAGAAATAGTGCCTAACCACCTAGAGGGGGTGAATATGTGTAATTTTTCTTTTACTTTAAAGGCAGAAAATCTGTTCTATAATATAAGCAACAATTGCAAATTCTACAGCTATCAACACAGCAATCACAGAAACAATCATTCACAGAGTGCACACAGAGTTTATAGTGGTTCCCCAAGGTCTGGGTACATCCACTTTCCCCCTTCGCCTATCTAGCAGTGTACTAGATTCAGCCTAACTTCTGCACTTCTCCTCAGATGCTCAGATCTTACAGCTCAGAACCCCAAACAGGTTCCTACAACTCACAGTGTCCCCACTCCTACAACTCAGGCAAACTGCCCTACCTCAGCCTTCACCAAGGCCTACACTCAGAGAACATAGTCTCCTACAACTCAGGCACAAAGCCCTACCACTCAGTCTTCAACAAGACCTACACTCAGAGAATAGATTCTCCTACACTCAGGCTCAAAATCCCTACCTCAGCCTTTATAAGTTTAGGCTTACAACTCAGATCCCTTAGGATCCTACAAAAAGATAATAAAGAGTTTTATGTTACCACTCTGTTTGAGAGAATGAAGATGACAACCTTCTTGATCAGTTCTTGATAGAACTGATTTCTGAGATCAACTTTGTCTTTGCTTTCTTCAAGGCTTCTTGAGTCTGAACTCAGTAAAAGTTGATCTTCTTGAAGTAGTCTGGCTGACAACTTCCTTCTTAAGATGAAGAATTAAATCTGGATCCTTCTTTGCAGTCTGGTTCAGAACCTGCTTCTTAAGAGATTTGATTAAACAAGTCTCTTTCTTGATTTTAATTACTGGAGTTCTCTCTCTCCAAGTAAATCTGAAGTTTCTTCAAAATACTGATTTACAGTTTTCTCTGGATCTGTATTCTACAATGATTGATCGTATTCTCTTATTCTTACTTTCTGTTGAAGGAGGAAGCCTTTATATAGTCTTCCTCCATGGTAACTGGCTGATCCGGTTTATAACGAACTTCTGACAGCTTTGACAGTTGCAGTAGACCGGTTGAAATGGCAGCTGTCAAGTCATCCAGTCACTTCTTGAAATCACTGTCTCTGTCTGAAAGTGTCGAGACTGATCTTCATTATGTGTCGACACAAATAGACTAAGTGTCAACACAAGTGGACTAAGTGTCGACACTAGCCTTGGTGGTATCGACACAACTTATTTTGTTGTTGTAACAACTTCTCGACACTGCTTCTTCAGAATGTGTCGACACTGATTCTGTGTGTCGACATAAGCCTTCTGTTGAATGTGTCGACACTAATTCTGTGTGTCGACACAAATACTTCTTCTTTAAAACTTAGTTGAAATTCTGCTGTGTGTCTACACATCTCCTTTGTGTCGACACAACTTCTTTTGTTGTTGATACTTGCTGAGTGTCGACACATCTCCTTTGTGTCAACACAAGTACTTCTTTACTTTAACTTTGTTGAAGCTTTGCTGTGTGTTGACACAAGTCCTGTGTGTCGACACAGTTGATGTTGACAAATACTTCTGTGTGTCGACACTGCCTCTTGGTGTCGACACATTTGATGTTGACTAAGCTTCTCTGGGTGTCGACACTGCCTCTAAGTGTCGATACCATTTATGTTGACAATTCTTCACAGTGTGTCGACACTGCCTGTATGTGTCGACACATTTCTTCTGGTGTCGACTCTGCCTTTCCTGGTGTCGACACAATTTACTCCAAGTGTCGACACAACTTTTCTCCAGTGTCGACACAAGCCTTCATAAGTGTCGACACTGCTTCTCTAGGTGTCGACATATGAACTTAGAAATTTTTCAGCATTTCCTGCAATTACTTAACCTGCACAAATAAACTCAAAACACATCAAATACACCTTGATATATATCATTAAGTAGGGTGAGGCTTCTTCAAATCTGGTACACATTTTCCAGTGTACCCAACAATCTCCCCCTATTTGGAGAAGTCATAAATCTTAGTCAATGATATACACCATACATAACAAATACACAATATGATGTATAACAGTATTATATGACAGGGTAAATACTAAACAAAACATGTATAAACAATTTTCACAGAATAACAATGTAACAGATTGAACATTAAACATTGTTTTGTTACAACTTCCAATAGTTTCATGAACAAAAGTTTACATAGATGTTTTAATACTAAAGATTACAAAATGTAAACTCAAGTAAATCTAATCTAATGCTGCTCTGGCTCCTTGATGACAATGCCCTTACCTGATTAAATCTTGGCTTTCACAGGAACATCAGAGTCATCAGCATGCTTCTTTCCCTTTAGATCTTTCTTTTTCAGCTCTTCAGCCCTTATCTTTTATCTCTCAAAATAATGATAAGGCTTTGGGAAATATTTGCTAGGCTCCTGTGCATTAGGAGGTAGCTTCCCAAGTTTAGCCTTTCTTCTGTACTGTACAATAGCCTCTTGCCTGGCTTTATGTTTTCTCTACTCTTGTTCAGAGTACCATTTACCCCTTTATAGGGTATTGTCCTTTGCGGCTTTCCAAGCACTCAGTATAATATTTCTAGAAGTTGGGCTCCACTGCTCAAAATCTGGCTTTAATTCAGCCTATTCTCTAAACCTCTTCTTTGACAATAGAGCTTCTTGCTCTTTCAAAACATCCTCAGGCACAAGCTTATCTACTTTCTCAAAAATAATATTCTTATTACCCTCAGGAGGGCTGTACATAGATTGGACTTCTTGATGAATCATTTCAAAATCTGTTGGAGGATAAATGACTTGAGCAACTTCAACAGGTGAAAGAAAACTGTTGTCGACCTAAATCACCTAGAGGGGGTGAATAGGTGGTTTGTGCGTCTTTTGCGGAATAAAAATTAATTAGAGCGCAGCATAGAAATATCTACCAATATCACAGACGACACAAGATGTATAGTGGTTCCCCAACCTTGGGTACATCCACTTTCCCTCACCGATCTAGCAATCAACTAGACTCGGCTACTCCACTATCTCGGATCAAAAATCGATCCTACCCTCGGAACAAAGTTCCTACAAACTCGATCCAAACAAAACGGATCTACACCTCGGAAGATAGCACTTCCTACAAACTCGGAGTGAAAAACTCCTACACTCGGAGAAGATTTCTCCTATAAGATTAATAAAGAGTTTACAAGAATACAAACAGTAAATCACTCAGATCTGAAGGAAATGGCCAGGATCTTCTTCTTTTCAACTTTGAAGCTGTTTCAGAAATCGGTGAAGAAGGTCTCGGCCTCGATCTGGATCTACTTCCTTTTACAGAAATCGAGAGAGAATGTGATCAGTGAAGTCGATCTCGATCTGTAGCTTTTCTTCAAAAATTAATCCTCTGAAAGTAGAAGCTTTGGCCGGAGAAGAAGGCGGCGGCGGCGGCTTCCGTTTCGCGAAAGTCAGAGAGGAGGCGGCGAAGAATATTTCTCGAAAAAGAGATTACAAGAAAGCTTTGAGAAAACTTAGGGTTTGTCATTTTCTGATAGGACCTTATATAGGAGAGACTAACGGTCATAATCGGTCATAATGATGTACACGTGGACCAATCATGTCGCGTGATTTGAAAAATCCCGTCAGAAAAAAGACTTAGCAAAATTTCGGGAAAACTCAGCCAACTACACGAGTAAGTCAATAACTACTCGAGTAGTTGAATAACTACTCGAGTATATGATGGGAAACATACTCGAGTATGTATAGAAAGAACTACTCGAGTATATAGAGATCAACTACTCGAGTAGGCAGACAGAACTACTCGAGTATATGAAGAGACCTACTCGAGTATATAGAGGATCTACTCGAGTACTTGGAAGAGCTACTCGAGTATATGATGAACTACTCGAGTGGAATACTTAGAAAAAAATTTTGAAGAGGTCTGCTGGCAACTACTCGAGTGGTTGAACTAAACTACGCGAGAGGAAGTAATCTACTCGAGTAGGTGAAGGTTCTACTCGAGTAAAAGACTTAGAAAAAAAAACTGGAGTAGAGAAATAGCAAGGTACACGGGTGACACATGAATTACTCGAGTAGGTAAAATGAACTACTCGAGTATGTGATGACTAGTTTTATTCATCCTTTTTGGGGGTAATTTAGTTTTCAAAATGCCTAATTTTATTTATATTTTATGTTTGTTATTTCATGTTTTAATGTTTCTTTAAAATATTTTAATTCCTAGTGTTATTAGAGTTTTGATATAAAATTCTATATAGTCTTACTATATGTGTTATGTTATTATATATTATGTTATGTTATGATACGTTTTAATTTTAAGGTTGTAATGTTTTTATTATTGTGTTTAAAAATCTTGTTTTAACTTTAACTTTGTTATGTTATGTTTTTAAATCTATATAGTATTGTGTTATGTTATGTTATATTTTAACTTTGTTATGACTAATCCATGTTTTGTTTTGTTTTATTTATAGGTTCAAAGACTACATGGTGCAGCCCACATCCATAAAGCCTACATGATGCAGCCCCTTCATTGGAGCAGCCCGAATTTTGAAGATTGGTGCAGCCCGGCCACCCATCTCCAACAAACATGCAGCCCAAAGCAGCCCCATGCAGCCCCTCCCTCAAGAGCAGCTCTCCTAGCCAACCCGAGCCCCCTATGCAGCCCAAGCAGCCTACCCGAGCCCCCTAAGCAGCCCATTTAAGCCCACATGGCCGGCCACCCCCTCTCTCTCCTTTATTTCTCTTGCCACCTTTTCAATCCATGCATGCATCATAATATTCTCTCTCCCTCCTCATTGATTTCTCTATCATTCAATAATTATATTCATGCATTCCTCCTACATGGCCGGCCACCTTTTAATCAATTACATGCATGTTTTCTTTCTCTCTCCCTTCCATTTATTGCATGCATGCACTCATGCTTGGCCGGCCCCTCTCCTCTCTCCCCCTTTTATTATTTTCTCCTCCATTTATTCCTCATGCATCCCCCACTCATCCTTTCTCTCTTATTAATTTCTCTATCCATGCACCTTGCCACCAATACATTGAACCCACCTCCTCTTTCTTCCCCCAAATTAAATAATGTGCATGCATCTTCTCCATCCTACTTGGCCGGCCACCCCCCTTGCCCCCTCTTCTTCTTTCCATTCTAGAACCTTCCCCCTCATCTATAAAAGGCACCATGGTCTCATGCTTGGGAGAGTTGGATTTTGGAGAGCAAGTGAAGTTCTAGTTCAAGAGAGTGCTTTCTTTTTCTTACATGTTGTTAAGTCTTTATTAGTGCAATCTTTTCTTTTCAATTAGTGCAAGTTTTCCTTATAGCCTAATCTAGTCTTTTTAATATTTTGTACACTCTTTTTATTTGCAAGTAATGAAATTCTCTTCTATTTGTTTCGTTGTTTCTTTTTGCAATATGCGTAGCTAATCTTCTTTTAGCATTTGATCATGAGGATCCATGATTTGAAATGAGAATTATTTTTATTTCATAGTTTTATTTTTGCGTAATTCTACTCGGTCCTTCTTTGATTTATTTTGTGTCGACTCCGTATTTCCGGTATACGGTAGTAGGCTTATGATCTCATATTCGAGTAGCCGAGAGGCTCGTGGATGTGAAAGATCACTCAAAGAAGGAAGGAGTTGAACGCAACCCTAGAGATAGGACGACGTAAATCCTCCGGATTGGAGTCAAATCCAATAGTGCGGATCACCTCGATAATGCAACTTTAGGCTTTTTCGGTTTGTAAAGAGATTTCGATCGAAAAGTCTATAAGTTAGGAGACTTAATGCTCTAGCGAGATTTTGTCTTATTTTCGGATCCGTCACGGCCAAGTTGGATTTGCAAATTTAAAACTATGCCTTTTATTTTCTCGTTTCATTTCATGGTGAATCAATGATCGAATGCTAGCCTTTTTTATATAAGTTTTCGTCTCGCAATTTATCGTTCCTTTTGCTTCTTAAAAAATTCTCAAACCCCTTTAATTTTCCGGTAGGATAATAGTTAGAGCGCGAGTAGAAGTACTTGACAACCCCGTGTTTAAATACGACCTTGGTACTACAATTCGACAGGTACGCTTGCCTGTTCGGGTTTTGGCCCACCAAGTTTTTGGCGCCGTTGCCGGGGAATTTTCTTCGTCAATATTTTGAAAACGCTTGCGCTATTACTTCTACAAAAATCAAGAAAAAAAATTATTATTATATTTATATATTTAAATATTTATAATCAACCCACCTCATTTTAATTTCTACCCCACCTAAAATCTCTCGAAAAGGGTAAGGGGCTTTAAGCGCCACCATTTTACCTAGTACCGGGCGAACCCTTCATCGGGTAGTCCTCGGGAAGTTCGAGAGCCAAGCCGTAAAAAAAGTCTATTTTCAAAAACAAAACAAAAAAAATTTCCTTTCTTTTCCTCTTTTTCTTTCTTTTCCAAGCTTTCAATTTCTTTTTTCTTTCTTTCTTTTCCAAGCTTGCAAAAATAAAAAAATAAAAAATTAATTTTTCGCTTTCTTTTTGGTAACAGTTTTTCTTTATGGAATCGTCTTATTTTGGCGCATTTTGTAATTTTTGCGGGTCGCTTGACCACTTTTATTCTGAATGTCTTTCGGGAATTCCTCCATCTTTTGATTTCAATTTTTCTGGAGCAGGTCAAAGTGGCCAATTTGACCCTTACTCCAATTTTTATCCTACTTGGGAGATGGGGAACACGTCTTATTTTTCTTATGATTTTGCCCCGCAAAGCGCCGCGCCTCTAAATTTTAATTCAATCGATAATGGGTATTTTGAATTGCAAACTTCTATTGATAATATTAATTCGCATTTAAAGACCATTATCGATTATTTTTCTCGTGAGGTCGCTTCGTTTTCTTCGTCTTCTTCTCCGTCTCCTCCAATTTTTTCATGTAATGAGTCACCGGATATCCCGGTGTGTTTTTTCCCTCTCGAGGAGGATAACTATTTGGATATTCCGGATTGTTTCCTTCCTCCTTTGGATGACACCTCTATGGATATTCTGGCATGCTTCTTACCCATTGAGGATGACGAGACGTCTCTTATTTCTTCTTCTGAAGACGTTTGTGATTCCATTTTAATTTCAACTTCAACTGTTCCAAATCTTTCCATTTTTAGCGAATCCTCTTCTTTTATTTTAGATACTTCTTCTTTAGTTCTTTCTACCCCCCCTTCTTCCAAAATTTCCCAAGATTGTCCTTCTCCTTGTGAAATTTTCGTTAATGAAACCTCTTTTTCACTTTCTTTTATTCCTCTTTCTATTTCTTCTTCTTTTTTCCCTTCTCCTGTTGACGACCCCTTCTTATTTACAGCGGAGTTCTTCTATAACTCCATCTGTTCCTTTTTGGGCGTCCTTCCCTTGAAGATTCCACCGCATGTCGGTGCGATTCTCCACTTTTTCTTTTTTTTAATTTACTCTCCTAAGTGCATACTTAGGGAGTTACCACTGCACTTCACTTTTTATTTTCCATTTAGCTAACCAATAACGTCGGGCTCAACCGACGTTAAACAAAGAGCGCTCTTGGGAGGCACCCCTTGCTTATCCTTTTGCTATTTCTTTTTCTTTTTGTTTGCTTATTTTGTTTTGCAGGAATAAAACATCCGGCGGTTCGTTTGGCTCCATCTTTTTTCTCTTCCTTAGGCCTGAGCCGGTGTCCAGCTTAAGCATGGGGGAACGAAATCAGCATTCGGCCTTACGAATCCGGGGAAGTCATTTTCTTTTTCAGTATTTACTTTATTGTACCCTCCTCCCTTTTCTTCTCCTTTTTTTTGTTTTTGTTTTTCTTTTGCATTGAGGGCAATGCAAAATTTAAGCATGGGGGAGGGTTTACATACTTTCTTCTTTTTTTTTCTTCTTTCCTTTAGAAAAAAATATTTTAAAACAAAATTCAAAAATTAGTATAGTTATATTAAGCCATTTTATTGTTTTTATTTCAAAAATCAAAAAATTGTGCTAAAATCTATTTGAAAAACAAAACCTAAAATTATTTTCTATCTTTATTTTTATGTTTCTTCTAGTGATGTGTAGGCCCGTGCGGTTCCTTAGTTCTATTTAGATTTCTTTGAATTGGTTTTCTAAATTTATCAGTTTAACATAGCTTAGTTTACTAGTTTCTTTTTCTTAAATATAGGCATCCGATTTTTACGTTTTAAGTTAGCAATTTGTAGTTATGTCTTTTTATTCGGTTAGTTGCTTACGAATGGTTGCTAGGTATCATTAGCTCTTTTTCATTTGCGAGGTAGTCTTTCTTGGTGTCTAGAACTTGTACCAAGCTACTCTCGAAGCATTTGCGCCGTTTTTACGTTCTTTAGAAATGATTTACGCCACCATTTGAATAGTTTGAGCTTTTCTTGCCCACCAAAAACAAAACCCTTGCAAAACAATTTTGGGTCTTTTCCTTTTTTCTTTGTTTTTAGCTCCACCTTTCATTTCATTATGTTCACCAAAGCCAAATATCTTTCCTATTTTTGCACTATAAATTTGAGCTTAAAAATTATTTTTGTGGGAAGGGTATTATTTTTGAAATGAATAGGAAATTCTCAAGCTTATTTTTGGAGCTTTCTTATCAAATGTTATTCAAAAGGAAAAAAATTGAGAAAAATTCAAAAAAAAAATATATCGTTACAAAATCAAAAAACAATGAATGCAAAAAGTTTATGTTTGGCCAAGTTTATAAAAGAAAAAAATTCCATGGCCTTGTTTTGTAGTTTCATATTGGAGAAATGACATACTTGTTATTTCTCATTTTTCATTATGCTTTATTTATTTTTGAGCTCGCCTTGGTTTAGTGCCTAAAACCTTCATGTTTATCTTTGATTCCACTTCCTAATCATTTACCTAAGCCAAGTTTTAATGCCTAGTAGAAGTCCTAATGATCTTAGAACTTAATTTCGCGTAGTGGAGAAAGTGTGAACGTACAAGCCTATGGCCACCATCATTGATGGATTTCTTTGGAGGTTATCTTGGAGTGTCTTAGGGTTAATGTTTATCTAGCAACCTAGTAGTTTGTTAATGCGCCGTTTATTTAGAACCTCTACTTTTTGTTGTCCTTATTTTCATTTATTTTGGATGCCTTGTTTTAAGATTTAGAAATTAGTAGACTTTTCTTATGTTTTAATGAGATTTTTAGGGTTCCACTTTCAAGTTTTCTACTGTGCACTTCTCACCCCACTAGTTGTTAACATAGGGATTAGGATAGTTTAATTTTTCATGTTTTGTTTTTCTTGATTATGAAACCTAAATTAGCTTTGTTTATTTTCTATTTCCCCTAGTTTTTATTTCTATTTGCTTGAGGGCAAGCAAATGTCTAAGCATGGGGGAATTTGATGACTAGTTTTAGTCATCCTTTTTGGGGGTAATTTAGTTTTCAAAATGCCTAATTTTATTTATATTTTATGTTTGTTATTTCATGTTTTAATGTTTCTTTAAAATATTTTAATTCCTAGTGTTATTAGAGTTTTGATATAAAATTCTATATAGTCTTACTATATGTGTTATGTTATTATATATTATGTTATGTTATGATACGTTTTAATTTTAAGGTTGTAATGTTTTTATTATTGTGTTTAAAAATCTTGTTTTAACTTTAACTTTGTTATGTTATGTTTTTAAATCTATATAGTATTGTGTTATGTTATGTTATATTTTAACTTTGTTATGACTAATCCATGTTTTGTTTTGTTTTATTTATAGGTTCAAAGACTACATGGTGCAGCCCACATCCATAAAGCCTACATGATGCAGCCCCTTCATTGGAGCAGCCCGAATTTTGAAGATTGGTGCAGCCCGGCCACCCATCTCCAACAAACATGCAGCCCAAAGCAGCCCCATGCAGCCCCTCCCTCAAGAGCAGCTCTCCTAGCCAACCCGAGCCCCCTATGCAGCCCAAGCAGCCTACCCGAGCCCCCTAAGCAGCCCATTTAAGCCCACATGGCCGGCCACCCCCTCTCTCTCCTTTATTTCTCTTGCCACCTTTCAATCCATGCATGCATCATAATATTCTCTCTCCCTCCTCATTGATTTCTCTATCATTCAATATTATATTCATGCATTCCTCCTACATGGCCGGCCACCTTTTAATCAATTACATGCATGTTTTCTTTCTCTCTCCCTTCCATTTATTGCATGCATGCACTCATGCTTGGCCGGCCCCTCTCCTCTCTCCCCCCTTTTATTATTTTCTCCTCCATTTATTCCTCATGCATCCCCCACTCATCCTTTCTCTCTTATTAATTTCTCTATCCATGCACCTTGCCACCAATACATTGAACCCACCTCCTCTTTCTTCCCCCAAATTAAATAATGTGCATGCATCTTCTCCATCCTACTTGGCCGGCCACCCCCCTTGCCCCCTCTTCTTCTTTCCATTCTAGAACCTTCCCCCTCATCTATAAAAGGCACCATGGTCTCATGCTTGGGAGAGTTGGATTTTGGAGAGCAAGTGAAGTTCTAGTTCAAGAGAGTGCTTTCTTTTTGCTTACATGTTGTTAAGTCTTTATTAGTGTAATCTTTTCTTTTCAATTAGTGCAAGTTTTCCTTATAGCCTAATCTAGTCTTTTTAATATTTTGTACACTCTTTTTATTTGCAAGTAATGAAATTCTCTTCTATTTGTTTCGTTGTTTCTTTTTGCAATATGCGTAGCTAATCTTCTTTTAGCATTTGATCATGAGGATCCATGATTTGAAATGAGAATTATTTTTATTTCATAGTTTTATTTTTGCGTAATTCTACTCGGTCCTTCTTTGATTTATTTTGTGTCGACTCCGTATTTCCGGTATACGGTAGTAGGCTTATGATCTCATATTCGAGTAGCCGAGAGGCTCGTGGATGTGAAAGATTACTCAAAGAAGGAAGGAGTTGAACGCAACCCTAGAGATATGACGACGTAAATCCTCCGGATTGGAGTCAAATCCAATAGTGCGGATCACCTCGATAATGCAACTTTAGGCTTTTTCGGTTTGTAAAGAGATTTCGATCGAAAAGTCTATAAGTTAGGAGACTTAATGCTCTAGCGAGATTTTGTCTTATTTTCGGATCCGTCACGGCCAAGTTGGATTTGCAAATTTAAAACTATGCCTTTTATTTTCTCGTTTCATTTCATGGTGAATCAATGATCGAATGCTAGCCTTTTTTATATAAGTTTTCGTCTCGCAATTTATCGTTCCTTTTGCTTCTTAAAAAATTCTCAAACCCCTTTAATTTTCCGGTAGGATAATAGTTAGAGCGTGAGTAGAAGTACTTGACAACCCCGTGTTTAAATACGACCTTGGTACTACAATTCGACAGGTACGCTTGCCTGTTCGGGTTTTGGCCCACCAGTATGTACCTATCTACTCGAGTATGTGAGTATACTTACTCGAGTATATGACTTAGGAAAATTTAGATGAGAAAACCCTTATGGCACTCGGGTATAAAGAGTGATCTACTCGAGTATATAAGCATGCTACTCGAGTATATGACTTGGTCTACTCGAGTAGGTGACTTAGCTACTCGAGTATATGACTATGTCTACTCGAGTACAAGATTCCTTTACTCGAGTAACTTATACCCAGACTACTCGAGTAGGTGAAAGCACTACTCGAGTAAAACACTTAGAATTTTTCTGATGTTGGAAAAAATTCATTCTCCTAGAGTAGCCAACTTCCAATGCCTTTCCCATAGTCCAATAGCTTGAATATGAAGTGTATCCCAATAGAGAGACCACACATGAGTCAGCACCTTGGAATATGCAATGAGGGATTACATTGCACAGTTCCTATGTTTGGTTACCCACTGTGGGCTGACATTGGCCTACACTTCTCAGTGAAACTCCTGCAAACATATAGCTCAAACCAAGCATCAAATACAACTTAATTCATCTTAGTTCCAAGGTGACTTCATCAAATCTGGGTTCATGTAGATGAAATACCCAACAATCTCCCCCTATTTGTTGAAGTCAGAACCATTTACACTAAGGTGAATTATGGACACAAAAGAAACTAAATAGAAAAATATGGGCAGGTAAGCAAAGGATAATGAAAAAGATAATTAGACAGAATGAAGAATTGTATATATATATATATAAGTTTCCAAAAACATCAAGTCTACAATTAGTCATTTCAATTTCTCATCATCTTTTTAGGTTTGGGCTTGGGATTGTTGCTTATCCATCTTCTCTTGTTGTCTCCTTAGGTAGCTGAATGGCTTTGGGAACTACTTAGGAGGCCTTGGAGGAGCAGCAGGGTTATTTCTCCCAAATTCTCTATCATGGATCTTCCTTTTTAGCATAGACTTCTCATATAACTCCTATTCTTAGGAACTGTAGTGCATGTTCCTATTCTCATTGTGATCCATGACCAACCTGAGTGTGTCCAAGATGAGAGACTTTGAAGTTGGAGACCAGGCTTTAGCATGTTCAGGGGCTTTAGGAGGAACTGTCCTGCTGGCAGAGGGGCCTTCACCATATTTCCTTTTCTTCTTGGTTCTGATCTCTGGAGGAGCTTGAAGGAATATATCAGCAGGATCGTCTTCCCAGCCTGGAACATAAGTATCTGGTGGAGCAACTGAGTCTCCAGGCCTGGGGGAGAAGGTAGGTTATTGAGGAACAGCTGGGGCAGTTACATCTGTGGCAAGTGGGTTGAGATGATGGGGAATGATGTTTGGGTCAACTGCAAGATCTGGCAGGATCTGGTTGTGCATCCAGACAGCAGTATCATAGGTGTGAAATTTAACACTCTGTATCTGGGCAAGCACATCATCATGAATGGTCTTTATATGAGGTTCCCATTCAACTGTCTTCTGAGCAGTAGATTTTTCTACCTGGGCTTTGAGTTCTTTTATCAAACCCTCCCCCTTTCTGATTTCAACAGATACTGTCTCTATGGTGTCATCTTTGAAGATTCCAACCTCTTCACATATCTTCATCTTGTTGGCTTCAGTCCTCTTATCTAGCTCAATCTTATTGTTTGCCAAGGTTACACCTTGTTCCATGACATTGCCAATACTAGTGATAGTATGGTCAAGAGCTTTACCACCAAGTTGGAACAGGTACTTTAGCTTGTCAGTGTTATGCTGAATTTCAGCAAAACTTCTGCTCATCTCAGTCTCAAGAGCAGTGACCTTGTCAGTGACCACCTTTAGAGAGGTGTCAAAATGATGTCTTTGTTCTTGAAGAAGAATGGCAATACTTTGCAGCAGATCTGAGGAGGAGGAAACTGTAGCAGCAGCAATAGAGGGAGCAGCAGTAGGGATAGGAGGAGTTACCCAGGGAGCTATTTCTTCAATAACCACTGAGCTGAGAGCTCTGGTGGTAGGAATGACAGCATCCAATTCTTTTGTACCATGGGGAATGGAGAAATCAAGGTTTCTGAGAGGGGCCTCAGCTGGCTCAGGAGAAGGCTCATCAGAAATGAAAATGGTGTCTGGCTTATCTGCTGGAGGAGGAGGAGAAGGTGTTGGAGTTCTGGCTGGAGAATGGGCAGGAGACTGTGCTGGAGACAAGTCCTTGTGATGTTCAGTGGTTGGAGCTGGAGGAGATAGAGGAGGAGGGGGAAGCACATCTTCAGTGAGCTCTACAATCATGGCATCTATGGCAGCAGCTGTGGACAGAAGAGTGTCTTGAGGGACTTGATCTGAGGAAGTGGTTGGACTCTTTGGAGTATGAGGTAGGGATGGAATCTCTGACTGAGGAGAGGGTTGCCTGACTGGGCTAGAAGGAGCAGGCTCCCCCTCACTTGGTGCACCAGAGGAGCTGGCCACACGATGAGGAGAGGGAGATGGAGTCCTGTCCTTTGCAGCTGGAACTTCTGGAATTTCTGAAACCTTTGCAGCTTGGGCAGAGTTCTTGAGCTTGATATCCCATCTCTGAATTGAAGAGATGGAGACCTTCTTCATGTGGTGAAGTGGAGTCCCTTTTGAGAAGTTGAATACTTCAGGATTGGTTTCATGAAGGAGCAGAGATATAATTCTTGCGTAGTTGGGGGATTTTATGCTATCCTTTATCTTGTCCAGAATCAACATACCAAATTAGTATTTCTTGCGGCATACAATGACTTGCATTATATCGAAGAAGTATGAGGGAATTTCTCTGATGGAGTGAGTCTTGCACAGTAAGATTTTTCCAATGACATCAACCAAGAATTTGCCTTCTGCATTCATATCTGATCTTTTGAAATATTGAGCATCAGTGGAAAAGCCACAAAAAAGCGCTATCCTGTCGGAATCCTCAGCAACAAGGTGATCCTCTTCATCAATAATCGGTAAACGGAGAAGTTGAGAGACAGAGGTCTTGGTGAACTTTAGTTTCAAACCCTTTACTGTAGATTTTAGGACTTTGCCATTCCGTCGAACCTTGAGATTTGTGAAGAATTCTGCAACTGCGGGGAAGAGAACGCGACAGGGTTCTTGGAGTATGAAGGAGAGGCCGGCAGTGTCGAGAAGAATGAGGAGGTTGTGGAAATCGTTGGAGAGCTCTACAATACCGTCGGTGACGAGATCGGATCCGACGCCGATCTTGTGAGAAGTCGCCATGGATGCAACTGTTTGGAGGAAATTATAGAGAGAAAGCTCTGCAGCTTCGGCGGAGGCGAGTCGGCAGGGTAGGCGAAGAGACAGGGTACTCGAGAGATAGAAATGATGTCGAGTAGGTTTGATTTTTCGGAATTTCATATATATATATATATATATATATATATATATATATATATATATATATATATATATATATATAATTCTTAAATTTCTGCTAATTAAATTACAGAAAGAGGCGGCATGAGGCCTTGGTTGGCGAATAGAGCAAATTTTGAAAAACTGGAAATTAGGACACGAGAGAGAGATATGCTACTCGAGTAGATAAAGGAGCTACTCGAGTAGGTCGACTGGAGCTACTCGAGTATGTAAGAAAAGCTACTGGAGTAGATAAGGACTTACTCGAGTAGGTGAGAAACTTACTCGAGTAGGTATTGACTTACTCGAGTAGGTCAGAAACTCACTCGAGTAGATCTTTAGGTACTCGAGTAGGTCAGTACACATACTCGAGTAGGTCTTTAGATACTCGAGTATGTCTCATACTTCTCGAGTGTAATTTCGAGAGAGAGAAAAGAAAAAAATGTTGATTAGATTTTGACTAACCCTTTGCAATTACTTGCTTCTTAGTCATTCAGCCTTCTTTAGTCCTCCTTGTTGAGCATCCCAAGCTCTGTCTTGAAGAACGAGAACTTGGTCTCGTCCAGTGGCTTTGTGAAGATATCTGCAACTTGCCTATCTGTAGGCACATATTGGAGATCTATGTCTCCATGCTCCATATGTTCCTGGATGAAGTGGTACCTTAGCTCAATGTGCTTTGTCCGGCTGTGAGAGACTGGATTGTTGGCTATTGCAATTGCGCTGGAGGAGTCATAGTACAAGGGTATATCCTTGAACTGCAGGTTGTAGTACTCGAACTGATTCTTTATCCATAGCAACTGTGCGCAACAACTGCCTGCAGAGATATACTCTGACTCGGCCGTTGAGATTGCAACACAGTTCTGCTTCTTGCTACTCCAGGAAATTAGCCTTCTTCCGAAGAATTGGCAAGTCCCTGAGGTGCTTTTCCGGTCGTCTTTGCTACCTGCAAAATCTGCATCTGAAAATCAAATTAGTTCGCTGTCATTACTTCTTGGGTACCATAAGCCAAGATTTGGTGTGCCTTTAAGGTATCTCAGGATCTGCTTTGCAGCAGCGTAATGAGATTCCTTAGAGTTCACCTGAAATCTAGCACAGACACATGTTGAGAACATTATGTCAGGCCTACTGGCAGTAAGGTAGAGCAAGGATCCAATTATGCTTCTGTACTTGGTTTCATCAAAAGGTTTCCCTTTTTCATCTTTGTCCAGAAACATAGTTGAACCCATTGGAGTCCTCATAGAGGTTGCGTTCTCCATTCCGAATTTCTTAATTAGCTCTTTGGTGAATTTGGTCTGTGAGATGAAAATTCCATCTTCAGATTGTTTCACTTGAAGCCCTAAGAAATACTTCAGCTCGCCCATACTGCTCATTTCAAACTTCCCTTGCATAAGTTTTGAGAACTTTTTGCAGAGGTTGTTATCTGTAGAGCCAAAGATAATGTCGTCGACATAGATTTGCACTAGCAAAATCTTGCCTTTTATTTTCCTAAGAAATAATGTCTTGTCAATCTTTCCCCTTGTGAACTTGTTCTCAAGTAGAAAGGTAGACAGCGTTTCATACCAAGCTCGAGGAGCTTGTTTCAGACCATATAGGGCCTTGTGCAGAAAATAGACATGATCGGGAAAGTTAGGATCAACGAAACTTGGAGGTTGTTCCACATACACTTCCTCCTTTAAGTTACCATTTAGGAAGGCCGACTTCACGTCCATCTGATAGACGGTGAAGCCTTTGAAGGCAGTATATGCTAGGAACAACCTTATTGCCTCCAGCCTGGCCACTGGAGCATATGTCTGGTCGAAGTCGATTCCTTCTTCTTGACGATAGCCTTTAGCGACGAGTCTGGCCTTGTTCTTTATGATAGTCCCGTCTTCATCCATCTTGTTCCTAAAGACCCATTTTGTTCCAATGATGTTCTTTCCCTTGGGTCTTGGAACCAGCATCCACACATTGCAACAGTGCTTGAACTGATTTAGCTCTTCTTCCATTGCCATTATCCATGATGCATCTGAGTTTGCTTCGTCAAATTTCTTTGGTTCAACCTGTGAGAGAAAACTCAAATGAAGATTCTCATTAGTTGTACCTCTCCGAGTTCTGACACCATCCCGGGGATCTCCTATGATCTGGTCTATGGGGTGATCCTTCAGATGTCTGAGCTCTAGAGTCCTTGCATCTGGAATATCTTCAAGCACCGGAGTGATTTCTTCATCCTGGATGACTTCTTCATTTTGATCATCAGCCTCTCCAATAGGAGTGGGAGTGGTGATCTTAATGAACTTCTCGCCTTCTTCTTCGGATGGATCATCCAAGCTAGTTTCTTTCAGCTTTTCACCTGCATCTTCAATGAGCACACTAGATGGATTGCTTTGCGGCAAGCTCGTCTCATCAAATACAACATGTATCGATTCTTCCACCACCAGGGATTTTCTATTGAAAATCCTATATGCCTTACTATGGCTACTATATCCTACAAAAATACCTTCAAAGCTCTTTTCGCTAAACTTGGTGGTATGATACTTGCCATTGTTAAGTACGAAGCATTTGCAGCCAAAGATTCTAAAGTAAGATACTGTGGGTTTTCTGCCTTTCAGAAGTTCGTAAGGAGTCTTATTGTGGTCTTTGTTTATGAGTGCTCGATTTTGCACGTGGCATGCAGTGTTGACGGCCTCAGCTCAGAAGTATTCCGGTAGTGAAGCATCACTCAACATGGTCCTGTAGGCCTCTATGAGTGTTCTGTTCCTTCTCTCAGCCACTCCATTTTGTTGTGGAGTACGAGGAGAGGAAAACTCATGAAAGATACCTAAGCTTTCACAGAATTCTGTCATGGCCACAGATTTGAACTCTGTTCCGTTGTCACTTCTGATTTTTACTATGGAGCAGTTGTATTCATTCTGGACTTGCCTGACAAAATTGGTAAAGATATCGAAGGTATCTGACTTGTGTTTCAGAAAGAACACCCACGCAAAGCGCGAGTAGTCATCAACAATTACCAATGTATATGCCTTGCCTCCCAAACTTCTAATCTGCAGTGGACCAAACAAGACCATGTGCAATAGATGGAGACATCTGTTAGAGTCTTTGCCAACAGTGCTTTTAAAGGTATCCCTTGTTTGCTTGCCTTTTACGCATGCATGACAAGGTCTGTCTTTGACGCATTTGACATTTGGGGCATCACGTACCAAGTTCATTGAAAATAGTTTATTGATGGTTTTGAAATTGATATGTGCTAGTCTCTTGTGCGATTGGTCACCAAGAGACGCACTATCTTTTGCCAAAAGACACACTGGTGTGGAGGAATCTATACAGATGAAATTTAAACAGAAAATATTCCTGCTTCGAGTGCCGGATAGAATCGTTTCCATATTGTCAACGGATTTTATCAAGCACTTATCAGCATGGAACTCAACTATGTATCCTTTGTCGCAGAGTTGGCTTATGCTAATGAGATTGTGTTCCAATCCTTCAACATAGGCCACATCCGAGAAGGATACATTACCGTTAGTAATCATACCATAGCCTCTAGTAATTCCACGGTCTGAACCTCCAAAGATGACCTTTGGTCCGTTCACGACTGGAGTAAAGTTCTGAATGAGGCTTCTCGTCCCGGTCATATGCCGAGAGCATCCGCTGTCCAAATACCAGATAGGCATTTTGTTGGCCTTTGGACATCCCTGCAATCACAATCAATTCGCCTTAGGAACCCAAACACGTTTGGGTCCTTGGTCTCGGGTTAGAGTGCTCCCCCTACGAGTGTTGGCATTATGAGCGGTCTTTCTCATATTGCTGACATGAGGGGTTGCAGCGTTTCTGGAATTGAACCAGCAATCTATGGCGAAGTGACCAACCTTGCCACAGCACCAACAATCAAATCTGTTGTACCTTTGCCTCAACATATCCTGCTTGACCTTTTGGAGCTTTGGTCTAGCAGGGGTAGCATTTTGGAGGAAGATGCCTCATGATGATGGCAATCACATGGCTTCTTATCCTTTGTGGGCTTCTCTACAACAGGCTTTGTTTTTGGTGCGTTTTTGAAGTTATGCCCATGATTGAAAGGGTCATAGCTCTGAAGAACAACTTCTTCATAAGGTGCCTTAAAGACACTTTCGCCAAAGTTTCGGGGTCGAGCCCATCCTTGATAGCGGGACTTTGGCTCTACATGAGTAGGCCTAGCAAAGTGCCCGTATGATGAGTCAAAATCAAACTCATTTGTTGGAAAGATGACCTTTCTGAATGTGGTTTGATTCTGAGGGGCTTTTCCCTTTTCTTCGGCAGAGGCCTTTTTGGCGGCCTTATTTTTTCGTTGATTCTTGTTTCTCCTAGAGGATTTACTAGGAGCTTCTTCATGGCCTAGTCCAGCTCCCTTGGCCTTTGCTGAGAATTCAGCAACGAATGGAAGAACCGTCTTGGGCTTAGAGAAACTCTCAACAAGTTTCCTTTCAGCCGCAAGTTCGGCTTCCAAACCTTTGATGATCTTCTCCTTCAGGTCAAGGTGCTCAAGAGCCTTGTTATATTCTTCAATAGTATTATTGAAGTTTTCCTCGAGTGAGTCAGTCTTTGCGACTTTCTCTCTCAAGTTGCTCTCTTCGGCTTTTAGAGATTTGATCTCTTTAGCCTGAGTCTTCACGACTCGACGACATTTGTCGTAAGCCATGATTAACTCCTTATACTGGGCCATCAATTCTGACTCATCGTCAGAGGAGCTACTCTCGCAATCATGTTCAGATGCTTCAGACTCTGAGAGTGGGGTATGAGGGTTTACCTTCCCAGTGAACTGGTGCTCTTGTTCATCATCTGTTTGAGCCATTAGCCCAAGTAAGCTTCTTTTTCTTCGCTTGACTCTGAGGAGTCGGAGTCAATAAGAGTCTTGCTCCTTTTGGCAATGAGACTCTTCTCTTTCCTCTTCCTGTTGTGTGAGGATTTCTTGTCTTCCCTTCTGCCACCCTCCTTCTTCTTGTGAGGGCAGTCAGCAATGACGTGGCCTGGCTTATTGCAACAGTAGCAGATGATGTCACTTGAAACGTATTTGTTCTGTTTAGTGTTATACCTGTCGTTGCTGCTTGAGCCTTTTCTTTGTCGATCGTCATCGCGCCGCGATCTTCTGTGTGAGGCATCCTTGCCTTTCCATTGTTTCTTTTTATTAAGAAACTTCTTGAATTGCCTTGAGAGCAAGGAGAACTCTCCTTCAGATAGTTCAGAGCCTGAGGTGCTGGGCTCTGATGTTTCTTCTTCTTCATCAACTTCTGGAGCTGGAGCGGGGGAGGCAACCTTAGTCTTTCTGGAGGTGTCTGCCTTCAGAGCGACAAATTTCTCCTTTAGAGCAGACCTGCCCTTCTCTTCTTCAGCTTTTCTTATATTGATTTGGAGTTCATAGGACATAAGCTTTCCAAAGAGATTTTGTTGGTCCGTTTCAGCTAGCTTCCCGAACTCCCTGATGGCACATACCTTGTTATCCCATTCCTTGGTTAGGGATCTCAAGAATTTATCGTTCAGTTCTCTGTTTGTGAAGACACGACCATACACCCTTAGGCCATTTACAATCTTGAAGAAGTTCTCAAAGGTGTCGGCAATTGTTTCCTTGTTCCCTTGTGGGAACACTTCATATTTTTGATTGAGGAGGGATCTCCGATCATCCCTTACTTCTTCAGTCCCTTCCATCAAGGTGACTAAGGAGTGCCACATCTCCTTAGCTGATTGACAGTGAATCAAATTCTGCAGCATCGAGTCATCGACTGCACTTGCTATTATGTTTTTAGCTTTCATGTCGAGAGAGACAAGTGCAATCTCATCTTTGTCGAGATCCATTAGCTTCTTGGGAACTCTCTTGGTAGGGTCGATAGTGGACATAGTCATGGGAACGTAAGGACCTTCTTCAACGATCATGAAGATCCTTGGATCCACAGCTTCCATGAAAAATTTTATCCTTTCTTTCCACATGGGAAAGTTGTTTTTGTTGCACAGAGGAAGCTTGGCGAAATCTTTGCCCTTGTCCATTTTATGGTAGAATCTTTCAGACAACAGATCTGGATCTGATCAAGGTGTTAACCCTTTAACGATCAACCTCCCTCTGATATCAATTGAAAGAAAACTGTTGTCGACCTAAATCACTTAGAGGGGGGTGAATAGGTGATTTGTGCGTCTTTTGCGGAATAAAAATTAATTAGAGCGCAGCACAAAAATATCTACAAATATCACAGATGACACAAGATGTATAGTGGTTCCCCAACCTTGGGTACATCCACTTTCCCTCACCGATCTAGCAATCAACTAGACTCGGCTACTCCACTATCTCGGATCAAAAATCGATCCTACCCTCGGAACAAAGTTCCTACAAACTCGATCCAAACAAAACGGATCTACACCTCGGAAGATAGCACTTCCTACAAACTCGGAGTGAAAAACTCCTACACTCGGAGAAGATTTCTCCTACAAGATTAATAAAGAGTTTACAAGAATACAAACAGTAAATCACTCAGATCTAAAGGAAATGGCCAGGATCTTCTTCTTTTCAACTTTGAAGCTTTTTCAGAAATCGGTGAAGAAGGTCTCGGCCTCGATCTGGATCTACTTCCTTTTACAGAAATCGAGAGAGAATGTGATCAGTGAAGTCGATCTCGATCTGTAGCTTTTCTTCAAAAATTAATCCTCTGAAAGTAGAAGCTTTGGCCGGAGAAGAAGGCGGCGGCGGCGGCTTCCGTTTCGCGAAAGTCAGAGAGGAGGCGGCGAAGAATATTTCTCGAAAAAGAGATTACAAGAAAGCTTTGAGAAAACTTAGGGTTTGTCATTTTCTGATAGGACCTTATATAGGAGAGACTAACGGTCATAATCGGTCATAATGATGTACACGTGGACCAATCATGTCGCGTGATTTGAAAAATCCCGTCAGAAAAAAGACTTAGCAAAATTTCGGGAAAACTCAGCCAACTACACGAGTAAGTCAATAACTACTCGAGTAGTTGAATAACTACTCGAGTATATGATGGGAAACATACTCGGGTATGTATAGAAAGAACTACTCGAGTATATAGAGATCAAATACTCGAGTAGGCAGACAGAACTACTCGAGTATATGAAGAGACCTACTCGAGTATATAGAGGATCTACTCGAGTACTTGGAAGAGCTACTCGAGTATATGATGAACTACTCGAGTAGAATACTTAGAAAAAAATTCTGAAGAGGTCTGCTGGCAACTACTCGAGTGGTTGAATTAAACTACTCGAGAGGAAGTAATCTACTCGAGTAGGTGAAGGTTCTACTCGAGTAAAAGACTTAGAAAAAAATTTGGAGTAGGGAAATAGCAAGGTACACGGGTGACACATGAACTACTCGAGTAGGTAAAATGAACTACTCGAGTATGTACCTATCTACTCGAGTATGTGAGTATACTTACTCGAGTATATGACTTAGGAAAATTTAGATGAGAAAACCCTTATGGCACTCGGGTATAAAGAGTGATCTACTCGAGTATATAAGCATGCTACTCGAGTATATGACTTGGTCTACTCGAGTAGGTGACTTAGCTACTCGAGTATATGACTATGTCTACTCGAGTACAAGATTCCTTTACTCGAGTAACTTATACCCAGACTACTCGAGTAGGTGAAAGCACTACTCGAGTAAAACACTTAGAATTTTTCTGATGTTGGAAAAAATTCATTCTCCTAGAGTAGTCAACTTCCAATGCCTTTCCCATAAGTCCAATAGCTTGAATATGAAGTGTATCCCAATAGAGAGACCACACATGAGTCAGCACCTTGGAATATGCGATGAGGGATTACATTTCACAGTTCCTGTGTTTGGTGACCCACTGTGGGCTGACATTGGCCTACACTTCTCAGTGAAACTCCTGCAAACATATAGCTCAAACCAAGCATCAAATACAACTTAATTCATCTTAGTTCCAGGGTGACTTCATCAAATCTGGGTTCATGTGGATGAAATACCCAACAACAGGCTCTCCTCCAAAAATAGCAGGGTGAATTCCAGATTCAGCTACATTGTCATCATCACAAATGGGTGGATATCCAAGAGTGGCTCTGATGCTATTTGAAATCCATTTAGCATAATCAGATCTAGCTTTGACTAGTACTCTCTCCCCCTTTATGACTTCTCTAGCCACATGATCTCTAAGATCATCCTTATGAAACCTGATTTGTTCATCCATATAATTTACTCCATCCTTATAAAAACCCCTCAACTTCAGCAGCAGTCCAGAAATAACCTTTTGAGAATCTGTAATAGCAGTTTTTACAGCAGCTATGCCTGCCTAGAAATCCTTATCAAATTTCTCCTTATCAAACTCTGGTTTAGCTTGAGACTTTTCAGCAGGCTGGGCTGTTGCTACTTTTTAATTCTGTAACAATAACATTATGGGATGCAGTCAGATTATCATTCATTCTGATCTGATTTTCTAAAACATATCCCTGCTTGACTTCTATATCATCCACCTGTGTCTTTATCTTTTCTTGATGAGTTGCCAGGTAAACCACTGCATTACCTCCTTTATGAAAACAGTCAGTCATTTCCTTCTTATTTTGATTTACTTCAAATCTTATAGATTTGATGTCTTTGGCCAAGGATAATTGGAGATCTTTGTGAGTTTCATCTATATACTTCTCCATTGTAACCCTTTGCTTATCCAACTTAACTTGCAAATCCACCAACAATGAGCTGTGGTCAGCTGTAGGGGCAGGTTGTGGAGCCACAATTTGTAGTGCTTTCTTGTAACTCTGGCTTCTTCTCTTGAAGACCATGAGCTTCCTTTTTTTTGCTTGAACCTCAGCAGCATCTTCAGATTCTGAGGTACTACCTATGTCAACTCTATCCTTTGGACTAGGAGGCAATTCCTTCTTCAGTCCTTGGCAGCTCCTCATCATTCCTTGCAGTCTCCTCATGAGATCTCACATACTCCCCTCAATATGTGCTTGCTCTTCCTCAAAAGCAGGTTGCTCCCCCTCAAAACTAGCATGTTCCCCCTCAATATCAGGAAACAGCTCTTCTAGAGTAAACTCCTGTTGAGTAGGGACAGGAGAATTTCTTATCTCAGGTGCATTATCAGCAACTGATATATCTTCCATGACAACTTCTTGTGGTTGACTATTTAACTGAGTTTGCTGATCAACATCAATTAAATACTCAGTTAATACTTCATTCTCAATATGGAAAATTGTTTGATTAACTTCATGTATTACCTCAAGGATTGTTTGAGTTGCCATTTCACTATCAAAGTGAGTTGGCTCTTCCACATGTTGAGGCTCCCCCTGGAGTGGATCCAGGTGGATGGGGCTAGCAGATGGTTGCTACCCTGCCTCTGTGCATCTTCATTTCTTGCTGGTGACTGTCCAGCATTTCCATCCTCTCCATCATCAGAACTAAAAACTACTTGCTCCTCTGAGCTACTGGATGAATCAGGAGCAATTATGGCTTTCTTCTTCTTCTTCTTCTGTGTAGGTGTTTCCTTCTCTGGAGTAGGCATGTCCTTAGTTAACACCCTATCCCATCTTGAGATAATTCTGACATCCATCCTCCTCATATGGTTAATTTTAGAACCAGTAGCTTGGTTCATGACTTCAGGAATTGTTCCAGCTAAGTATAGACTCATAATTCTACCCAGATTAGGCTTCTTCAGACTTTCCTTAATCTTTTCAAACATCACTGCTGACCAATCAGTTTTTAACTTAAAGATAATTCTTGTCATTAAGCTGAACATGTGAGCTGATATCCTATCATGCCCACCTGGCTTGCTCAGAATCACCTTTCCTACTACTTCTGACAAGAACTTTCCCTGCATATTCATGCCTTTTCTGTTCAAAATGGAGCCAATCTTCATGGTTGAATCTAGTCCACACCATTGCAGGGCATCCCTAGTCTTAGATGTAGATATATCTTCCTCTTCTTTAGTTCTTGGTAGATGTAGAACTTTTCTTAGACTCTTCTGGGTGAGTTTTACTTTTACCCCATGAACTGCAGACTTGATTTTGAGTCCAGTATCATCAAGGGTAGCTGCACCAAAGAATTCGAGTACTTCCTTCTTCCAAATCATGGTTGGCTCAGAAACTAAATACTCCAACCCGTTCTCTGTAATTAGGGTTACACCATCCTTAATTTCTTGTTCCGCATGGTCAAACACATCCCGTACTAACTCATATCCTTCATTGACGTTCTCCTCGAGCTTTGGCGCCATTAGGTTTTGGAGAAATCTTGAAATTAGATGAGAGAGATGTCGACACAAAATTTTGGTCTCGAAACTATTGAGAGAGTGTTCGACAAACAATGGTGAAGACCTATTTATACCTTTCTAAAAACGAAGGTGAAAAGGCGCGTCATAATCCTCTTAATGTGTCGACACTGTTGAAAAGTGTCGACACAGACTACTTAAGTCTCGACAACAGTGTTGACTTATATGTGTCGACACCAATTATGATGTGTCGACACTTATACATCTGCGTTCGACGATTAGTCGATACTTCACTCGACGAAATCAGTGTTAAATCTAAGTGTCGACACCACCCTGGATGTGTGGAAACCTACTCTGGATGTGTCAACACTATTTCTCTGAAGTGTCGACACAGACTTTCTAGATGTGTCAACACCATTTCTCTGAAATGTCGACACCATTTCTATGTGTTGACACAGACAACTCCTTATGTCGACACTATTTTACTTGGCCAATTTTTATCAAACTATTCTAAGTTCAACATTCCTAATTCAATTTTAAACTTATTGAATTTAGTTTCATCAAGGGGCTTAGTAAACATATCAGCAATCTGATTATCTATTTTAACATATTCTAGGGAAATGTCCTCTTTTTCTACATGTTCTCTAAGAAAATGGTATCTAATTTCTATGTGCTTAGTCCTACTATGTGAGACAGGATTATTTGCAATAGAAATAGCACTTGTAGAATCACATAGCAAAGGTATTGTACTTACTTGAATACCATAGTCTTCTAGCTGATGCTGAATCCACAATAGTTGTGCACAGTAGCTTCCTACAACAATATATTCTGACTCAGCTGTGGAGATTGCCACACTGGTCTGCTTCTTACTACTCCAAGACACTACTCTTCCACCTAGAAATTGATAGGTGCCTATAAGTACTTTTTCTATCTTCCTTACAACCTGCAAAATCTGCATCTGAATAGCCAGTCAGTAGAAAATCTCCATTCCTAGGGTACCAAAGGCCTAGATTAGGGTTGCCCTTGAGATATCTCAAAATTCTTTTGACTGCAGTCAGATGAGATTCTTTAGGGCATGCTTGGTACCTAGCGCAGACACATGTAGCATACATAATATCTGGTCTACTAGCAGTCAGATATAGTAGGGAGCCAACTATCCCTCTATACAAAGTTTCATCTACAGGTTTCCCTGCATCATCTTTGCTAAGAGACACACTTGACCCCATAGGAGTTCTCATGGTAGTGGATGATTCCATACCATACTTCTTTATTAACTCAAGGGTGAACTTAGACTAAGTTATGGACAAGCCATCTTCAGTCTGTCTTACTTGGAGACCCAAGAAGGACTTAAGTTCCACCATACTGCTCATTTCAAATTTTCCTTGCATAAGTTTTGCAAACTTTCTGCAAAGATTACTTTCAGTAGACTCAAATATTATGTCATCAACATATATTTGGACTAGGATTATCTTACCTTTAGATTCCCTAAGGAATAAAGTCTTGTCTATTTTCCCCCTTGAGAATTTGTTCTCAATGAGGAAACTAGACAGGGTTTCATACCAAGCCCTTGGGGCTTGTTTCAACCCATACAATGCTTTCCTAAGTCTATAAACATAATCAGGTTTGAGAGGATCAACAAAACCTGAGGGCTGCTCTACATAGACTTCTTCCTTTAGATTTCCATTCAGGAAAGCTGACTTTACATCCATTTGAAATACCTTGAAACCTTGATATGTTGCATAAGCAAGGAACATCCTGATTGCTTCCAGTCTTGCTACTGGGGCAAAGGTTTGATCAAAATCAATACATTCTTCCTGTCTATATCCTTTTACAACTAGTCTTGCTTTATTCTTTACAATGAATCCATTCTCATCCAACTTATTCTTGAAGATCCACTTTGTTATAATGATGTTGTGGTCTTTTGGTTTAGGAACAAGCTTCCAGACCTTCATCTTCTGAACTGATTCAGCTCCTCTTGCATTGCATCAATCCAATGTGGGTCTAGAACTGCTTCTTCAAATTTCTTTGGTTCCACTTGTGTTAGAAAGCTGGAGCAAAGAACTGTGCTCATATTTCTGCTTCTTGTTTGCACTCCTTGTCTTGGATCACCAATTATCTGATTTGATGGATGATCCTTTAAGTGTCTATTAGCTGGAGGTAGTCTATCTTCAGGTTGTACACCTACAGCCTCTTTATTTAGCTGCACCTCTTAGTCTTCTTCAGCATCTAGAGATTCTTGTACTCTCCCTGGACAGCAGCCACCATTTTCCACTTGCTGATTTGCAGTAGAATCTTCTGTAATGGTAAGCTTGTCCATTCTCTCATTTAAACCTGTAAATCTGCAAACACTACTTGACAATTCACTGTTAATGAGTCTTGTCTCATCAAAGACTACATGTACAGACTCTTCTACAACTTGAGTAACCAAGTTGTAGACCCTATAAGCCTTACTATTGTTGTTGTACCCAACAAAGATCCCCTCTTTGGATTTGGCAGCAAACTTAGTTAGATAAGACTTGCCATTGTTAAGTATATAGGACTTGCAACCAAAGATCCTGAAATAGGATAAGTTTGGTTTTCTTCCCTTCACAATCTCATAGGGAGTTTTTTGTGGCTCTTGGTGATATAAGCCCTATTGATCACATGACATGCAGTTTTACTGCCTCTGTCTAGAAATATTCTTGGAGAGAAGTGTCACACAATAGAGTTCTACCAGCCTCTATCAATGTTCTATTCTTCCCTTCAGCAATACCATTTTGCTGTGGTGTTCTTGGTGAGGAAAATTCCTGAAAAATCCCAAATTATTCACATAGTCTTGTCATACTTTTCAGACTGAAATTCAGTACCATGGTCACTTCTGATTTTGACCACTATACTGTCCAACTCATTCTGAATTTGTTTAACAAAACTATATAAGACATTTGGGGTTTCAAATTTTTGTCTTAGAAAGAACACCCAGGAATATCTAGAATAGTCATCTACTACCACAAATGTGTAGACCTTTCTACCTAGACTGTGAACTGGCATAGGACCAAATAGATCCATATGCAAGAGGTATAGACACCTCACTGAATCCTTGTTTTCAAGGCTATGAAAGGTGGATTTGGTCTGCTTGCCTTTTTGACAAGCTGAGCATATCACATCCTTTATACACTTAACTTGACGACCATTCCTCACTAACTCTTTGCTAAAGAGTTGGCCAATAGTCTTGTAGTTAAGATGGACCAGCCTCTTGTGCTATTTAACACAATGGGAGACTCTCTCATCAGCTACAAGACAAATAGGAGAAACATTGTTCTCACACTCAAAATTAAGACAATAAACATTTCTCTTCCGATATCCTATCAAAATGATCTTTTGATCACTTGACCTTTTGATATGACATCCATTATTAATAAATGAAATGTCATATCCTAAATCACTCAGCTGACTTATTCTTATAAGGTTGTGTTTCAAACCTTTCACATAGGCCAATTGAGTGATAGTAATCTGATTACAAGAAATGTTACCAAAGCTTTGATGATTCCTTTTTCTGAACCACCAAAGGATACTTTAGGGCCATCCTTGATAGGTGTATAGTCCCTCAGCAACCCCCTTGTTCCAGTCATGTGCCTGGAACATCCACTATCCAAGTACCATATTGCGGCATGACAGCTTGGACTCACCTGCAACAAAGATTACTTAACCTTAGAACCCAAATAACTTTTGGGTCCTTGGTGTAAGTTAGCCTGTACTTTAACAAATCTACCTGTAGCTCTTCTAGCAGGCAGATTGCTACTCTCCTTGACACTAGAATTGTGCCAACAATCTAAGGCAAAGTGGCCTACCTTACCACAACACCAGCACTCAAACCTATTCTACCTTTGTTTAGGTACTACCCTGGCTGAATTATCTACAGCAGGCTTCTTGTTTTGTGCTGGGGCTTTGCCTTTAGATTTGGACCTAGCAGTCTAGGAAGTTTTCTTAAACCCTAATCCAGCCTTACCCTTTTGAGGTACAAACTCATCTATCAAGGGTAAAACAGATTTGGGTTTAGAAAAGCTAGCCACAATCTCTCTCTCCTTCTGAAGTCTAACCTCCAGATTTCTAATCTGATCATTCTTGAATGTGATTGTACCCATTTGAAGAACAGTTATATTTTTCAATCTGGCAATCTCATTCAGTTTTTGATCCAGTAATTTTTCTGAATCAGATGCAGCCAATTTAAGACTAACAATCTCCTTTGCCTGAGTTTTGGCCAAGGTTTTGCTTTTCTTCAAGGCCTACAACAAGTCTCTATATTCATCAATTAACTGATGAATATCTCCTTCAGATTCAGACCCACCCACATCACTTGATGCAGATGTATCCGACTCTGACTCAGTACTATAAATTGAACTAGAAGAAAACCTTTGTACCTTACTTGGTCCAGGATGATCCTGGCTCTTGTCTCCTTCAGATATAGCCATCAGTCCCTTGCACTGATGGTCTTCATGCTCATAAATTGAGTTCATTAGCTGCATGAACTCATCTTCTTCCTCTTCAGCAAATAAGCCAACGTAGGCTTCAGCTTCTGATTCTGTTTCTGAAGATGACTGGTTTGTCAGACTCTTGTCTTTCTTAGCAACAAAGGACTTTTCCTTTTTGCTCTTAAACTAAGTCTTCTTTTTGCCAGCTGACTCCTTCCTCTCTTCAGGACAGTCAGCCACTACATGTCCCTGTCTATTGCAGTAATAGCACACAATCTTTGAAGATGTAGCTTTGCTTGGATTAGACCTGCTTCTGTCATTCCTGGATGACTTTCTCTTCTGATAGTAGTCATCTTTTGGCTGAGAAGTGGAAGGCTTAGACCTCCACTGCCTCTTTTTTAAAAATTTTTGAAAATGCCTAGTAAAAGCAGCAAAGTCTTCATCAGTTTCACTGCTATCAGAACTCTTGCTATCTGAATTATCTGTGACAGCCCCATCAATTATTTTAGGTGGAGATGGAGACTTGCTTCTATACTACTTAGTGGCTTCAGTCTTAAAGGCCACAGCCTTTTCCTTGTGCTCCACTCTAGTATTCTTCTCTTCCTCCTTTCTAGCCATTAACTACATCTCATAAGATAACAGTTTTCCAAACAAAGTTGGAGGAGGTATATCAGCAAGTTTGGCCACTTCCCTAATGACACAAATCTTGGTGTCCCCGTCCTTAGTCAGGGATCTTAAGAACTTGTCATTCAGCTCATAGTTGCTGAAGTCTCTTCCATAAGACATCAACTCATTAACAATCCTATAAAACTTATTGTAACATTCTGTAGTGCTATCAGACTTTCCTTGTCTGAAGCTTTCATATTCCTGATTTAACATTGACTTCCTATCTTGTCTTACTTCCTCTGAGCCCTCCATGTAGACTATTAATGTGTCCCACATTTTTTTAGAGGTTTTACAATGAATTAAGTTCTGAAATGTTGAATCATCAATGGCACTAACAATTATATTCTGGGCTCTCTTGTCCATAGTAACCAGGATGATTTCATCTTTAGTCATTTCAGAAAAGTCCTTGGGAGTTTTCTAATTTGCATCCAGAATGGATATCTTCATTGGCACATATGAGGCTTCTTTGACTGTAATATATATCCTTGGGTCAGAAGCTTCCATAAAGAGTCTGACCCTCTCTTTCCATATGCCAAATATCTCTTTTCTACATATTGGAAATTTCATTGACCCCAGCTCCTTGTGATTTTCACCTGAATCCATTTTTTTTATTCTTTCTTGATTCTTATATCTACCTTAAGGATCTTATTCTGACTGTTAAGTCCTTTCTTGATTAACCTCCCTCTGATACCACTTGAAAAAAATAGTGCCTAACCACCTAGAGGGGGGGGGGTGAATAGGTATAATTTTTCTTTTACTTTAAAGGCAGAAAATATGTTCTATAATATAAGCAGCAATTGCAAATTCTACAGCTATCAGCACAGCAATCACAGAAATAATCATTCACAGAGTGCACACATAGTTTATAGTGGTTCCCCAAGGTCTGGGTACATCCACTTTCCCCCTTCGCCTATCTAGTAGTGTACTAGATTCGGCCTAACTTCTGCACTTCTCCTCAGATCCTCAGATCTTACAGCTCAGAACCCCAAACAGGTTCCTACAACTCAGAGTGTCCCCACTCCTACAACTCAGGCAAACTGCCCTACCTCAGCCTTCACCAAGGCTTACACTCAGAGAACACAGTCTCCTACAACTCAGGCACAAAGCCCTACCACTCAGTCTTCAACAAGACCTACACTCAGAGAATAGATTCTCCTACACTAAGGCTCAAAAGCCCTACCTCAGCCTTTATAAGTTTAGGCTTACAACTCAGATCCCTTAGGATCATACAAAAATATAATAAAGAGTTTTAGGTTACCACTCTGTTTGAGAGAATGAAGAGGGAAACCTTCTTCATCAGTTCTTGATAGAACTGAGTTCTGAGATCAACTTTGTCTTTGCTTTCTTCAAGGCTTCTTGAGTCTGAACTCAGTAAAAGTTGATCTTCTTGAAGTAGTCCTGCTGGCAACTTCCTTCTTAAGATGAAGAATTAAATCTGGATCCTTCTTTGCAGTCTGGTTCAGAACCTGCTTCTTAAGAGATTTGATTAAACAAGTCTCTTTCTTGATTTCAATTACTGGAGTTCTCTCTCTCCAACTAAATCTGAAGTTTCTTCAAAATACTGATTTACAGTTTTCTCTGGATCTGTATTCTACAATGATTGATCATCTTCTCTTGTTCTTACTTTCTGTTGAAGGAGAAAGCCTTTATATAGTCTTCCTCCATGGTAACCGGCTGATCCGGTTTCTAACGAACTTCTGATAGCTTTGACAATTGCAGTAGACCGGTTGAAATGGCTGTTGTCAAGTCATCCAGTCACTTCTTGAATTCACTGTCTCTGTCTGAAAGTGTCGAGACTGATCTTCATTATATGTCGACACAAATAGACTAAGTGTCGACACAAGTGGACTAATTGTCGACACTAGCCTTGGTGGTATCGACACAACTTCTTTTGTTGTAACATCTTCTCGACACTGCTTCTTCAGAATGTGTCGACACTGATTCTGTGTGTCGACACAAGCCTTCTGTTGAATGTGTCGACACTAATTCTGTGTGTCGACACACATACTTCTTCTTTAAAACTTAGTTGAAATTCTGCTGTGTGTCGACACATCTCCTTTGTGTCGACACAACTTCTTTTATTGTTGATACTTGCTGAGTGTCGACACATCTTTTGTGTCAACACAAGTACTTCTTTACTTTCACTTTGTTGAAGCTTTGCTGTGTGTCAACACAAGTCCTGTGTGTCGACACAGTTGATGTTGACAAATACTTCTGTGTGTCGACACTGCCTCTTGGTGTCGACACATTTGATGTCGACTAAGCTTCTCTGGGTGTCGACACTGCTTCTAAGTGTCGACATAATTTATGTTGACAATTCTTCATAGTGTGTCGACACTGCCTGTATGTGTCGACACATTTCTTCTGGTGTCGACTCTGCCTTTCCTGGTGTCGACACAATTTACTGCAAGTGTCGACACAGATTTTCTCCATCGTCGACAAAAGCCTTCATAAGTGTCGACACTGCTTCTCTAGGTTTCGACATATGGACTAAGAAATTTTTCAGCATTTCCTGCAATTACTTAACCTGCACAAATAAACTCAAAACACATCAAATACACCTTGATGTATATCATTGAGTAGGGTGAGGCTTCTTCAAATCTGATACACATTTTCCAATGTACCCAACAGGCTCGCATTAGAGGCGGCGATATTGGGGATGTCATCAAGCCCCAGGTTACTGAGCAGCTGCTGCGTGCTCGCGGACCATACGGGAATGCTAGTGGAGGCTGCGACCTGTGCAGGAGATGACGACGGATTATCGTCACCGGAGGCGGGTTTCTTCTTGGCCTTTTTGAACTTTTTCTTCTTGAGGGGGGTAAATCAGGGCAGCAGCTTCCTCATGCGGCCTTTTAGGCTTGGCAACGCCGAGGGCACCGGTTAGCGCGGCGAGGCTGTCATAAAGAAATTTCTCGGCGTTCGACATTATGCGCAAATTCTGAAAATCCGACTAAAGGACCAGACCCCCCTATTTATAGAGATCAGCAGACAATTATAAGAGGCGAGTAACCTAGATACTCGGCACCACAGCTCGCCAAATAAGTGTTGGATGTTTCTTTCCGAGCTCCTACGTCGCTCAGAAAGAGCGGGGATTGTGTATAACCCGTATTCGTCGAGGATGGACCCTACCACAGCCAGGTCAACAAAAATCAAAGTCAACAAGTCAAGGTAGGAGTCAATGACACCCTACAAGATCGCGGAAGGCCTGGGCGAGTATCGGCAAGCTCCCCTCGCATACTCGCTAGGTAGGCATCTAGGCGAGATACTCGCCCAGCCCATGCGAGTTCCTCTGGAAGTTGCCTAGTCGCCATGGGGGTGGGGTATAAATATGACCCCCATCCTTCGATTTTCCTATAAATAGGACCCCAGGGGTACAAGGTGAGGCACTTGAAATCCTCGGCAGGATACTCGCGCGCTTCATTTTCGAGATACTAGCTGAGTCTTTGGATTCCTTTTCCTTGGAGAGCAAGTCGCGACCTTGCGACTTTGCCAGCTAGCTTCCCTCGTACCCAGTTCGGCCATCTTTGGTGGAGAAGGGGCTGCTCCTTTTGAGCATCCGGGTACATGGTGGGACCTTCCTGACGCAACATCTGGGGTCCTGTTTGACCTGATTCTTCATCCTAGTCACCATAGCCGTCTGATCTAGCTTTTGAGCCGGTAACCTTAGGCGGCTTTGGTCCGAATTTGAGGTTAGGATTTTTGCTAGCTTCAACACTAAGGAACACGCCAGTGAGCGTATCCCTATAGGAAAGGTTAGTAAGTCCAATACAACGTGTTATGCTTGCGGTGTCAGGGCCACTATGCCTTTGAATGTCGAACTAATACCAAGTACATAAAACTATTAGATTCGTCTACCGACCCCGCTGATCTACTTTACGAGGCCGCTGAAGAGAGTGATCCGGATGGAGTCCCTAGTGATTTGGAGGACGACTCCCCCCTTATGGTGATGCATTATATCTTGACCACTCCACGCCCACTAGATGACTGGAAGAGGACGAATATATTTTCCTTGATTTTTAATAGTGTGAGAAGTTGTGCAAGTTGATCATCGATAGTGGTAGTTGTGTGAACGTCGTTTCCGAAAATGTCGTTACACATATGGCCCTGACCACACAACCCCACCCAACTCCATATTAGGTAGCTTTGATCAACAAGGTTATCGTTCCAGTCACCAAGCGTTGCCTAGTGCCCCCCTCATTCAAGTCCAATATAGATGAGGCGTGGTGTGATGTCCTCTGATGAGTCCACTTTATATACCTATTTTCGGACTCATCTGGGCTAGTTTTCACACGGTTGCACTTCACTTTTAGTTCATTATCATATTTTTTTCCATCCTGTCTTTATTTCCATAGGAAGTGCACATTTTAGCCCGTGGTTGTGTTTTGTATTATTCTTTTAGTCTGTACTCCTTTTTTGTTATTGTTTGGAATGTCTGCACAGATTAGTGATGGTTTTTCCTTTCGGTACAGGGGTCGTGTGCGTGTTCTAGGATGGTGGTGAAACAAGAATATTGCGCACGATCATGGGATTCAATGCGCACGACCACTGGTCGTGCGCCCCTGATCGTGCGCACTACTCTTCGTTTTCCAGAATCAGCCTGGGGTAAGCGCACGATCACTGGACATATTGCGCACGACCACCGGTCGTGCGCCACTGATCGTGTGCATTGATTCCTCATTTCTGGAGTCCTGTCTGGGTAATCGCACGATCATTGGACTTAGTGCGCACGACCACTGGTCGTGCGCCACTTTTCGTGCGCCACTTCTCGTGCGCGTTATCCCAGTTTGTCTTCCTGATATTCCATGCCAGTGCGCACGAGCACAGGACATAGCGCGCACGACCACTGGTCGTGCGCCTGTGATCGTGCGCATTGTTCAATTCTGCTTTTGTATAAATAGTGCAGGTCTCGCCCTAATCCAAGATCCGCACGAAGATCCGCAGATCGCCCATTTCCTCCGCCGTTTTCGCCGTCCTCCTTCATCTTCCACCCTAGGGAGGTGCTCCGGGCAAGCTTTCACCGCCAAATCCAAGCCGGAGCTTCCTCTTGGCCTCCTCCTTCATCCGTGAGCTTCAAGTAGAGTTTTGACGCCATAGCCATCAAGCAAAGGAAAGCTAGCAAACTTCGTCCGCTATCGTGAGACGAAGAAGACGGGCCATTGGAAGGTGGTGACAACCCTTCTCTACCCCGGAAGCAGTTGAGGACCGAGCTTGGACGCGGAATGACAACCCGACGATTCCAACCGTGAATCCTCAGCAAGACTTCGGATTCGGTCGATCTCTTGTCTTGTTCTTGCTTTATTGCTGTATATGTGTGTTAAAACTGTATTTATATTGATGTTGTTGCACTTTAGATGTAAACTTTACTAGATTCATGCCTATGTGATTCTGTGTTTGTTTACGCTTTAGTTGCTTGAGTTGCGCCATATTCCATCCACCACCATCCACCCTTGCCGCACTAGCAATTGCTAGTGGCGTGCGTTGCGAAGAGGTGCTTACGACCCTCATCCCGCCATTCTCACCACCTCATCCGCAAGCCTACTCTTCCATCCGCCTAGCAATTCGGTGCATAGCGGCCCGACTAGTCTTCCATCCCTGCCTGACGAAGCATCGCATAGCGGCGTTGCATAGGAGTAGTTGTTAGTATTTTATTTTCTGTTTCCGCAACATCAAAACCTCCCCTTAGTTAGCTCCGACCTGAGGACTTCAATCTCAAGTCCTCCTCGAAATTAACTCCACCTTACTGTGTTCCTTGAGAGATCGATACTTGGGAAAACTCGCCCACTTTATATTACTTGTGCGACCGGTTCACTTCCGTGATCTATAGCATCAAGTTTTTGGCGCCGTTGCCGGGGAACACAGTCGTGTGAGTTTTTGTAGAGGAAGATAAGAGATAGAAGCCCTTTTTCATTTGTTCATATCACTTTCTTCTTTGTTTTAGTTTTTAGCATTTGTGTTTGTTTTTATTTGTTCCTATTCTAGTTTTAATTTTTCTGTAGCAGGTTTTCCTATTCTTTTATTTGTGGTGTGTAGCTAATTGTTGCTTAGAAACTTTCTGTTGGTGAATTATTCTTGTTGCACCATGTATTCTTATATGAATATCCGTTGCCGATGGTGTGGGGATTATAGGCATGGTAGTGATGAGTGCCCCACTGAAGAATGGGAGCATAATTCTCGCGGTTCTGTGTATAGAGCACCGTCTTCTTATGGTACTTCATACACTCAACCCAGGTCTTATGGTCACTCCTCTTCTACGCCTTCATCTTTTTCTTATTCCTCTCCGGTCCCACCTGTACCGAGGAGTAATGGAAAACGATGTTTGTGTTGTCGTAGCACCGACCACGTGTTGAAAGATTGTGCAGAATTTCAGCACCAGTTGGAGGAGGATGATGAACCGGGTATCCGATTCATTCCATCCACCTCTCAATCGGCTGCCCCTTCTGATTCTGATGATATGTTCGCAACACCACCTTGTCTATGGGGGACTGCTGCGGATATGCCCATCAGACTTTCTGCTGATCGGTGTGACGACATTGTGGCACCGTCTCTCCCCATGCCCTCTTCCCCTCTTGTTGATTCACCCCCGGAGGAACCTGCACATATTTTCTCTGATGCTGTTGTTCCTCCGCCTTCTTTGCAAGAATTATCTATCCCTATTTTTAGTGAATCGGTTGATGATGTTCGGCCGGATTGTGATTCTGAGCCTGAGGATGTGCCCATGTTTGACGAGGATATTATTTTCATTAATGGACAGTATTACGTCTTGGAACATGTGGACGCACCGAGGTGTGTTGATGAGGATATCCTCTTTGTTGAGGAAGTTTCCACTTCCTTGATGGATGAGGAGGTCCAAACCACCACCGAGGACCTCGAGCTCGCAGATTCCCCTCGCCATGACTCATATGACGCCGTCGATGATCTATGTCGGGATCCTGCTGGGAGTGAGACCGGGACCACTCCCCATATTTCTGATTCTTTTAGTTATTCATCTCCTTTATTTCTTGATCCCATTTCTGTATCTGAGCCTGTGCGGGTTGAGTCTTCGCAGGTGCTTCAAGAGGACTTGGAGCTTTCAGCTCGAGTCATGGATGATAGCATCCTATTTTGCGAGGAGGTTGATTCCTCCTCTGTTGAGGAAGCTCCATTCATCGCTTTCTCCTCCTGCAGACTCCCTGTAGACGATACCTTGCTAGGCAAGGATTTCTTTTGTGATAAGATGAGCGAGGACCAGTCCTCCTCCTCTTCTTATTTCTTATTTCCTCTACCTGTGTTGGGCAGGTATTACTATTTAGGTAGAGGGGTAACTGCTCTATCACCGTATCGGTACCCGTTACCGAAACAGATATTGGAACAGTTACCTGTGCACTTTTTATTTCATAGGCCCATTAGCTAGAACTGTTTAGAATGTAATAAGTCGTGCTGGGATGACAATAACCCCAGTACTTATCTTTTATTTCCTGCATTTTTATTTTCCTGTCTATCTTATTTTAGCATTTCTTTTTGTATATTTTTGTTTTATTTTTGCGGAGCTCACCCCTGCAGGTATTCTTGGCAAATTGCATTGGCAGGGTTCTGATTCTTCGTATGGCGGGCCTGCTTCAGTTTCCACACGTCTTCTGGTATGCTCACTAGCTGAGCATTAGGTAACCTCTTCCCTTAGCTCTGTATGATTTTAATTTCTTTATCTTATGATTTGTTGCTTAGTTTAAGTCCGGGGGAGAGATCTGTTACCTATTGCACGTACACATCTCATGTGCATACTAGAAGCCTTTATTGTTTTATTTTGATCAGTTCATTGCATCACACACCACTGCATCCACATGAGCGCGTGCTTAGCTTTTTGAGTGCTGCGAGTTAAACTCATTTCTTCGTTAGATTTGGGAAAATTATGGTGCTGACATAGGATTGTGAGACGGAGTAAAATGTTGGCCTTGTTGTGATCCTAGTCAACTGCTCTCGTCTCGTGTAGAAATTGGAGTAGATTTAATTTTTCTGTATGCTTTTAGTTTTATATTTTTCTAATTGCGTAAATACTTTCTATTCTACTCAAAAGTTGGTGAATCTGGTGTGAATCCGACGGTAGCTTAGGGATGTGTGTAGACGGTCGTTAGTTTTGTATTGCTCGAGTCGGGAGGAGTGATAGTCTTTCTCGTTGGCTAAGAACTTGCCCCAAGCTATTCTTGAAGCATGGGTATAGGTTAGTCATGCATGAGTGTGATGTAGGCCATCATTTTGGCCCGGTTGAGCTTTGTACCGTTCCTAATGTCTTGTCCTCGCTAGCCCTGTTGTGCCTACCCCTCCTTTTGATTCAGCTCCACCATGATATCACCAAAGCCTCCAAGCCAATCCTAGTCGCACTCCCGAGTTGAGCTTTAGAGTTTTACATTTTCATTTTGGGATGTGATGTGGTGATTTCACTTTTGATTATGTGGATGTGCTCCAATGTTATATTTGCTGAATTGTGAAAATAAAATGAAGAGAAAGAAAAAAAAGAAAAATATTTGTAAAGAAAAAGAAAAAGAAAAAAAAAGAGTGAAAAGGAAAAGTAAAATTGAAAATCATATTTGAGATGTGCTTATTTTTGGACTAGGCGGTGCACACACCCATATGTTAAAAGTTTAGTTTGGGGGTGTGGTGTACCCGCATATATTTTGGTTAGCTGATGGATTCCCTTCATACTAGCTCCTTTGGGTTAGGTGCATAGCCTTCTTGTTTATCCTTGTTTACCTCACCGTTACCCAAGCCCCATCTCTTCACCTAAAGTCCTATTGATTCGTGTGTGAACCAAACCAGTGCCGTGGAGAGAATGCGAAAAGGCAAGCATATGGTCACCGACATTGGTGGATTCCTTTGGAGGTTATCCCGAGCCCTGATCTTTGGCAATGCTCACCTAGCGATTAGTCTACTTTCTCCCTACGCATGACCGGATGATTCACTGTGATTCCATTTTTGAGTAATAATAAAATTTTTATACGCATTGTGAAAAGTATAAACTATTTTGTATACTTAGAAATTTCTTCTATTATATTTTTACGCACGCGAGCATGCGACTTCGCATGGTACTTCGTATCGCAATTTCTTTGTTAACTAGTATTTTTCCCTATCTGCTTAGATTTTGTTTGCTCGGGACGCGCAAATAGTTAAGTCTGGGGGTGTGATGAGTCCACTTTATATACCTATTTTCGGACTCATCTGGGCTAGTTTTCACACGGTTGCACTTCACTTTTAGTTCATTATCATATATATTTCATCCTGTCTTTATTTCCATAGGAAGTGCACATTTTAGCCCGTGGTTGTGTTTTGTGTTATTCTTTTAGTCTGTACTCCTTTTTTGTTATTGTCTGGAATGTCTGCACAGATTAGTGATGGTTTTTCCTTTCGGTACAGGGGTCGTGTGCGTGTTCCGGGATGGTGGTGAAACAGGAATACTGCGCACGATCATGGGATTCAATGCGCACGACCACTGGTCGTGCGCCCCTGATCGTGCGCACTACTCTTTGTTTTCCAGAATCATCCTGGGGTAAGCGCACGATCACTGGACATATTGCGCACGACCACCGGTCGTGCGCCACTGATCGTGTGCATTGATTCCTCATTTCTGGAGTCCTGTCTGGGTAATCGCACGATCATTGGACTTAGTGCGCACGACCACTGGTCGTGCGCCACTTCTCGTGCGCGTTATCCCAGTTCGTCTTCCTGATATTCCATGCCAGTGCGCACGAGCACAGGACATAGCGCGCACGACCACTGGTCGTGCGCCTGTGATCGTGCGCATTGTTCAATTCTGCTTTTGTATAAATAGTGCAGGTCTCGCCCTAATCCAAGATCCGCACGAAGATCCGCAGATCGCCAATTTCCTCCGCCATTTTCACCGTCCTCCTTCATCTTCCACCCTAGGGAGGTGCTCCGGGCAAGCTTTCACCGCCAAATCCAAGCCGGAGCTTCCTCTCGGCCTCCTCCTTCATCCGTGAGCTTCAAGTAGAGTTTTGACGCCATAGCCATCAAGCAAAGGAAAGCTAACAAACTTCGCCCGCTATCGTGAGACGAAGAAGACGGGCCATTGGAAGGTGGTGACAGCCCTTCTCTACCCCGGAAGCAGTTGAGGACCGAGCTTGGACGCGGAATGACAACCCGACGATTCCAACCGTGAATCCTCAGCAAGACTTCAGATTCGGTCGATCTCTTGACTTGTACTTGCTTTATTGCTGTATATGTGTGTTAAAACTGTATTTATATTGATGTTGTTGCACTTTAGATGTTAACTTTACTAGATTCATGTCTATGTGACTCTGTGTTTGTTTACGCTTTAGTTGCTTGAGTTGCGCCATATTCCATCCACCACCATCCACCCTTGCCGCACTAGCAATTTCTAGTGGCGTGCGTTGCGAAGAGGTGCTTACGACCCTCATCCCGCCATTCTCACCACCTCATCCGCGAGCCTACTCTTCCATCCGCCTAGCGATTCGGTGCATAGCGGCACGACTAGTCTTCCATCCCGCCTGACGAAGCATCGCATAGTGGCGTTGCATAGGAGTAGTTGTTAGTATTTTATTTTCTGTTTCCGCAACATCAAAACCTCCCCTTAGTTAGCTCCGACCTGAGGACTTCAATCTCAAGTCCTCCTCGAAATTAACTCCACCTTACTGTGTTCCTTGAGAGATCGATACTTGGGAAAACTCGCCCACTTTATATTACTTATGCGACCGGTTCACTGTCGTGATCTATAGCATCATCCTCCCTATGGACGCTTGTCACGTATTGTTAGGCCGCCCTTGGCTTTACGACCGTGATGTGACACACTTTGGGATAGCCAACACATACAAATTTAAATTTAACGACAAGGTCATTATGTTGAGGCCTACTATTCCAAAGGAGCCTGTAGGGCCGATTAAGGACACCACTGTTCCGGTTGAGAGGAAGGCACTGAGTCTTGTGGGTAGGAAAGATTTTGTGAAGGATCCGTTTATTGATGGAGTGATGTATGCACTCACACTTATGAGTATGAGGAATGATACGAGAGTGATGGGTGACTTACCTAGGGGGCTACGGGCATTGTTAGAAGAATATAAGGATGTTTACCCGGATAAGCTTCCCTCGTCGTTACCACCGCTTCGGGATATACAGCATGTGATAGATCTTATCCCTGTTTCGTCCATACCCAAGAAACCCCATTATAGACTCCATCCCACTGCCCACGAGGAACTACAGACCCAGATTGAGGACTTTGTAAAGAAGGGGTTCATACGACCTAGTATGAGTCCATATGCCGTTCCAGCACTGCTTGCCCCCAAGAAGGATGTGTTGGAGTTACCATGGTGATCTAGAAGTGGTCAAACATGTAATCTCACTGCCAACGCGATATGAGCCTGCAGGGTCGCACATAAGAGATGTGGAGAAGTTGGATGATTGACTGTGTTGGTAAAGGTTACCAATCACCGACCTGAATGGGGTTATGGGCAAAGTGTTGCCTTAAGGGATCGTCGGGTTGGGCAAATGTTGCCTTGAAGGATTGGTAAGAATACCGAGGGTCGAGTATCGTCGACCGCGGGTCGACGAGTATCGTCGACCGCGGGTCGACGAGTATCGTCGACCGCGGGTCAACGTGTATCGTCGACCGCGGGTCGACGAGTATCGTCAACCCACGTTCGACGTGAATCGTCGAGTATTGTACTCTGATTCTCGTCGACTTATACTCGCCGACTGATTCTCGCCGATCCTAGGTGATTCTCGCCGATTGATTCTCACCGAATCTGCTAGGTGATTCTCGCCGATTCTGGAACCCTAATTTTCTGGGTGGTTTACGGATAGCGATATTCCTAAGTCTATTTATGCCTTTGGTATAAATAGATACTTAGGGTTTTCGAGAATGAGCTCTGATCGAATCGGATGCGATTGTCGGCCCTTTGACCAAGACGAAAGCGACGGAAGTGTTCCGCCGTTCTTCGTTCGTTCCGCCGATCCCGAATCCCGCCGACGGCCCTTGTTCCGCCGTCGTGCTCGCTCCGTCAACCTCCTCCTCTCCGGAGATTGTCGCTGGTGCTGCTATTCCTGGCGCGGACCTAGCAGTCCGTGGAAAAGCAAGGTGTGGTCATTCTCCTTCCCGATTATCCGTGCGACGAAAAATTCGGTGTTCTCTCGCTCGTGTGGATTTCTGCAGAGACGTGGATATCATTCCACGTAGAACTCGGCACCAACAAGAACACGAAGCTTGGAGCATCTCCGTTGAGTTGTGACTCAACGCCACCGAGGTAATTTTTGCCTAGTTGTATGTTAACTTCTTGATTCAACTACCATGGCCCGATCCCATCTCTTTTGGTTTTTTCTTGATGTTTTTATTCTTCCGCTGCGTGCACAAATGTTGGGCCATCCTCATAGAGAAATCCAACAGTGGTATCAGAGCCAGGTTTCGGCCATGATTGTTGTATTGGAAGTTTTGTTATTCCAGTGCGTGTAAACCTAGGGATTTAGAAGTGTTCTAAATGTCTAGATTTAGTCTTGGTACCCCGCCAAGAACGTCTGGGATTTCGTGGAAATCTCTAATTGTTAGAAATTGTAGTCTCCTTAGCAGTAACCATCCCTCAAGATTGTTTTGGATTTTGAATCCAACATAGAGAGATAAGCTTGTCTACTGCTTTAAGTTGAGTTGTCTTTGCTTTTGTCCAATGCATGTAAATCTGAGGATTTGGAAGTTTCCGGATGTTCAGATTTAGCCCTACCTTCTATCAAATGTTGATGGTGTCAGGTTGTGCACATAAGGGATGCCTGTGGTTTTAGAAAAATTGTTTTTCTTTGGATGTGCACATTGATCAAATGTTGATCATGGTTAACTGTTAACCTATAATCAAAATCCCTTCATCAAATATTAAGTGTTCGGATGCCTTCCGATGGATGACACTCTTCCTGCCTCGATCGATGAAGTGTGGGCTTGCTGATGAGTGCACATTATATACCTATTTTCGGACTCATCTGGGCTAGTTTTCACGCGTTTGCACTTCACTTTTAGTTCTTTATCATTCATATCTCATCTTATCTTTATTTCCATAGGAAGTGCACATTTATGCCCATGGTTGTGTAGTTTGTTATTTTTATAGTTTGTACTCCTTTTTGTTATTGTTTGGAATGTCTGCACAGATTAGTGATTGGTTTTTCCTTTCGGTACAGGGGTCGTGTGCGTGTTCCGGGATGGTTGGGAAACAGGAATACTGCGTACGATCATGGGATCTAATGCGCACGACCACTGGTCGTGTGCCCCTGATCGTGCGCACTACTCTACGTTTTCTAGAATCAGCCTGGGGTAAGTGCACGACCACTGGACATACAGCGCACGACCACCGGTCGTGCGCCACTGATCGTGTGCTTTGATTCCTCATTTTTGGAGTCCTGTCTGGGTAATCGCACGATCATTGGACTTAGTGCGCATGACCACTGGTCGTGCGCCACTACTCGTGCGCATTATCCCAGTTCTTCTTCCTGTTATTCCATGCCAGTGCGCACGAGCATAGGATATAGCGCGCATGACCACTGGTCGTGCGCTTGTGATCGTGCGCATTGTACATTTCTGCTTTTGTATAAATAGTGCAGGTCTCGCCCTAATCCAGGATCGGCAGATCGCCCATTTCCTCCGCCGTTTTCTGCCTTTTCCGCCGTTCCCCTTCATCTTCCACCCTATGGAGGTGCTCCGGGCAAGCTTTCACCGCCAAATCCAAGCCGGAGCTTCCTCTCGGCCTCCTCCTTCATCCTTGAGCTACAAGAAGAGCTTGACCTAGTTTCTCCACCAAGCTAGGAGAAGTTGTGCCATCCTCCACCGGATTGTGACACGAAGAAGACGGGCCATTGGAAGGTGGTGACAACCCTACTCTACCCCGGACGCAGTTGCGGACCGAGCTTGGACGCGGATTGACAACCCGACGACTCCAACCGTGAATCCTCAGCAAGGCTTCGTATTCGGTCGATTTCGCACACTCTTTTCTTGATTGGTTGTTGAATGTGTAGTTGAACTCTTGTATTTGATGAAGTTATGATTAGTGTAATATACGTTTATGTGTAATCATGTCTCTGTGATTGTATGTTTTCGTTATTTACTTGAGGTGCGCCTATTTGTCCATCCACCATCCATCCGCCTCTTGCAGCACTAGTAATTTCTAGTGGCGTGCATAGCGAAGAGGTGCATACGACCCACATTCCTTCGTTCTAACCACCTCATCCGCAAGCCTACTCGCCCATCCACCTAGTGATTCGGTGCATAGCGGCCCGACTAGTCTTCCATACCGCCTGGCGAAGCATCGCATAGCGGCGTTGCATTGGAGTAGTTGATAGCTTTTTATTTTCTGTTTCCGCAATATCAAAACCCCCCCATCGTTACCGCCGACCCTAAGGACTTCAATCTCAAGTCCTCCTCAAATTAACTCCACCTTACTGTGTTCCTTGTGAGATCGATACTTGGGAAAGCCCCCATTTTATATTACTTGTGCGACCGGTTCACTGCCGTGATCTTAAGCATCACTTGTCAAAGCAAGGTGCATTAATCTATCTTGGTAAGGGTGCGAGCGGATAATTGTGATATCCCACTGTCGACATCGGGTCCAGCTTAACTAGGTGACCTCAAAGGTTGAGTGCCTAGAGGCATAGGGTTGGCATGCACCATATGATGGATGCGAGTAAGGAGTTATTCACCAACCATACAAGAATTGCATGAGGATGCAATTGGAAAGTGTTGTCTACCTAAATAACCGCATCGTGAGAGGAAAGCCAAAGCTGACTCATTGTGTTGGTGAAATACGGATCTTGTCCACTAAGAGAGTAGCTCGCATGAACTCTCCGAATTGTTAGTGAGGTCTATCATTTCGAATAAAATAGTGGGAGTGTTTTAATTGAAGTCCAAATTAAAATAAATTGTATTTGAAATTTTGGTACTGATTTTATTTTGCATAAATTCTTGTAGAATTCCATGCCAAGTGTTTCACACTCCACGTTGTCTCTGAGAGCCATCCTTGAGAAGGATAAGCTCAGTGGGACTAATTACATGGACTGGTACAGGAACCTGAGAATTGTTCTCAGGCAAGAGCGAAAGCTCTATGTCTTGGAAGAAGAAGCCCCCGAGGTGCCGACCGGGAACTCTTCCCGTGCTGAGTAGGATGCTTATAAGAAGTATACTGATGATGCTTTAGATGTCGAATACCTTATGCTTGGCACTATGAACTCTGAGCTTCAGAAGCAACATGAGAACATGGGGTGAAAGGAGATTGACGAGCATCTCAAGAAAATGTTTCAAGGGCAGGCTCGTCAAGAGAGGTTCGACGTCATAGAAGCGTTGTTTCAGTGCAAGATGGGAGTTCGAGACTCAGTAGGGACTCATGTACTCAAGATGATTGGGTATATAGATAACCTTGAAAGGCTGGGTTTTCCCCTTGGTCAAGAGTTAGCCACAGATCTGATCCTGCAATCGTTGTCGGACAGTTATGAGCAGTTCGTCTTGAACTACAACATGAATGAAATAGACAAGACACTGCCCGAACTCCTAGGCATGTTGAGAACTACCGAAATCAATATGAAGAAGGTCAAGCCTCCCAGCCCCATACTGATGGTGCATAAGGGCAAGGGCAAGGCCAAGGGCTCTAAGAAGACGAAGGTGGGACCTAAGTCATATCTTGAGCCCAAGTCTTCTGCACTGATGAAAAAGAAAAGCACGGTGAAGGAAGGGAAATGCCACCACTGTGGCAAGGCTGGTCATTGGAGGAGGAACTATCCTTCTTACATTGAAGGTCTGCAGAAAATGAAGGGAGGTATGACTTCCGCTTCAAATGTTCACGTTATAGAGATAAACCTTTCTGCTCCTTCATCTTGGGTATTGGATACCGGATGTGGTTCTCATATTTGTACAAATGTGCAGGAACTGGGAAGGAGAAGATTGCTCAGTAAAAGGGAGATGGACCTCCGCGTCGGCAATGGAGGAAGAGTTGCTGCTGTAGCCGTAGGGGTTTACCGTCTTTCTTTGCCCTGTGGGCTTGTAATAGAACTAGATAATTGTTATTTTGTTCCGTCCATAACTAGAAACATTATATCTATTTCATGTTTGGACATGATTGGATTTTCTTTTATAATTAAGAACAACTGTTGTTCTATATTTAAGAATGATGTTTGTTATGCTGTAGCCCAATTGTTTAATGGTCTTTATGTTTTGAACTTGGACCATCTGATCTGTAATGTAGAAAATAATAAAAGACTAAGAACAAATGACTCGAACCCTACATTTCTCTGGCATTGTCGTTTGGGCCATATCAACGAGAAGCGCATATCCAAGCTCCATAGAGATGGACTTTTGGACTCATTTGATTATGAATAATTTGAGCGATGTGAATCTTGTTTGTTAGGCAAGATGACTAAAGCTCCTTTCACTGGTTATACTGAGAGGGCTGAGGATCTCTTGGGTGTTGTACATAGTGATGTATGCGGACCCATGAGTTCCATGGCTAGAGGTGGGTATTTCTACTTTGTTACATTTACTGATGATTTCAGTAGATACGGATATGTGTATCTTATGAAGTGCAAATCCGAGACCTTTGAAAAGTTCAAAGAGTTCAAGAATGAAGTAGAAAACCAGTTGGGTAAAAGGGTTAAAGCACTCCGATCTGATCGAGGTGGCGAATACCTGAGTCATGAGTTCCGTGATCATCTGAAAGAGTGTGGTATTGTATCACAGCTCACTCCACCTAGAACACCACAACATAATGGTGTGTCTAAGAGGAGAAATCGTACTCTGTTAGACATGGTACATTCGATAATGAGTCATGCAGACTTGCCTGTTTCCTTTTGGGGTTTTGCTTTAGAGACTGCTGCAATGACATTGAATCGCGCTCCAACGAAAACGGTTCTGAAGACACCATATGAGATATGGACTGGGAAGCGTCCTAGTATGTCGTTCATTAAAATTTGGGGCTGTGAGGCATACGTGAGACGTCAAATGCCTGACAAGCTGGAACCCAAATCGGATAAATGTTATCTGGTGGGATATCCTAAGGAAACGAAAGGGTATTACTTTTACCTACCGTTTGAGGGCAAAGTGTTTGTCGCAAGGACTGGTGTCTTCTTGGAGTAAGAGTTTTTATCAAGAAAGACTGAAAAGGTAGAGCTTGAAGAAGTTCAAGAACCACATGTAGTGAATGAACCGGAATTGGATTCTGAGACAGGACTACAAGATGTTGTAGGTAGAGAACCTGCTCAAGGAACATAAGTCCTACGTAGATCTGGTAGACCGAGGTTTGAGCCTGAGAGATATGGATTTCTCGTGTCTCAAATAGGTAATATGTTGCTTATGGATCATGATGATGAACCAGCAACCTACCAAGAGGCTATGAATGGACCGGACTCCGACAAATGGCTTGAGGCTATGAAATCTGAAATGGACTCCATGTATGCAAACCAAGTTTGGAACTTGGTGGAACCACCTGAAGGGGTACGACCCATAGGGTGCAAGTGGGTCTTCAAGAAGAAGACTGACATGTATGGGAATGTACAGACATTCAAAGGGCGCCTGGTGGCTAAGGGTTTCAAGCAAATTCATGGTATTGACTATGATGATACCTTTTCCCCTGTTGCCATGGTAAAGTCCATAAGGATATTGTTTGCTGTTGCTGCGTATTATGACTACGAGATCTGGCAGATGGATGTCAAAACGGCTTTCCTTAATGGAAACCTCCTTGAGGAAGTGTATATGACACAACCCGAGGGTTTTGTATCCCTAGATGAAGCCACTAAAATATGCAAGCTGAATAAGTCCATCTATGGACTGAAACAGGCCTCTCGAAGTTGGAATCTTCGTTTTGATGAGAAAATCAAAGAGTTTGGTTTCATCAAGAATGAAGATGAGCCTTGTGTTTACAAGCGAATCAGTGGGAGCATTGTTGTCTTCCTGATATTGTATGTAGATGACATACTGTTGATTGGGAATGACATTCCTACCCTGAAAGTTGTTAAGAACAACCTAGGGAACTGCTTTTCAATGAAGGATTTGGGTGAAGCGACTTATATACTCGGTATTAAGATCTATAGAGATAGATCGAAGAAGTTGCTGGGTTTGACCCAGAGTACGTACATCGAAAAGGTGTTGAAGCGGTTCAACATGCTTGAGTCCAAGAAAGGATTTTTGCCCATGTCTCATGGTGTGAATCTCTCTAAGGACCAGTGTCCAAAGTCTTGTGAAGATAAGGACCGCATGAAGTTGATTCCATATGCTTCGGTAATTGGATCAATCATGTACGCGATGTTATGTACTCGACCCGACGTCTCCTTTGCTTTGAGCATGACTAGCAGGTATCAGTCAGACCCCGGTGAGTGTCACTGGATTGCAGTCAAGAATGTCCTGAAGTACTTGAGAAGGACTAAGGATGTGTTCTTGGTGTATGGTGGAGAGGAAGAGCTCGTTGTAAGTGGTTACACGGATGCTAGCTTCCAAACTGATAGAGATGACTCCAAGTCTCAGTCAGGTTTTGTGTTTTGCCTGAATGGAGGAGCTGTGAGCTGGAAGAGTTCCAAGCAAGAGACAGTTGCTGATTCTACAATAGAGGCCGAGTATATCGCCGCAGCTAATGCGGCAAAGGAGGCTGTATGGATTAGGAAATTCATTGGCGAGCTTGATGTAGTTCCTAGCATTGTTGGTCCCGTAGTTCTCTACTGTGATAACAATGGTGCAATTGCATAATCTAAGGAACCTAGATCCCATCAGCGCTCCAAGCACATACTTCGGCAGTTTCATCTTATTCGTGAGATTGTCGAACGAGGAGATGTGAACATTTGCAGAGTGCCGACTGAGGAGAATATTGCGGATCCACTGACAAAGCCTCTCGCGCAGAGAAAGCATGATGGTCATACTAGATCGATGGGTATACGATACCTAAATGATCAACTCTAGTGAGAATCTTGTGGATTGCATGTAAACATGTATTTTGTTGGCCATTTGTTCATATGATGAACAGTGTACCTAGTTTTTCTCTTACAATTAATGGCAAGTTCTTTTATTATGAGTTTTTTTCTATATGATTGTTAAATGTTAACATAATAGATACCCTTAGAATGTTCGCTTCCATGGGACATCAAGTACGTGACTTGAATGAGAGCCTATGATTTATTTGAAGTTTCATTCTTAAAAGGTCCCCGGTCGAGTATCATCATAGAAGCTAAGGGTGATGATGGTACATGAAGGCTAGCACGTGCGTTGACTGATGACCGGTTCTCACAGGTCATGATATTGTGATATCAAGTCATCACGTGGGTACTTGTTAGTGAACAAGTTGTACTGGACAGACCCAACCTGAGACTACTCTGTGGATTGTCATCCAATCGTGTCACGAGTAGGTCTCAATTGACAATGGTGTTGTGGTCCTTTGACCTGAAGTTACAGCATTCATCAAGTGAGGAAGAGCGTGCTTTGATGCCATCTAAAGTCTTCCTTGAGAAAGGTTGATGATAAGGGTGGTTGTTGGGCATGTTACGAATCATTTGGGTGTTTGTGTGTGAGCAGATATGGTATTTGTCCTCCTGTATGACAGGAGTTACATCCATGGGCCCCTTGATGGAACTAGGCTGAGAAATGCATGGCCATGCTTGGTTGATTCAATATGTGATATTGGACTCACCATTCTCTGGAAGTCCGTCCTGGATCAAGAAACTTGGATTGAGCTATTACGAGGGTGACACGGTCCATGCCTCTAGTTCTTTCCGGATGTAAGGGACAAAGGGACAAAGACAACGCTGATACATTGGTCATAAAGGCTTATGAGTTATAAACTCTTATTGCTTGGGGATGAATGATTCATTGCTAGATGCTGCTCATTGTTTGTGAGGTTTTTGGTTTGATACTTTCAAGATCAAGTGGGAGACTGTTGGAGTTACCATGGTGATCTAGAAGTGGTCAAACATGTAATCTCACTGCCAACGCGATATGAGCCTGCAGGGTCGCACATAAGAGGTGTGGAGAAGTTGGATGATTGAGTGTGTTGGTAAAGGTTACCAATCACCGACCTGAATGGGGTTATGGGCAAAGTGTTGCCTTAAGAGATCGTCGGGTTGGGCAAATGTTGCCTTGAAGGATTGGTAAGAATAGTCGACCGCGGGTCGACGAGTATCGTCGACCGCTGGTCGACGAGTATCGTCAACCCACGTTCGACGTGAATCGTCGAGTATTGTACTCTGATTCTCGCCGACTGATACTCGTCGACTGATTCTCGCCGATCCTAGGTGATTCTAGCCGATTGATTCTCACCGAATCTGCTAGGTGATTCTCGCCGATTCTGGAACCCTAATTTTCTGGGTGGTCTGCGGATAGCGATATTCCTAAGTCTGTTTATGCCTTTGGTATAAATAGATACTTAGGGTTTTCGGGAATGAGCTCTGATCGAATCGGATGCGATTGTCGGCCGTTTGACCAAGACGACAGCGACGGAAGTGTTCCTCCGTTCTTCGTTCGTTCCGCCGATCCCGAATCCCGCCGACGGCCCTTGTTCCGCCGCCGTGCTCGCTCCGTCGACCTCCTCCTCTCCGGCGATTGTCGCTGGTGCTGCTATTCCTGGCACGGAACCTAGCAGTCCGTGGAAAAGCAAGGTGTGGTCATTCTCCTTCCCAATTATCCGTGCGACGGAAAAGTCGTTGTTCTCCCGCTCGTGTGGATTTCTGCAGAGACGTGGATATCATTCCACATAGAACTCGCCACCAGCAAGAACACAAAGCTTGGAGCATCTCCGTTGAGTTGTGACTCAACGCCACCGAGGTAATTTTTGCCTAGTTGTAAGTTAACTTCTTGATTCAACCACCATGGCCCGATCCCATCTCTTTTGGTTTTTTCTTGATTTTTTTATTCTTCCGCTGCGTGCACAAATGTTGTGCCATCCTCATAGAGAAACCCAACAGGATGGAGCATGATGGATATGCGTTGATAGTCGTGCTATCAACAAGATTACCATTAAGTATAGGGTTCCTTTCCCGCTATTAGATGACCACTTAGATGTCTTATCTAGCGCCACCCCCTTTTCGAAGTTGGATTTTCGGAGTGGGTATCACCAAATTCGGATCCTTGAGGGAGATGAGTGGAAGGACCGCGTTTAAATATAAGAATAGATTATATGAGTGGCTTGTGATGCCCTTCGGGTTATCCAATACTCCCAGCACCTTCTCCCGGATGATGACACACGTCTTTCAACCATACATGGGGAATTTTGTGGTAGTTTATTTCGATGATATCCTAGTCTATATCACCACCGCCGCCAAGCACATCTCCCACATGCTTGTGATTCTTTCCACTTTGCGGAAGGAGACATTATTTCTGAACTTTAAGAAGTGCAAGTTCTTTGTTCCTGAGGTAGAATTCTTAGGTTATATAGTCGGGTCTGAGGGTATACGAGTTGACCCTAGAAAGGTTCAAGTGATAAGGGACTCGCCCGAACCCACTAGCCTACGAGAGGTGCGTAGTTTCTATGGATTAGCTACTTTCTATCGCCGTTTCATATGGGACTTTAGTAGCATTATGGCTCCTATTAGTGATTGCATGAAGAAGGGTGAGTTTACATAGACGAAGTCTGCCACCTTTGCCTTCCAACATGTTAAGAAGCTTATGACCGAGGCACCGGTGTTACGTCTACCTGACTTCACCAAGGTCTTTGAGCTTACATGCGATGCATCTGGGGTGGGAATAGGAGGTATCTTAAGTCAAGAAGGTCACCCGGTCAGTTACTTTAGTGAGAAGTTAGTGGGTGCCAAGCTGAATTATTCAAACTACGATAGGGAGTTTTATGTTGTTGTTCGTTGTTTGCATAATTGGAGGCACTATCTTCTCTCTAAGGAATTTGTGATCCTCTCCGACCATGATGCTTTCCGTTTCATCAACGGTCAGCACAAAATCAGTCCGTGTCACGCTAAGTGGCTAGCCTTCTTACAGGGATACACGTTTACACTCAAACACCTTAAGGGGTCCGATAATTACATTGTCGATGCTCTTATCCACGTTACCCTATTGATATCCACCATGCAAGTCCACATTATAGGGTTCTAGTGCATTAAAGTCGAATACGCCACTTGCCCGAATTTTCAAGAGATGTATCTATCCGCCCAGGACAGCTCACCCATGACTATTTCGGCCTTGTACGCTTCGGGATGGTTATCTCTTTAGGCACGGAAAGTTGTGTATTCCACGTTCCTCGTTACTACTTCACATTATTTGGGAGTTACATAGCGGCGGTTTGAGTGGGCACTTTGGGTGGGATAAGACCATTGCACTCGTTCAGGAGAAATTTTATTGGCCTAAACTTAAGGCAATGGTTAGAGGACTAGTGAGTAGTTGTCGTACATGTCAAGTCTCTAAGGGCACTAAATCTAATGTTGGGTTTTACACCCCTCTACCCGTCCCTTCCATACCATGGGAAGACGTTAGTATGGATTTCATTTCAGGCCTTTCCATCAAATTTCGACGTCACGATTCTATTTTTGTAGTTGTGGATAGGTTTTCTAAAATGGCATATTTCCTTCCATGTATTAAGACTAACGATGTGTCTCACATTGCAAAACTATATTTTACTAACGTTTTTAGCCCCAGTGGAGTGACGAAGACAATAGTCTCAGATAGTGATGTAAAGTTTAAGATTTATTTCTGTAAAATGCTATGGATTTTAATGGGTACCAAATTATTGTTTTCCGCCGCGTATCATCCCCAAACTGATGGGCAGAAGGAAGTGGTTAATCGAAGCTTGGGAAATCTTCTAAGATGTCTAGTAGGCGACCACAAGGGTACTTGGGATTTACTTCTTCCCCATGCCAAATTATACTACAACAATTCCAAAAATAGGTCCACAGGTATGTCTCCAAACGAGATTGTTCACGGGTACAAGGCCCCCGATGCCACTTAACTTGGTTTCGTTGCCCCCAGCATACAAAGCAAGTCAGTTTGCACAATCCTTCGCCCAACACATTCAGGACCTACATCCACGTATACGTGCTACCTTGGATTCTCAATACGAGTCTTATCAAGCGCACGCTAATCTATATAGGAGAGTGTCACACTTTAAGATTGGCGATCTGGTCTTAGTCCAGTTAGTTCCCGAACGACTGCCAACTGGCACCGTTAAAAAGTTAGCACCAAAGCGCACCGGCCCTTTTTGGATTATAAAGAAGCTAGGAGACAATGCTTTCGTTTTGGATTTTCCTGCTGATTGAGGTATCTCCCCCATTTTTAATGTCTCAGATTTGACACTATTTGTTTCTCCTCCATCAGAGTTGAACTCTTTATCGTCTTCTCCTTCCACTGAACTTTCTAATGGGTTGGGGAGTGGTAGTTTGGATGATCTCTCTCGTACAGTACCCACAGGTATCTCCTCGGATGGTGAGTTGCATTTCTTAATTCCTACTGCTAACATGTTTCCCAGGTTTCCCAAGATATTCCTTACTCTAGATAGTATCCTAGCGGCTGAGCCACTTGTTACTCCTGATGGTGCTACCAACCGATTCCTCTTTTGTTGGCGTGACCGCCCCCTTCGGACCACTCTTGGGTACTCGAGACGGAGCTTCGACGATTAGATTCTGATCTTCTCCATCGCTATCTCTTGGATCACACATCAGAGATACGTGATTTTGAGGATGGGAGGATTGATGCCGCTGCCCCGATACCTCCACTTGATGATGATCCAGTTTCCGAGGCGCGACAACATAAAGACCTTAGGAGCCATGACGACGCTAACGGAAGACAACGCTACAACCTCCTCCCACGGTGTGCTAAACCCATTTGGAGACTATTTTAATTAATATATCATGCTCTAATTACTTTTATTTTTGTGAGAATATAAAATTATTCCAAGCTTGGTTAATAATTTTATATTCATTTTGGGACTTTGTAATATTTATTTCCTGCATTTTAACAAACATTTGGTGTGTATTTAGCCTCTCGGATGGATGAGATTTCATCTCAATCTTGGATGGCTAGATGTGTGTTGTAACTCCTATATAAGGAGACCCTTTTATGAGAATGAGATTTAGAGAACAAAAAAAAGAAACCCTACTCCTCTTGTGAGAGTTTCTGCCAAGGGAGATCCTTAGCCGCCGCCCATAGTGTGAAGCTGCCGGCCCCTTACTCCCTCCTCCCTACTTCGGTGCGACTCTGGCGTGGCTTCCTTCGGTGCGACTCCAAGGAAGAAGGTTGCAGCCCCATTTGGTGTGACACCGGTGGATCCGTGGAGAGAGTGATTCTCCCACCTTATCTATTGTGTTCATGAAAATGGGTCTGGTAACATCTCTTCCCTCATCTTTGTGATTTTCTTGCTTAGTGTTGTGAGGAGGTTGAGAAACCGTTGTTTCTGTGATTTTTAATACGATCGCTTGACATTTCTGAAATTGATTTCATCGTTGATAAGCTTCTATAATCCGGATCGGGTAGATCCTATTTGCTTGAGTGGATCTTGGCCTCTAGCCAAGGTTTTACTCTCTAAAAGGAGTGGCAACCTTTATGTTGATTTTGGGAATCATCCGACTCTATTTCTTGATCGTTATTTTAGAGTCAATCACTCCTCTGTTTGTTCTTATGTGCTGCATTTGAGCCGAACCTTGACAAGACGATAGATTCTTGTGTAGGTGCGGTAGGGCTAAAGCGTGTTGGGTATGGTTGGTCTAATTTGTGTCTGTGTCGCTCTCCGAATGACGGACTCCCGCTACGTCAACGTTTTTCTTAAGGGAAGTCAAGGGCAAGATAAATATACTCCAAATTTTTGTAGATGACATATTTTTGTCTCTACTTATGTTGGCCTAGGCAAGAAGTTTGCCAAACTTATGCAAGGGCAGTTTGAGATGAGCATCATGGGTGAACTCAAGTATTTCTTGGGCCTCCAAGTTACACAGTTAGAGGATGGATTATTCATCTCTCATTCTAAGTTCACCAAGAAGTTAATAAAAAAGTTTGGAATGGAGAGTGCCACCATAATGAAAACTCATATGATGTCAAGTATGCCAATAGACAAGGATGAGACTGGGAAACTTATTGATGAAACCTTGTATAGGGGAATAATTGGCTCCCTCCTCTACATGACTGTTAGTAGGCCAGACATTATATATGATACATGTTTTTGTGCTAGGTACCAAGCATGCCCTAAAGATTCTCATTATTCTACTCCAAAAAGAATTCTGAGATATCTCAAGGGCACACTTAATCATAGTCAGTGGTACCCTTGGAATAATGATTTTGAACTAATTGGGTATTCAAATACAAATTTTGCAGGTTGTGAAGAAGATAGGAAAAACACATCTGCCACTTATCAGTTTCTAGGAAAAAGACTAGTTTCTTGGAGCAGCAAGAAGTAGACCAGTGTAGCCATCTCCACTATATAATCAGAATATATTTCAGTTAGGAGTTGTTGGGCACAGATTCTATAGATTCAACATTAACTCCAGGATTATAATGTTCTGCTAAGTAAAACTCCAATGTATTTTGATTCATCTAATGCAATCTCAATTACTAAGAATCTTGTCTCTCATAGTAGGACCAAGCACATTAAGATTAGATATCATTTCATTCGAGAGCATGTTGAGAAGGAAGACATCAGTCTTGAGTTTGTCCCCATAGACAAGCAAGTGGTTGATATCTTCATTAAGCCTCTAAATGAAGCCAAGTTCAATACCTTCAAATTTGAGTTGGGTATATTGTACTTGGAATATCTTCATATGTTTACATATATATGTGTATTTGGGGGGGGGGGGGTTAACCTTTTGTAGGTAATCAAGAAATAAATGGACTAACTGTCCAGCAATCGAGAGCATTGATATAACTCCAGGCGTAAAAAGCATCGAGTGCATCGAGTGCAGTCAATGCATTTATTATGGCAGTTCAGATTATGACTAACTCTAGGGATTAATCTCAGTTGTTGATCAAATCATGTAAATCATGACAGGTACGTGCCTCTCCACATTCTCAAATATGGGTAATTGTAAATAGAAATTTGTGCCTAGGATAAAAACATAGTTCCTTAACATATTCGACTCCCTACATCCCTGCGAAGTATTCTCGAGCAAAAATCATCAACTCTCCAGCAACTCAAGGACTCAATGGCACTCAAAGGTATAGACTTTCTGTTCGAGGGCTTCAAACTCATTATAAATGGATTCAAGGATGCTCTTGAATAAGTACAGTTGGTTCTTCATCTATTGAATTTCTGATGGAAAATTTTATTGTTTTAAAAATATATCCAAAATATAATCTCGAAATAGGCAAGTGTACTTATCGAAATATAGTATAGGAAATGTCATATTAGACTCGGGGCCTATGGAGTACTTTTACTCACGCAAATTAATATTATTTTATCGAAATATAAATTAAAGGTAAATTAAAACTAAAGCTAGAAAACAAATAAAATATAGCACTTGATCTAGAATCCCCTTGGATTAAAATGATCCTTTATGAACATAAAGTACGCAAGACTCTTAAATTTCTCACTTGACCGTGGAGGTTCCTAGAGCACAAAAGCGTCTCTCTCGAGCTCATGCTTTTGACTAACCTTAGGTTGATCGATTAAGACCTCTCGGCCAATCGGAACCCCTAAGCTTGCTTTAGGCAGTGAACCCCTCTATTGGATTTTACTCCAATTCAGAAGATTTATGTCGTCCTCTCTCAAGGAGTGCAAAAACTCCTTTTATATTTTAGCGATCTACTCGTATCTGCAACCTCTCGGTCATTTAAGATACGGATGTAGGATCGAAGAACATATCTGCAAAATATGAATTCGATATGATATAAATTAAAGAGAAATCGTTAGTGTGTAAAGTAAAGAACTTGACATTTTTAATAAAGTTGAAAAACTTATTTTATTCTAATGTTCATCATGATCTAGTGCTAAAGGAAGTTTAGCTACTAAGCATGATGAAGAAACTATATCAAAAGAAGGGCAAGAACATGATTACAAAAAAGACAGTAATTGAATTAAACACAATGAAAGTTAAACTAAACTATGAAGTTGAAAATTACATAAAGAAAATGCAGCAAAATAGGGAAATAAATGACTAAAACTACTCCGAGATGCATCCTTAGATGCTTCTCTCGCTCCTCCCTAGCTGCTGGCTTTCTCTGGAATTTATAGTAAAATTTCTGGAAGGTCACGCCCTAGGTCGCGCCTGTAACCTAGGGGGTGTAAGGCTCAGAAACTACTGTATTGAAAGCCTGGGAACGTTGGAGAAAAATCGCCAAAAGTGTCGTTCTATGGGTCACGCCCCTAGGACATGCCCGTGACCTAGGGCCCATCAAGTTTGTTACTAGAAACGACAATAAGGAGAAACGACAGGAAATAAATTCTGGCTATTGCGGGAAGTCACGCCCCTAGGTCACGCCTGTACCCTAGGGCGTGTAAGACGAGAATCGCCGGGATCTGAAACTGGAGACTTTAAGAGAGACACATCTGGACATCATGCCTGCATGCCATGCCCGTGACCTGAAGGTCACGCCCGTGATCGGGAGCGTGTAGCTTGAAAGCAGCCTGGAATCGAAACTACAACCCCGTCAGCAAGTCGCGCCTACTAGTCACGCCCGTAACCCATAGCTCACGCCCGTGACTGGGGCGTGTAACTTTAATCCGACAAGGCAAGTACTCTAAAGTTCCTTTATGGGTGACGAGCACATGTCACGCCCGTGACTTGAGGGTCACGCCAGTGTCTTGGACGTGAAAAGTTGATTTTTTCAACAATCTTCAGGTTCATCTCCTGATCAGTCCTGTAAGATCCAATTTTCTATTAGCAACCCAGATTTACCTGAAATAAGAAAACAAAGCATTTTAATACAAATATTAAAATAAACTAAATAAAATATTATTATTTATTAAATAAAATCTATATATAAATAACTATAAATAATGACTTATCAAATACCCCCATACTTAATATTTTGATATTCCAGAGCAAAGCTATGAGAAGTACTTATAAGATATTAATACAATTTTTAATTAAACTAAAAATTTATTAAATCAAAAGAAAGTTAAAAATTAACTTTAGGGATTCAAATTTTTAAGTCCTAAAATATGAAAGTAAAAAGTGAAGAGCTAGATATTTAGCCAAGTTTTCTCTAAAAAATTAATTAGAACTCAAAATTAAGTAGTTAGCAAACAAAAATAGATTAAAAATTATTAACAATTTTGACTAAAAAGAAACTTTCAGGAAAATTTAAACTACTACTTATGCTCTCTTAGAATTTTAATTTAAATCTAAAGCAATTATATTGGCTATTGAGTTTTGGGAATAAGGAAATTGAAGGCATCTTAGATTGGGGGTGATGAATTTTATTCTCTCACCCCGCACAATTTTTTTATTTTTGATATTTTTTTCTCTTAAAATAAAAACAAAATTGCTTGCGAGTAATGAATTTTATCCTCTTACACTTTTTTTTGGGTTGCATATGTGTACCAAGCAATACTTGATTCCCGTGACATGTTATCGAACCAAAAAAGAAAAATTGCATATGTGTACCAGAGGATAATGAATTTTATCATTTTATCCTCATGACTTATGATATAACAAGAATGTTAAAACTAAGGGAAAGGCTTAACAAAATTAAGAATAAATTAAAAAACTGAGAGAGCAACTATAGTAAATTAAAATTTCCTAAGAATCTTAAAGCATAAGTGATTACACTTGAAATCTAGAAGTTGTTTAACTAAGCACTATAAAATTGAAACTAATTTGAATTAAAAGAGAAAAAAAGGTAAATAGATTACTCTAAACAAATTTAATTCATAAAGTATTCCTCAAAATTAAATTGCCTAAAAATTTAATCTAACTATGATGAAATAAAAAATTAGAAAATCAAAAATTATAAAAATTATTATAAATTACCCAAAATTATTTCAGAAAATTCACAAAAATTTAAGCAGGGGTTTATTATATTTTTTTATTTTCTTTTATTTTCTATTTTTTGTATTTTTTGATAATAAAAAGAAAACAAAAAATTTTAATTTTTAAAGATTTTTATAATTTTTTATTTTAATTTTTAAAGATTCTTCATTTTTTGGATTTTTAAATACAAATACTAAATAAGAATCCACCCGATACTTAAAAATAAACATTGTCTCCAATCTTTATAAGTCAAGTAGGAGGGGGAAAGAAAACAATTTGTGAAAATTTATAAAAAGAAATGAATTCATAAAAATTAAAAGATAAGCAAGGGGTCTCTCCCAAGAACGCTTTTCTTTTTCCTGTCTTTAAGCTAGATAGTTTTGGTTAATAAAATGGAAAATAAAAATGTAAATGAAGGGGCAACTCCCTTAATTCGCGCTTGGGTGAATACGCTGAAGACGCTCGCACAGCTACTCCTCCGCTTGCTTCTTGATTTTTCTTTTTTGAATGGTTGACTTGAGAATGTAGATTCAAATCACTTATCCATACCTGAGATGATTTGAATCATTGTTGATGAGCGGCAAATGGATCGGGGATAACATTTGATTGCAACGTCTCATCTTCTTCCTGAAATTTGTTTGTTAAAGAGAAATCAAAAAGAAGCGCATCAGAAAAATCTTCGCAATGAGGAGGTTTTGGTGAAGTTATATGATTAGGCTTCGGTTCTTGTGAAGTTATATGATTAGATTCTTGTGAAGTTATATGATTATGCTCCGGTTGTTTATTTTCTAAAATAAAATTGTTATCTAAAAGTTCATTAGAAAGAAAATTACTTGGCACAATATTTTCATGAATTTCAATTTCTGATTATTCATACGTGGAGTTTGAAAATTCATGAGTAGAAGGAAAATCGAGAGAAATAGGAGAAGAAACATGTTTTTCTTTTATTTCACCCGTGTTGGGTACATTGGTCAAATGTACCTGATTTGAAGAAGCCTTCCCTAACTCAATGATATGCATCATAATGTATTTGATGTTTGTTTGAGTTACTTGTGCAGGTTAGGTATACACTGTACTGAAGCTAAAAGTTTCTAAGTCCATGTGTCGACACCCAGAGGAAAAGTGTCGACACTTGAGAAAACTTGTGTCGACACCCAGACAAGCAGTGTCGACACTTGGAGTCATTGTGTCGACACCTGGAATGAAGAGTCAACACCAGACAGAAAGTGTCGACACTTGGAGCTGTGTCGACACTCAGTGAAGAAGTATGCAGAAAAGCTGTGTCGACACTTGGCAGAAGTGTCGACACCTAGAAGAGCTGAGTCTACTTCAGAAAGTGTCGACACTTGGAGCTGTGTCGACACTCAGCAAAATTCTGCAGAGACTAAGGTCAAGTGTCGACACTCAACACAATGTGTCGACACTCAAACTTCAGAGTCAATATATGAAGAATGTGTCGACACTCAGCACAATGTGTCGACACTCACTCAAAGGAGTCAACACTTGAAGTATGTGTCGACACTCAGCACAATGTGTCGACACACAACCAGGAGAGTCAACACTTGAAGAAAGTGTCGACACTCAGCACAATGTGTCGACACTTAATTGAAGACTCTACACTTGAAGAAAGTGTCGACACAAGGAGCTGTGTCGACACTTAGCAAAGAACAGAAAAGTTACAAAATATTCTAAGTACAAGTGTCGACACTTAGCAAAGAACAGAAAAGTTACAAAATATTCTAAGTACAAGTGTCGACACTAAAAGAATGTGTCGACGCTCAGCTGAAGAAACAAAAGTGAAGACTTGTGTCGACACCAAGAAGCAGTGTCGACACTTGACAGTTTCAACACATGAAGATGTGTCGACACAAAGAACATGTGTCGACACTTAGAAGAATACAGTTAAAGAATGAAGTACAAGTATTTGTGTCGACACTCAATTTCAGTGTCGACACATGCAGAAGAATCTGTGTCGAGACATTCAAGGAATTGTGTCGACACCTTGTAGACTTGTGTCGACACTTATACAACATGTGTCGACACTTGGCCTATAAGTGTCGACACTTAAGAACAGAAAGTCTCGACACTATCTGACAGTTAGGGAATTTCAAGAAGTGACTGGTTGACATGACAGCTGCCGATCCAGCCGGTCTACAGCAACTGTCAGAGAAATCAGAAGTTTGTTATGAACCGGACCAGCCGGTTACCATGAAGAAAGCCTATAAATAGGCATCCATAGTTTACAGAAACTGTTGTTGTGATTGAGACACAAGAGTTACAGCTTGAGAGAATACTTAAAGTAGTTGATCAGATTAAATCAAGAAGTAATACACAGAGGATCAACACAAGAAGATCTGTCAGTCCAACTGCAGATCTAAGAAGTTGGAGAGAGAGAGCTCCAATCAAGAATTCAGTCTTTGGAACTAAGGCTGAGAAGAAGGATTCAGAATCATCTGGATCTCAAGAAGCAGAGGTCAAGGATCAACTGCAGAAGATTCAGACTAATTCAGTTCTAACTCAAGAAGCTTTGAAGGAAGCTAAGTCAGTTTGGATCTAACTGAGTTCTTCCAAGAACTCTTCAAGAAACTCTCAACTTCTCTCTTATTTTCTGAGTTGTAGAGTTAGCTATTGTATTTTTATTTTAACTTGTAGGATCCATTGGATCTGAGAGAATTGTAAGCCTATATTATAAAGGCTGAGGGTAGGGCTTGGTTGCCTAAGTGTAGGAGTTGAAGAACTCTGAGTGTAGGCCTTAATTGGCTGAGTGTAGGCCTGGGTGGCTGAGTGTAGGCCTTGGTGGCTGAGTGTAAGGCTTTGGGCCTGAGGTGTAGGAACCTTGTTGGGTTCTGAGATAGTGGAGAAGTTTGGCCGAATCTAGTACACTGCTAGATAGGCGAAGGGGGAAAGTGGATGTACCCAAAGATTGGGGAACCACTATAAATTAGTGTGTCTGCTGTGTTGTGCTGTGCTGTGGATTAACTGTGTATATTCTGTAATTGCTGTTAGCTGTAGAATTCTGTGAAATAACTGTTGTGCTGCCAACAAAGTTTTAAAAAGGTTTAGGTCACCTATTCACCCCCCCCCCCCCGCTAGGTGTTTAGGTACCATATCTTTCAAGTGGTATCAGAGCCAGGTTCCTCAAAAAGGACTAACTGTCTGAGGAGATCCAGTTTGGCAGATTCAGTGTAAGTCAGGAAACAGTTTCAAGAAAATCAAGAAACATGGGGTCTTCAGAGAATCACAAGGAATTGGGTTCAATGAAACTGCCCATATGCAGAAAAGAGATTTTTGGAATCTGGAAAGAAAGGGTTAGGCTATTTATGGAGGCCTCAGACCCAAGAATCTACATCACAGTCAAAGAGGGGCCATATATGCCCATGAAGATTTCAGTACTGGATGCAAATCAGAGGACTCCAAAGGATTTCTCTGAGATGACCAAGGATGAAATTGTCCTAGCCACTATGGACAAAAGGGCACAAAATATTATAGTAAGTGTCATTGATGATGCCACCTTCCAGAACTTAATTCACTGTAAGACAGCAAAAGAGATGTGGGACACTCTTATAGTGTATATGGAAGGATCTGAAGAAGTTAGGCAAGATAGAAAGTCCTTGCTTAATCAAGAATATGAGAGCTTTAGGCAAGGAAGAGGAGATAGCATCACTGAGTGCTACAAGAAGTTTTATAGAATTGTTAATGAACTCATGTCCTATGGAAGAGAGTTCACTAACTATGAATTGAATGATAAGTTCTTAAGGTCCCTAACCAAAGATTGGGACACTAAGATCTGTGCCATCAGAGAAATGGCAAAGTTGGGAGAAATTCCTCCTCCCACACTGTTTGGGAAGTTGTTGTCTTATGAGATGTAGCTGTCAGTGAGAAAAGAGGAAGAAAAATCAACAAGGACTGAGCACAGGGAAAGGACAGTTGCCTTCAAGTCAGAAGTACCTAGAAAGGGAAGGACTAAGTCATCAACTCCTCCTCCAGAGGTAGTTGAATCAGAATCTGATGAGTCTGTTAGCACAAAGTCTACAAGCAGTGAAAGTGATGAAGACTTTGCTGCATTCACCAGACATTTTCAGAAATTCCTGAAGAAGAAACAGTGGAGGTCCAGACCTTCATTTTCCAAAGGGAAAGAAGTCCAGTATCAGGAGAAGAAGCCTTCAAAGAAGGACAAGAAAAAGACAAAGACTAGTAAGGCAACTGGGTCTAAGATAGTGTGTTACTGCTGCAATAGACAGGGTCATGTAATTGCAGATTGTCCTGAGAGAAGAAAAGAATCCAGTGACAAAAAGAAGACTCACTTCAAAGGAAAGAAGGAGAAGTCCTTTGTTGCAAAGAATGAGAAGACTCTTTCAGACATTTCTTCTTCAGATACTGAGACAGATGCTGAAGCCTACATAGGGCTATTTGCTGAAGAAGAAGAAGAGTTTATGCAGATCATGGAATCAATCTATGAACAAGAAGAGTGTCAGTGCCAAGGACTGATGGCATTGACTGAAAGTACCAAAATCCTGGAGCAGCCAGGACCTAGTCAGGTACAAAGTCCAACTCAAAGTTCAGATTTCAGTTCTAGTTCAGAGTCAGATTCATCTTCATCAAGTGATGGAAGTGTTTCTGAATCTGAGGGAGATATTCATCAGCTCTTAGATGAATATAAAGTACTGTTGCAAGCCTATAAGAAAAGCAAGTCCCTTGCCAAAAGTCAGGCAAAGGAGATTGCTGATCTCAAGGCAGCTACAACAGATTTTGAAAAACAGTATGATCAAAAACTGAATGAAGTAGCCAGGCTGAAACACATTACAGTGATTCAGATGGGTACTATTACATTTAAGAATGATCAAATTAAGAGACTGGAGATCAATCTCCAGAAGGAAAAAGAACTTGCTGCCAGGTTTTCAAAACCTAAATCAGTATTACCATTAATTGATGAATTTGTTCATCAAAAAGGCAAAGCTGGACTAGGTTTTGTTAGACCTGCAGGGACTGTTACAGTCCAAGTTCAAGTCCAAGGGCAAAGCCCCAACATTCAACAAGCCTGCTGTAGTCAAGACAGCAAAGGTTGTACCTAAGCAAAGGTACAACAAGTTTGAATGCTGGTGCTGTGGCAAGGTTGGCCACTTTGCCTTGGATTGTTGGCACAATGCCAGTGCCAAGTTGAGTAGCAAGTTACCTGGTGGAAAGCCAGTAGGTAGCTATGTCAAGTTGCAAACTAACAATCACCAAGGACCCAAGTTTACTTTGGGTTCTAAGGTTCATTAATTTGTTTTGCAGGTGAATCCAAGTGGCCATACCCCAACATGGTACTTGGATAGTGGATGTTCCAGACATATGACTGGAACAAGGGGACTACTGAAGGACTACATTCCAATCAAAAATGGTCCTAAAGTGACCTTTGGTGGTTCTGAAAAAGGAATCATCAAAGGGTTTGGTAACATTTCTTCAAACCTTGTTACCATTACTCAAGTGGCTTATGTTAAAGGGTTGAAACACAACCTCATTAGTATAAGTCAGTTAAGTGATGTAGGGTATGACATCTCATTTGTTAAAAATGGTTGTCATATCAAGAGGTCAAGTGATCAAGAGATCATTTTGACAGGATATAGAAAGAGGAATGTCTACTGTCTAGACATCATGATTGAGAACAATGGTTCTCCTGTTTGTCTTGTAGCTGATGAGACAGTCTCTCATTGTGTCAAGTGGACACAAGAGGCTAGCTCATCTTAACTATAAGACTATTAGCAAACTCTTTAGCAAAGAGTTAGTGAGGAATGGTCCTCAAGTTAAGTGTGTCAAAGGATGGCATTTGCTCAGCTTGTCAAAAGGGCAAGCAGACTAAATCCACCTTTAGAAGCTTAGACAACAAAGATGCTGTGAGGTGTTTATACCTCTTGCATATGGATCTATTTGGTCCAATGCCAGTTCACAGCTTAGGTAGGAAGGTCTACACCTTTGTAGTTGTTGATGACTACTCAAGGTTTTCCTGGGTGTTCTTCTTAAAGCAGAAATCTGAAACACCTAGTGTCTTCTATAGTTTTGTTAAGCAAATTCAGAATGAATTGAACTGTACAGTGGTCAAAATTAGAAGTGACCATGGTACTGAGTTTCAGTCTAAAAGCATGACAAAGCTGTGTGAAGACTATGGGATATTTCAAGAATTCTCTTCACCTAGAACACCTCAGCAAAATGGCATTGCTGAAAGGAAGAATAGGACCTTGATAGAGGCTGGTAGAACCCTATTAAGTGATTCATCACTGCCAGAGTATTTCTGGGCTGAAGCAGTTAACACTGCATGCCATGTGATAAATAGGGCTACCATCACTAAAAAGTTAAATAAGACCCCCTATGAAGTTGTGAAAGGCAGGAAACCAAATTTATCCTACTTTAGGATCTTTGGTTGTAAATGCTACATACTTAACAATGGAAAGTCTTACTTAACTAAGTTTGCTGCCAAGTCCCAAGAGGGAGTGTTTGTTGGGTACAGCAATAATAGTAAGGCTTATAGAGTCTACAACTTGACTACACAAGTTGTAGAGGATTCTGTGCATGTAGTTTTTGATGAGACACAACTAATTAACAATGAGTTGTCTAGTAGTGTATGCAGCCCCACAGGTCTTACTAAGAAGATGGACAAGCTAACCATAGAAGATGTACCTGTTGCAAGACAGCAAGTAGAAGAAGATGGCTTATGTCCAGGGGGAGAACTACATGTACAAGGAGCTGAAGAAGTACAAGGAACTCAGCATGATGAAGATGCTGTAGAAGTACAACCAGAAGTAAGGATGCCTCCAGCCAACAGGCATCTAAGAGATCATCCAGTAGAGCTGATAATGGAGATCCAAGACAAGGTGTTCAGACAAGGAGCAGAAATCAGAATGCTGTAGTATATTCAAGTTTTCTGTCTCAAATAGAACCAAAGAAATTTGAAGAAGCTATACAAGATCCACAGTGGACTGAAGCTATGCAAGAAGAACTTAATCAGTTCAAAAGGTGCAAGGTTTGGGAGCTGGTTCCAAAGCCTAAAGACCACAATGTTATAGGAACTAAGTGGATCTACAGAAATAAGTTAGATGAACAAGGGGTCATCATAAGAATAAAGCAAGACTGGTTGCAAAAGGATATAGGCAAGAAGAAGGTATTGATTTTGATCAAACCTTTGCTCCAGTAGCCAGACTGGAAGCCATAAGGATGTTCTTGGCCTATGCAACTTATCAAGGATTCAAAGTATACCAAATGGATGTGAAGTCAGCATTCCTAAATGGTAATTTGAAAGAAGAAGTCTATGTGGAGCAGCCTGCAGGTTTTGTTGATCCTACTCTTCCACATTATGTCTATAGACTTAGGAAAGCATTATATGGGCTAAAACAAGCACCTAGAGCTTGGTATGAAACCCTATCTAGTTTCCTCATTGAGAACAAGTTCTCAAGGGGGAAAATAGATAAGACTCTATTCCTTAGGAAATCTAGAGGCAAAGTTATACTTGTCCAAATATATGTAGATGACATTATATTTGGGTCTACTGAAAGTAGCCTTTGCAAAAAGTTTGCAAAGCTTATGCAAAGTCAATTTGAGATGAGTAGTATGGGAGAACTGAAGTTTTTCTTGGGTCTCCAAGTTAAACAGACTGAAAGTGGTCTATCCATATGTCAGTCCAAGTTCACCCTAGAACTCATAAGGAAATATGGTATGGATTCATCCAGTACCATGAAGACTCCTATGGGGTCAAGTATGTCTCTAAGCAAGGATGATGCAGGGAAACCTGTAGATGAAACCTTGTATAGAGGGATAGTTGGCTCCCTACTATACTTGACTGCAAGTAGGCCTGACATTATGTATGCTACATGTGTTTGTGCCAGGTATCAAGCCTGCCCCAAAGAGTCTCACTTGACTGCAGTCAAGAGAATCTTGAGATATCTAAAGGGCACTCCCTATCTAGGCCTCTGGTACCCTAGGAATGGAGATTTTGATCTAACAGGCTATTCAGATGCAGACTTTGCAGGATGCAAAGAAGATAGAAAGAGCACTACTGGATCCTGTCAATTCCTAGGTGGAAGAATCATTTCATGGAGCAGCAAAAAGCAGACTAGTGTGGCTATTTCCACAGCTGAGTCAGAATATGTAGCTGCAGGAAGTTGCTGTGCTCAACTTCTATGGATTCAACATCAGTTAGAAGACTATGGATTTCAGGTAAGTAGAACTCCACTTTATTGTGATTCTACAAGTGCTATTTCAATAGCTAACAATCCTGTATCACATAGTAGAACTAAACATATTGAGATTAAATATCACTTTCTTAGGGAGCATGTAGAAAGAAATGATATTGCACTTGAATATGTTAAAACTGATAATCAGATAGCAGATATGTTTACTAAGCCCTTAGAAGAAGCTAAGTTCAATAGGTTCAAAATTGAACTAGGTATGATAAACTTAGACTAAGTTTACAGAACTAAAAATTGGCTAAGTAAAAAGGTGTCGACACATAGACAAGTCTATGTCGACACAGAATAGTAAGTGTCGACACTTCAGGAAAATGGTGTCGACACATCTAGGAAGTTGGTGTCGACACTTCAGAATGTTAGTGTCGACACATGTCGAGTTGGTGTCGACACATTCAATAAGGTGTCGACACTTAAGTTTTACTCAGAATTTTCTAAGTAAAGTCTCGACTACATGTCGAGTAGTGTGGTGTCGACACTTAAACAAGTGTCGACACATAAAATCTGTTGACTAAACTTGTGTCGACACATGAGTGTCGAGACATTATAAGTCAGTGTCGACACTTATTGACAGTGTCGACACATCTTTAAAAATTCATCCCGCCTGTTCGTCTTCAAACAAGAAAGGTATAAATAGGGTTCTGTCTTTGTTTGTCGACACGCTTTCAAAGTTTCGAGACCAAACTATTGTGTCGACATTTCTCTTCTCTAAAGACTAATTCTCCAAACCCTAATGGCTCCCAAGCTGGAAGAGAACGTTAACGAAGGCTATGAACTGGTGCGTGGCGCATTTGACGACGGTGATCAAGAAATCAAATCGGTGATAACCCTAGTCACCGATTCAGGATTGGAGTTCTTGGTTTCAGAACCAACCAAAATTTGGAAGAAGGAAGTTATTGAATTCCTTACTGGAGGTCTGTAGATGACTCAGGTTACAAGATTAAATCAAGGGTGCATGGCACCAAGGTCAAATTTCACCCAAATCTCTGAGAAAGGTACTTCAGCTACCAAAAGTTCAAGAAGAAGAGGAAGTGACTACATCTAAGACCAGGGAAGCACTTACCTGGTGTGGACTAGATCCTAAGCTAAAGATAGGATCAGTATTCAACAGGAGAGGAATGAATACTCAAGGAAAGTTTCTGTCAGAAATTGTGGGCAAAGTACTCCTCAGCAAGACTGGAGGGCATGACAGGGTGTCAGCCTCCATGTTCAGTATTATGACTAGAATCATTTTCAATCTCAAAACAGACTGGTCTATGGTTGTATATGAGAAAGTAAAGGAAAGTCTGAAGAAGCCCAATCTGGGCAGGATACTTAGTCTCTACCTGGCTGGTACAATACCAGAGGTAATGAGCTCTGCTGCAGGTAGCAAAATCAACCACATGAGAAGGATGGACATGAGGATCTTCTCCAGGTGGGAAAGGGTGCTGTCAAAGGAATTGACCACCCCTGAGAAACAAGTTTCTAAGAAGGATTCCCCTCCAAAGAAGAAGAGGAAGATAGCTGCTGTGACTCAGGAGTCCTCCAGCAGCTCAGGTAGTGAAGAACATGTGGTTTTCACTCCTGATAATCATGAGGATGAGGCTGCAGAGAAGTCACCTGCTCCTCAAGAGCCAGCTGACATCCAGGGGGAGCCTCCAGCTGTAGAACAACCCTCTACACTGGAGAGTGAGCAAGCTACTCTCATTATCCAAGAGGTACTTTCTGACCTCAATACTTTAGATTTTTCTATAATAGATTCTGATTTGTCTGATATTCATCAGCAAACTCAGCAAGCAAACCAAGCACCAGATGTTGTTCTCCAAGACACATCTGCTGTAGTTAATGTACCCAGTACATCTCCTGCTCAGTCACCCCCAGAATATACAATGGAAGATCTATTTCTGAATTTAGATCAAGAGGACTTTGACATGGACAAGAGTGCTGCTGATGAAGAGACGAATGCTGCTACTGAAGAGAAGGGTGCTGCTGTTGAGGGGGAGAACTGGAAGTTCAGGAAGAGCCTATAAGGCTAGATACTGAGAAGGCACTAGATGTGCAAGCTGACAAACCCTCAAGCCCTAAGGATAGGGTAAATATAGCAAGTACTTCAGAGTCTGAGGATGATGAAGCTGAGCAAGCTAAGAAGAAGCAGTTCTTTGTATTCAAAAGAAGGAGTCAGAGCTATAAGAAGCTCTACAAACTGTTGCTCAACACTCCCTAGTCCAACAAGCTCCATCAACTGATTACAGCAGCTTAATGGTAGCAATGCAAGTTAAGCTGGATGAGCAAAGGAGGGCTATAGAGACATATATTGATGAAGGCCACAAGTATTTACAGTTTGATTTAGCTCAAGATATCAAGTCAATCAGGTTTGAGATGAACCTGAATAAGAAGGAAATGAATGATTGCTTCCACAAGGGTGGAAATGCAGTGGTATTCCTGGCTAAACATCAAGAACAGATCAAAGACAAAGTAGATGATATAGCATTGAAGCAAGGCTATGTGCTGGAGAATCAATTAAGAATGAATGACAATTTAACTGCCTCCCACAATGCTATAGTGACTGAATTAAAAAGTAAGTCTGCTGAACCTTCAACATCATCTGCTGCTGCCAAAGCTGAATTTGATAAAGTATTTCAGGAAGAAATTGCTGCTGTCAAGACTGCCATTAAGGATTCACAGAAGGTCATTTCTGAACAGCTTACCAAGCTTAGACCTTTCTTTAAAGAGGGAATCAGGTACTTGGACAGCCAAATCAGATTCCAAAAGGATGATGTGAGAGATCATGTAGAACAAGAAGTCATAAAGGGGGAGAGGGTGTTAGTCAAAGCTAGCTCTGACCATGCCAAATGGATTTCTAATTCCATCAGAGCTACACTGGGCTATCCTCCCCTGTGTGATGATGACAATGTAGCTGAATCTGGTATTCAAAGTGCATATCTTGGAGGTGAGCAACAGGAAGTAGCTCAGGTGATCTATCCACCTCCAGATTTTGATATGGTTCATGCTGAAGTAAGCACAATGTATAGCCCAACTGCTGGAAAGCCAACTGTTATTCTGGAAAAGGTTGTTCAACCTATTACAGCTGCTATGCAAGAGGCTATGGACAAAGAAGAAGAGACAAGGCTGTCAAAGAAGAAGTTCAGGGAACTGGCTGAGCAAAAACCAGATTTTGAACAGTGGAGCCCTACTTCTAGGAACATCATTCTCACAGCCTGGAAAGCAGCCAAGGACAATGCACATGAGAGGAACAAGTGGTTCTCAGAAGCTGAATGGAGGAAGCATGAGATCAGGCAGGAAGCCATTGTCCAGTATAGAAGGAAGGCTAAGTTAGGAAAGCTACCTCCTACAGCTGTGGAGCCTAGCAAGTACTTTCCTAAGCCCTATCATTATTTTGAGAGACAAAAAATCAAGGCTGAAGAACTAAAGAAGAAGGACTCCAAAGGCAAGAAGCCTGCTGATGCTGAGCCTGCTGCTGCTGCTGCTGTAAAAGCCAAAATACAAGCTGGGAAAGGCATAGTTATAAAAGAACCAGAGCAGAATTAGATTAAGATTAGACTGAAGAATGTTGTAATTTGTTACATCTAAATATTTTTGTAAATCATTGACAATGTATTGAACACAATGTTTGGACAGTTTTTGATAAATATATTTCATGATTGTTCAGTAGAATGTGTCTAATTCTTGTTTGTTCTGTAATGCTGAATGAGTATACATGTGTGCTTTATTACATGTTTAAGTATACCCTGTTGATATATACCTGCTTTACATCATTCTCTAATTTTTAATTATGAGTGATGTATATCATTGACTAAGGGTTATGACTTCTCCAAATAGGGGGAGATTGTTGGGTACATTGGTCAAATGTACCTGATTTGAAGAAGCCTCACCTAACTCAATGATATGCATCATAATGTATTTGATGTTTGTTTGAGTTACTTGTGCAGGTTAGGTATACACTGGTACTGAAGCTAAAAGTTTCTAAGTCCATGTGTCGACACCCAGAGGAAAAGTGTCGACACTTGAGAAAGCTTGTGTCGACACCCAGACAAGCAGTGTCGACACTTGGAGTCATTGTGTCGACACCTGGAATGAAGAGTCGACACCAGACAGAAAGTGTCGACACTTGGAGCTGTGTCGACACTCAGTGAAGAAGTATGCAGAAAAGCTGTGTCGACACTTAGCAGAAGTGTCGACACCTAGAAGAGCTGAGTCTACTTCAGAAAGTGTCGACACTTGGAGCTGTGTCGACACTCAGCAAAATTCTGCAGAGACTAAGGTCAAGTGTCGACACTCAACACAATGTGTCGACACTCAAACTTCAGAGTCAATATATGAAGAATGTGTCGACACTCAGCACAATGTGTCGACACTCACTCAAAGGAGTCAACACTTGAAGTATGTGTCGACACTCAGCACAATGTGTCGACACACAACCAGGAGAGTCAACACTTGAAGAAAGTGTCGACACTCAGCACAATGTGTCGACACTTAAGTTGAAGACTCTACACTTGAAGAAAGTGTCGACACAAGGAGCTGTGTCGACACTTAGCAAAGAACAGAAAAGTTACAAAATATTCTAAGTACAAGTGTCGACACTTAGCAAAGAACAGAAAAGTTACAAAATATTCTAAGTACAAGTGTCGACACTAAAAGAATGTGTCGACACTCAGCTGAAGAAACAAAAGTGAAGACTTGTGTCGACACCAAGAAGCAGTGTCGACACTTGACAGTTTCAACACATGAAGATGTGTCGACACAAAGAACATGTGTCGACACTTAGAAGAATACAGTTAAAGAATGAAGTACAAGTACTTGTGTCGACACTCAATTTCAGTGTCGACACATGCAGAAGAATCTGTGTCGAGACATACAAGGAATTGTGTCGACACCATGTAGACTTGTGTCGACACTTACACAACATGTGTCGACACTTGGCCTATAAGTGTCGACACTTAAGAACAGAAAGTCTCGACACTATCTGACAGTTAGGGAATTTCAAGAAGTGACTGGTTGACATGACAGCTGCCGATCCAGCCGGTCTACAGCAACTGTCAGAGAAATCAGAAGTTTGTTATGAACCGGACCAGCCGGTTACCATGAAGAAAGCCTATAAATAGGCATCCATAGTTTACAGAAACTGTTGTTGTGATTGAGACACAAGAGTTACAGCTTGAGAGAATACTTAAAGTAGTTGATCAGATTAAATCAAGAAGTAATACACAGAGGATCAACACAAGAAGATCTGTCAGTCCAACTGCAGATCTAAGAAGTTGGAGAGAGAGAGCTCCAATCAAGAATTCAGTCTTTGGAACTAAGGCTGAGAAGAAGGATTCAGAATCATCTGGATCTCAAGAAGCAGAGGTCAAGGATCAACTGCAGAAGATTCAGACTAATTCAGTTCTAACTCAAGAAGCTTTGAAGGAAGCTAAGTCAGTTTGGATCTAACTGAGTTCTTCCAAGAACTCTTCAAGAAACTCTCAACTTCTCTCTTATTTTCTGAGTTGTAGAGTTAGCTATTGTATTTTTATTTTAACTTGTAGGATCCATTGGATCTGAGAGAATTGTAAGCCTATATTATAAAGGCTGAGGGTAGGGCTTGGTTGCCTGAGTGTAGGAGTTGAAGAACTCTGAGTGTAGGCCTTAATTGGCTGAGTGTAGGCCTGGGTGGCTGAGTGTAGGCCTTGGTGGCTGAGTGTAAGGCTTTGGGCCTGAGGTGTAGGAACCTAGTTGGGTTCTGAGATAGTGGAGAAGTTTGGCCGAATCTAGTACACTGCTAGATAGGCGAAGGGGGAAAGTGGATGTACCCAAAGATTGGGGAACCACTATAAATTAGTGTGTCTGTTGTGCTGTGCTGTGGATTAACTGTGTATATTCTGTAATTGCTGTTAGCTGTAGAATTCTGTGAAATAACTGTTGTGCTGCCAACAAAGTTTTAAAAAGGTTTAGGTCACATATTCATCCCCCCCCCCCCCTCTAGGTGTTTAGGTACCATATCTTTCAACCCGGTGTGCCAATAACTTGAATATATTCTTGATATTTGAATTCTTCTTCCTCTTCCGAATAAGACACCAAGGGGGCACATGGATATTCATGTTCCGTACTAGGTGAACTATTTGCAGAGGGTGAAGAATCATTAGAATAAGAAATAATTTCTTCTAAATTTTGGGGAGGATCAATTATGAATTATGTAAAGTCCCCAAAATTAGAAGAAAATGGTTGTGGTGTGTTAAAAGAAGAACAAAAATTAGGATCTAAATATTTGTTCTCATAACTCAGAAAGTTTTCCGGTTGATCTTGCGAACAAGAAAATTTAAAATTCGAGGTGGAAGAAAATTATTTAAATCAAAATAATTATTCGCATTTGAAAAATTATTTTCAAGAAAAATAGGTGAATAAGAAAAATTAGTTTCATGAAAATTAGAAATAGAATTAGCATCAAAGTCAGAATAATAATTAATTGCAAAATTATTTTCATAACAAATACTTTTATAATAATAATAATAACAATTATCACTTTGATGAGAAGCACCACAATAATAAGAAAAACTTTGGCGCTTTTTTGCGGCTTCCAAAATATCTAGTTGATTTTGAAGCTTGGCAATTTTAGTAGCCAATTGAGATAACATTTTTTTTTTGTAAAAAGAAAAAAAAACAACCGGTACTTAATAGAAAGGAATTTGAAAAAAGAAAATAAAAAATAGAAATGGAGGTGCAGAACGAGAATGATAAAAGTAATAAAATCTATGCTTTCAAAATATCAACAAAAATATTCCCCTGCAATGACGCAAAAACCTTGATGGAGAATTTTATAGTTTTAAAAATGTATCCAAATTATAATCTCGAAATAGGCAAGTATACCTATCGAAATATAGTATAGGAAATGTTGTATTAGACTCGGGGCCTGTTAAGTACTTCTACTCACGCAAATTAAAATTATTTTATCGAAATATAAATTGAAGGTAAATTAAAACTATAGCTAGAAAACAAAATAAAAGATAACACTTGATCTAGAATCCCCTTGGATTAAAATGATCATTTATGAACATAAAGTCCAGAAGACTCTTAAATTGCTCACTCGACCATGGAGGTTCCTAGAGTACAAAAGCATCTCTCTCAAGCTCATGCTTTTGACTAACCTTACGTTGATCGATTAAGACCTCTCGGCCAATGGAAACCCCTAAGCTTGCTTTAGGGAGTGAACCCTTCTATTGGATTTGGCTTCAATCCGGAAGATTCATGTCGTCCTCTCTCGAGGAGTGCAATCAACTCCTTTTATCTTTGAGCGATCTACTCGTATTCGCAACCTCTCGGTCATTTAAAATACGGATCTAGGATCGAAGAACATATCCGCAAAATATGAATTCGATACGATAAAAATCAAAGATAAATCGTTAGTGAGTAAAGTAAAGAACTTGACATTTTTAATAAAGTTGAAAAACTAATTTTATTCCAAGGTTCATCATGATCAAATGCTAAAAGATGTTTAGCTACTAAGCATGTTGAATAGACTACATCAAAAGAAGGGCGAGAACATGATTACTAAAAAGAGAGTAATTGAATTAAACACAATGAAAGTTAAACTGAACTATGAAGTTGAAAATTACATAAAGAAAAATGCAGCAAAACATGGAAATAAACGACTAAAACTACTCCTAGATGCCTCCCTAGATGCTTCTCTCACTTCTCCCTAGCTCTTAGATTTCTTTGGAATTCATAGTAAAATTTTTAGAAGGTCATGCCAGTGACCTAGGGCGTGTAAGGCTCAGAAAATGCTGTCTTGAAAGCCCGGGAACATTGGAGAAAAAATGCCAAAAGTGTTATTCTGTGGGTCATGCCCCTAGATCATGCCCGTGACCTTGGGTGTATAAAGTCTGTTACTGGAAACGGCGAGAAGGGGAAACAGTAGGAAATAAATTCTGGCTATTGCAGGAAGTCACGCCCCTAGGTCACGCCCGTGACCTAGGGCGTGTAAGCCGAGAACCGTCAGGATCTGAAACTGGCAACTTTAAGCGCGACATGTCTAGACGTCATGCCTGCATGCCATACCCATGACCTGAAGGTCACGCCCATAACCGAGGGCGTGTAGCTTGAAAGCAGCCTGGAATCAAAACTACAGCCTCGTTAACAAGTCACGCCTACTGGTCATGCCCGTGACCCATATGTCACGCCCGTGACTGGGGCGTGTAACTTTAATCTGACATGGCAAGTACTCTGGAGCTCCTTTATGGGTCACAACCACATGTCCTGCCCGTGACATGAGGGTCACACCCGTGTCCTAGCCATGAAAAGTTGATTATTCCAGCAATCTTCAGTTTCATCTCCTGATCAGTTCTGTAAGCTCCAATTTGCTATTAGCAGCCTAGATTGACCTGAAATAAGAAAACAAAGCATTTTAATACAAATATTAAAATAAACTAAATAAAATATTATAATTTATTAAATAAAATCTATATATAAATAACTATAAATAATGACTTATCAATGTCATCAACCTAGATTTTGTGCTATCAGACCTAGTTCTATCTGGAAAAGAGAGGTGTTAGAACTGTACTCAAATGCCAAAATGGACACTTCTTCCAATAAGTTTAAGACTTCATTTTGTGAAAATAGAATTATGATTTCCTCAAGGAGGTTGAGTAATGCTCTGATCTTGACTAAGTTCGGACCAACAGATGAAGCAGATGAACTTTTTATTGAGGATGTAAAGTGAGCTCTTAATTGGTGCGGCCTATCAAAGCACACCACAGGTTCTATAATGAGAAAAGAGATGAATCTAAATGGGAAGGTCTTGGCAGATATCATAGGCAAGGCCTTAATCTGCAAGACCTGTTCACATGACGATTTCTAGGAAAATCTTTAAGATGATGATAAGAGTGATTCTGTCCAAGAAGATTGAGAAGGATTCTTTTTGAAAGGATTGTAAAATATATTCCAGAATCCAACAAGGGTAGAATACTATCCTTTTTCTTTCAAAGTTCTACTCCAGGGATCCTCAATGTGAGGTTAGGGGTTAAGATACCTCACACGAGTAAGATGGACTCTAAGATGTTTCATTGGTGGGACAGAGTCTTTCTCCCACACCAACTGCCAGCTGACATAAAGAGAAAGAAAGTAGTCACAATCACTAAAGAGAGCTCTGAACACAACTCTTTTGAGAGTATAGGTGAATAACATCATGACCCACAGTTATCTGAATCAATTACAGAGACTTGGAGAGATGTAAGTGCTTAGGTGTACATATCATCAGAACATGCTGCAAGGACTCTACCAAATAGTGTTTCTCAATCTGAAGATATTCCAACAGAACCTGCTGAGAAACTGGTTGGTCCAATTATGGACAGAATTTATGCAGAGATTGAGGGGGAGACTCTTAGAGTGGATGCTCCTGCTGAGGGGGAGCAAGTTCAATATTATGTTGGTCTACAAGACCAGATTGACTCTTTCCTAGATAACCTACATGAAAGAATAGATCAGATTCCAATTGAATCTCAGCTGCTGCCCTCTAATGCCCAAGTTGAGGGGGAGCAGGTTCCAGTTCTAGTGCAAGAAGATATCCCCCACATAGTTGTTGAAGATCAATAAATTGATAAGGATAGTGATGAGGTTGAGGGTGAGATTCATACAGAGCTCCCTACTTAAGAGATTAAAAATATTATTAAAATATTTGAGGCTGATGCGCCTGTTGCTGAAATTCATGAACACTCATCTGAGTTTGCAGTGTCTGACTCAGAAGATAGGGGAGATATAGGGATGGATGATGAAGATGTCTGCTTCCCAGGGGCATCTCAACAGGCTGATGTTATGTCTTCTACATTCCTGGCTCAAATGAAAGGACTACTAGATTACCAAAGAAGACAGATAGAATACTATATGGATGATTCTATCAAGGAACTTGGACAAGATCTATCTACTGAGATCAACTCTATTAGATTTGAGGTGAATTTACTGAAGGCCAACACTGTTGCATTCTTCAAAAGAGCTCCTCTTGTTGTTACTTATACTAAAGAAAAGCTTGATGAAAAGCAACATGACATCATAGAGAATCAAAACATCACCTTATGGAATATGGAAATGGTGTATACAGTACAAAAGAAAATCATGGAAGCCAACAAACTCACTATAGAAAGAAGAATGAATGATTGTACACAGTTCTTAGATGACCACATGCTTGAGGTCAAGAATCGAGTTACTAAAGGTGTAAATTATTTGGCTAAAAGTATTTCCTGTACTAAAGACTCCATGACTAGAGTCTTAACTGAAGAATTCCTAAAGGGGGAGAAATCAATGATAAAGTCCAGTACAAAAAATGTCATTTAGGCTTCAAATGTTATCAGAGGATCAATGGGCCTAGAACCTTTTGTGTATGATCATGTTCATGCTCCTATTCTAGCTCATGAAAGCCCTGATGTTGATGGAGCTGAAACATTTGATGAAAATTTTCAACCTTCTACCCCACAACTCAATAACTAGTTAAGAACAAAGGCAAGGTTGCTGCTGTGGAAGAGGCTGAGATCTGATAGAGCAAGAAGATATTTAGAGAAGAGATGAAATCCATGCCTGATTTTGAACCGTGGAGTCCTCAATCTAGGACTATTATTTTGGTTGTCTGTGATCAGATTAAAAGAAATGAAGAGATCAGGAGAAAGTTCAGAAGATATAAGAAGGCTGGTACTGTGCCATCAGATGCTCTAAAGCCTAGCAAACATTTCCCAAAGCCATACAACTATTTTGAAAGGTAAAGCCAAAAGAAGATTGAAGCAGGGGAGAAGGCTGCTAAAATACCTAGTAGGGGCATAGTCATTAAGGGACCTGATGCCTAACAATAACATTTGTAATAGGTTCCTTAGGGCACTAGGAATAAGAAACATTATTGATTGGCACACATTTTTGTTTATAATTATCATATTTTGTGTGAATCTAATTTTGGTTCTATGTTATTTACTGCTCTTAAATTCTGAAAAATTATCTCTTCTATCTGTTTGTATATATCATTGACTAGAGTTCTGACTTCTTCAAATATGGGGAGATTGTTGGTTCCAATTATCATAATGTCCAGATTTGAAGAAGACCCACAAGTCATTAGTATACTCATGTTTGTGTGTTTAATATATATTCTAGTTCAATATATGTTGGTTGTCCTCTATTTATTGATTAGATAGTTTGACAGGGTTAGAATGTTGGTTGGACTCAAGAAAGGTTATTAGGAGATGTAGAAATTTGCCAAAGTGCAGAAGCGTTGAGTGATTATACTTCACTCAATGCCAGAGGCCTAAAAGTATTGACAGAAGCTCAGGCAGTCAAACCCTCAGTGGTGTTGGACTGAAATTTGGCTACGTCCAGAAGCGTTGAGTAAAGGCCTTTCACTCAACTCCTACTCAAAAGAAATCTATCCAAGCAAAGAAGATTTGAGTGAATAAGGCTCACTCAACGCCTTATCAAATATATAGCAAGGTCAGAAGTGTTGAGTGTAGAAGGTTCACTCAACGCCTTCATTCAGAAATTCTATACAAGTCCAGAAGCATTAAGTGTAAAAGGTTCACTCAATGCCTTCAGTTAGGAAAACTGTCAAGTCCATGAGCATTGGGTGAAGAAGGTTCACTCAACTCCATCAACCAGAAGAATTCTGCTAAGTACAAATGTGTTGAGTGAATAAAGCTCACTCAACGTCTTATTAGCTAAGCTATTAAAGGCAACAATGTTGAATGATGAAGGGTAACTCAACGCCTCAGAAGTTAGACAGTTATTCAACTAAGTATTTTTGCATTGAGTGAAGACTTACCACTCAACGCCTCAACAGTTAACACTTAAAGTTTATATGCTTTGAGTCTCAAGGCAACACTCAACTCCTCTATGCATTAAGTCACAAGACTTCCCTTAATGTCTATGCAGACTATAAGGTGAATGTTGCTAAGTCCACAAACACTGAGTCATGCTGACCTCATCCAAAATTCAAATGAAGCGGGTTTTGCGTGATAATGTACAATTCACCATTTATACTTAGGGTAAATTCTCAGAGAATTGGAAAATCCGCCTAGTAAAATTTGCTGAGTATCATCGTGTATACTCGTAGAATTTGTCGAATGTATCTAACGATACTCGCCAAATTCATCGAATATACTAGACGATACACGCCGAATTGGTCGAGTCCATTCGACACTACCTCTCTGGATTTTTCTAAGTCTCATTCGTCGAATTTTGCTTGTCTTGGCATCGAGAGCATTTAGTCATTCAGCTGATACTCGACGAATTCATCGAGTATACCAGATAATACTCAACGAATTTTTCGAGTATGATTCTCTGCCTTGGCGTTGAGATCATTGCCGGCATGAGATGATTTGACAAAGCCTAATTCGTCGTATATCATAAACCATTCGGAGAATATACTAATTATACTCAATGATACACGACAAATTTGACTTAGGGCATTTTTCTGAAATTTTCAAATCACTGGTTCGGGTTTTCGGTTGGCCATGCACAGTAGATTCTAGGTTTTGTTTTTGGAAATTTTCCTATAATGGTTGGAAGTGATATATTTATAAATACTGAGGGGATATTTCATTCCAATCCAATCGTGAATTTGCTCTCATTTTCAAACCTAGAAAACTTCCAAAATTGAAAATTGTCCGTCCGCCGCGGACTACTATACACATCGCTATTCTTCTGATCGCCCGCTGACTATAGTGCAATTCATGTTCTTCAGCGTACAAGACTGGATAGATTCTCTCTATACAGATATATACTCCTCCAGATCAAGTCGTTTGAAGATTCAAGGTCCTCGAAGATTTCAGATTCTCCCATAGTCTACAAGCGATTTCAAGATCCATTATTTTTAAAGAACGACGGACTGAAGTCTTCAGATCTTGTGTAATATTATGGTAATATTCTTTTACAAATTGTAGGAGATTTATCTCTGAGTTTTTATATCCGTTTGTGGATCGATTTTTTAGATCCGTTTGTGGATCGAGTTTGTAGATCCGTTTGTGGGTCGAGTTTGTAGATCCGCTAATGGATCGAGTGGTAGGAGAATCATCTCCGAGTTGTAGGAGTTGTGGCTCCGAGATGTAAGATTTGAAGAAACCTGAGTTTGGTGATGTAGATGAATCTAGCCCTTCGTGTTAGATATGAAAGGTGGGAAAGTGGACGTACCCAACTCGGGGAATCACTATAAATCTCGGTGTTTGTGTGCTTGATTTTTAAAGTAATTTTTATTCCAGAAAAAGACACAGATATCACCTATTCACCCCCTCTATGTTATTTAGGTAGACACTAGATACTTTCAATTGGTATCAGAGGGGTGTTTTGTTCGATATAAGCTTAATACCTTGAACAAGATACCGGTTGTAGCGTCATGAGATTCCGTCTAGTAACCATGGACAGAAGTAAAGGCATGTCTTCTATGAAGCTACCAATGTGCATAAAGGAAAACTTTACCATGTGGAAAGAACGAGTAAGGTTCTTCGTGGAATCTGCTGATTCAAGAATATTCTAGATTGTGGAAGAAGGACGCCACATACCGTCTCAACCATCATCTCTAAAACCTGGAGTCATGATCCCCAAGAAGATGATGGATTTAGCTACGGATGAAATTGCCTTGATCTCGATACTTTAGATTCTATTTCGCTATAAATCTGCCAAAGAAATTTGGGACTGCCTAGTTGTGTTGATGGAAGGGACAAAAGAAGTCGGAGACAACTACAGATCGTTACTAAATCAGGAATACGAAGCACTCAAGCAAGGATCAAATGATAGTATCGCTGACAACATCGAGAAGTTCTTTAATATTGCAAATGACCTCAGGAACTATAGTCGTAATTTCACCAATGGCAAACTAAATGACAAGTTTCTCAGATCTCTGACAAAGGAATGGGATACTAAAGTTATTGCCATCAGGGAGTTTGGAAAGTTGCCTAAGACTGACCTTCAGATCCTTTTTGGGAAATTGCTCTCCTACAAACTACAAATGAACACCAGAAAGAAGGAAGATCAAAGCAACCTGACTTCCAGCAAAGAGAAGTCGGTGGGCCTAAAAGCTGAAGGTTCAAGGAAGTCCAAAGCAGTTTCTCCAGTTAGAACTCGTGATCCTGACACCCCAGAAGACTGAGATCCTCGCACATCTAGCTCTGAGCCATCGGATGGAGAGTTTTCTCTCATATCGAAGTAGTTCAATAAACTGCTTAGCAAGAGGAGACAGATGAAGAATCAGTCCTACTCAACTGACTTCAGGAAATCCCATCGTGATGGTGACCATTCCAGAAAAAGGTACAATCGAGAGGACATGTATAAATCAAAACAGAATAAACATTCTTCCTCTGACATTGTGTGCTATTGTTGCAACAAGACAGGTCACATGATTGCTAAATGCCCATATAAGAAGAAGGAGGGCTCCAAGAAAGTGGAAAAAAGATCCTTCAAGGGCAAGAGAAAAGAAGAAAAGGGCTTCGTCGGTAAGAAGTCCAAGACTCTTAATGACAACGTCTCCAGTGAGTCCAGCTCAAAGAATGAGGAATCCTACTATGGGCTTATGGCTCAATCAGATGAGGAATTTGGTGACTCTGAGTATCGTGGGAAGGTATATTCGCACACGATACTCTTAGAATCTGAAATGCCATCCAATGGCCATAAAGGCTATTCTTCTGAGGAAGGCAATTCTGAGTTAATGGTTCAGTATGAGAACCTTTCGAAAGTTTTTGAAAAATTTCGCAAGGTAGTCAAAAAAGAACGCAAAAGAGATTGCCTCTCTCAAGGCAGTGGAATCAAGCCTAAGGGAGGAAATTACAGAATTGACTCCTCAAAGAAGTAAAGTTCACTCCTTGCATGAGGAGTTGAAAAGCTAGGCTGAAATATTATGTATAAAAGAGAAATATATTGATGAGCTAAAAGAAAATCTCTTAGTGGAGAAAAAACTTATTGAGAGTTTCTCCAAGCCGAAGATGTTCTCCCTCTCATTGATGAGTTGTTAGCTCCGAAGAAGGGTAGTGGTCTTGGCCACATATGAAAGAATTGGTTCCTAAACACCTAGAGGGGGGGGTGAATAGGTGCAATTCCTTTTTACGCTAAGGTAGAATATTACTTCAGATAATCAAATTAAAGCTATCAGTTCTACAACTATCACATCACAGAATTAACAGAATTACACACACCATCACAGATTGCACAAAGTTTTATAGTGGTTCCCCAAGGTCTGGGTACATCCACTTTCCCCCTTCTCCTATCTAGCAGTGTGCTAGATTCGGCCTAACTTCTTTCCTTCTCCTCAGATCCTCAGATCTTATAGCTCAGAACCCAAACAAGGCTCCTACAACTTAGAGTGAGTCCACACTCCTACAACTCAGGCAATCTGCCCTACCTCGGCCTTCAACAAGGCCTACAACTCAGAGATAACAATCTCCTACAACTCAGGCTCACAGCCCTACCTCAGCCTTCAACAAGGCTTACCACTCAGAGAAATTAATCTCCTACAACTCAGCCTTTATAAAAACAGGCTTACAACTCAGATCTTAAAAAGATCCTACAGAAAATAGATTTAAGTTTGTAATATACCACCACCCTGGTTGAGAGAGAGAGGATGGAAGGTTTCTTGATCAGTTCTTGGAAGAATCTGATGGTAGAGAATAACCACTCTTAGCTTTCTTCAAAGCTTCTTGAATCTGAACTCAGTAGGGTTGATCTCCTTTGAAGTTGATCTTCAATCAGCTTCTTTCTTGAAATTCAGATCTCAATCTAAATCCTTCTTGGCAGCCTGGTTCAGAATCTACACTTAAGAGACTTGTTGATGTAAGTCCCTTTCTTCACTTGATTAGATGTAGCTCTCTCTCTCCAAATTCTTCTGAAGATTCTTCTGAATTCTTGTTTGAATTCTCTTGACAATCTCTGAGTAGATCACCACTTCAGAATGTCTACTTAGATCTTCTAATGAAAATCTTCTTCAATTTTTATGTATGTGTATCTCTATCTTCAGTATATTGTGTTTCTATCAGTATTTCTTCTATTGATGGAGAATGTCTTTATATAGACTTCCTCCATGGTAACCGGCTGATCCAGTTTTTAACGAACTTCTGAGAGCACAGATAGTTGCAGTAGACCGGTTGGTAATGGCAGCTGTCAAGTCATCCAGTCACTTCTTGAAACTCTGTCTCTGTCGGCAAAGTGTCGAGACTGAACTTCATCATATGTCGACACAAGTAGACTAAATGTCGACACAAGCCTTGGTGGTGTCGACACAGCTCCTTTGGTGTTGACACTACTTCTCGACATAGCTTCTGTAGAATGTGTCGACACAATCACTTCTTTTCTTTAACTTGTTGAAACTCTACTGTATGTCGACACAAGTCCTGTGTGTCGACATAGTTGATGTCGACAAAGTCTTCTGTGTGTCGACACTGCCTCTGTGTGTCGACACAGTTGATGTCGACTAAGCTTTTCTGTGTGTTTACACTGCCTCTGTATGTTGACACAGTTTCTCCTGGTGTCGACACAGCCTTTCCAAGTGTCGACACAATTGACTCCAAGTGTCGACACAACTTTTCTCCAGTGTTGACACAAGCCTTCATAAGTGTCGACAGAACTTCTTCTGGTGTCGACTCATGGACTTCGAAACTTTTTCCTGCATTCTTGCATTTTCTTAACCTGCATATATAAACTCAAAACAACATCAAATACACCTTGATGTATATCATTGAGTAAGGTGAGGCTTCTTCAAATCTGGTACACATTTTCCAATGTACCCAACAATCTCCCCCTATTTGGAGAAGTCATAACCCTTAGTCAATGATATACACCATTCATAATAAACACACATGATGATGTATAACAACATTATATGACAGGGAATCTTATAAACAAAACATGTATAAAATGACATCACAGAATAATGTGCAAACATAATGAGCATTAAACATTGTTTTGTTTAAACTTCCTTTAGTTTCTTTAACAATAGTTTACATAGATTTTTAACAATAAAGATTACAAAGTTGTAAAATCTAGTAAATCTATCCTAAGCCTGCTCAGGCTCTTTGATGACTATGCCTTTGCCTGATTGGATCTTGGCTTGTACTAGAGAATCAGTATCTTCAGCTGGCTTCTTGCCCTTTATATCTTTATTCTTTTGTTCTTCAGACCTTATTCTTTGCCTTTCAAAATAGTGAAATGGCTTTGGGAAATATTTGCTAGGCTCCTGAGCATTAGGAGGTAGCTTCCCAGCTTTTGCCTTTCTTCTATATTGTAGAATGGCTTCCTGTCTAGCTTCATGCTTTTGCCATTCTTGCTCAGTGTACCATTTGCCCCTATTATGGGTCTTATCCTTCACAGACTTCTAGGCAGTCAAAATAATATTCCTAGAAGTGGGGCTTCATTGCTCAAAATCAGGCTTCAACTCAACATGTTCTCTGAATCTTTTCTTAGACAATAGAGCTTCCTTCTAAGCATCCTTGTCAGCCCCTAACATTTACACTTTCTCAATAATAATATTTTTAGCATCCTCTGGAGGGATGTATATTGACTGTACTTCTTAGTGAATCATATCAAAGTCTGCTGGAGGGTAAATGACCTGAGCAACTTCAGGTTGATCACCTCCAAAATAAGTAGGGTGTATACCTGACTCAGCTACATTATCATCATCACAGAGGGGTGGATATCCAAGGGTGGCTCTGATGCTATTAGATATACATTTAGCATGATCTGAGCTAGCTTTGACTAACTCTCTCTCCCCCTTTATGACTTCTCTTGCAATATGATCTCTGAGATCGTCTTTCTGAAATCTGACTTGTTTATCTAGATAATTAACACCATCTTTGTAAAACGACCTTAACTTCAGTAGCTAATCAGAAATGGTCTTCTGAGAATTCTTAATAACTGTTTGTATAGCAGCTAGACCTTCTTGTAATTTCTTATCAAAATCTGACTTGGCTTTAGCCCTTGCCTCAGTCTGGGCAGCAACAGTATTCTTTAACTTTGTAACAATCACATTATGTGATTCAGTCAGATTATCATTCATTCTAAGTTGATTCTCTAGAATATAGCCTTGCTTAATAGCTATTTCATAAACTTGAGTCTTTATTTTTTCTTGATGTGTTGCTAGGAAAACCACAGCCTTGCCTCCTTTATGAAAGTAGTATGTCATCTCCTTCTTGTGCTGATTAACTTCAAATCTTATGGATTTTATATCTTGAGCCAAGGAGAATTGTAAATCCTTATGGCTTTCATCCATATATTTTTCCATAGCTGCTCTTTGTTCATCTAATTTAATTTGAAGAGACACCAACAGTGAACTGAAATCTACTGTGGGTGCTGAGGATTGTGAGGCAGTCTGTAAAGCTTTTTATAAGTGGAGCTTTTCTTCTTATAAACCATCAATTTTCTTTTCTTTGCTCTTAAAGCTTCTCCATCATCAGAATCTGAGGTACTTGCAATATCAACTCTTTCCTTAGGACTAGGAGGCAATTCCTGTTCAGTCCTAGGTAGCTCCCCCTGAGTCCCTTGCTCCTCCCTCTCAGTTCTTACTTGCTCCTCCTCAATGTTAACTTGCTCCCCCTCAATTTCTGCTTTCTTCCCTTCAATTTCAGTTTGCTCCCCCTCAAAGATAGCTTGCTCTATATCAGTGAACAACTCTTCAAGGGTAAATCTTATTTAGTAGGGACTTGTGGCACCAGCAACTCAGGAGCATCTGCAGCTGTAGATGTATCCTCCATGATAACATCTTGTGCTTGACTATTTAGGTGTATGGTCTGGTCAGCATCAATAAAAAGTTCAGTTAGTGTTTCATCCTCATTATGAAAAATTGATTGATTAACTTCTTGAATTACCTCAAGAATAGTTTGTGTAGCCATCTCACTTTCCAAGTGGGTTGGTTCTTCTTCAAGATGAGGCTCCCCCTACACTTGAGCACCATCTGCAATATCTTGTGCAGGAGATTTTTCAGGAATCTCTTGCCTCTCTTCATCAGGCATGTCCTTTATTAGGACTCTATCCCCTCTGGAGATTATCCTTATGTCCATTTTTCTCATATGGTTGATCTTAGAACCAGGAATCTGTTCCATTACTTCTGGAATTGTTCTAGCCAACTATATACTCATGATTCTTCCTAGATTTGGCTTCTTAATGCTTTCCTTAATTTTTTCAAAGATTACTGCAGACCAATCTATGTTTAGTCTGTAGATAATCCTGGTCATCATGCTGAACATATAAACTGAAATCCTATTATGCCCCCTTGCTTGTAGAGAATGACTTTTCCAACCGCTTCTGAAAGGAATTTGTCTTGTAGATTCATCCCTTTTCTATTCATTGCAGACCCAATCTTCATGGTGGGATCCAATCCACACCATTGAAGTGCTTCCCTAGTCTTAGTAGAAGGTACTTATTCTTCCTCTTGAGTTCTTGGGAGTTGAAGGGTTTTCCTCAAGCTTTTCAAGGTAAGTTTAACTTTATCTCCCTAACAGTAGATTTGATCTTAAGTCCAGTTGAATCTAAAGTAGACGCGCCATAGAATTCCAGTATTTCTTTCTTTCATATCTTTGTCGGTTCAGATACCAGAAATTCAAAACCATTTCATCAATTAGGGTTACTACTGCTTTAATTTCGGGTTCCGCATTATCAAAGGCGTTGCGTACCAGCTCATAGCCTTCGTTGAAGTTATCTTCTAGCTTTGGCGCCATTGGGGTTGAGAGAAATCTTAAATTGAGAAGAGAGAATTTGTCGACACAAGGTTTTGGTCTCGAAATGGAGAGTGTGTTGACAGTGTTTCTTGTTGACCTATTTATACCCTTCTAAATAATGAAGGTGAAAAGGCACGTCATAATTCTCTTAATGTGTCGACACTGTTGAAAAGTGTCGACACAGACTTCTAATGTCTCGACATCAATTCTATTTGTCTTGGTCGAGTTCGACGAAGACCCCGTGAAGTCATCGATCTGAGGTCGACGATTTGTTGATGAATCTGCGCTCGACAATCAGTTGATTTTTAGTGCTGGCACAACTTCTGGATGTGTCGACACAACTTCTATGAAGATTCAACACCTATTCTCTAGATGTGTTGACACCACTTTCCTGGAGTGTCGACACCAATTTTCTAGATGTGTCGACACCACTTTCCTGGAATGTCAACACCAACTACTATGCGTCGACACAGACAACTTCTTGTGTCGACACAATTTTACTTAGCCAAATTTGTTAAACTAATTTATGTTCAACATTCCTAATTCAATTTTGAAATTGTTGAATTTAGTTTCATCTAAAGACCTAGTAAACATGTCAGCTAGTTGTAAATCAGTACTAACAAATTCTAAAGAGATAACTTCTTTCTCTACATGATCTCTAAGAAAATGGTATCTTATTTCTATATGCTTAGTTCTACTATGAGAAATAGGATTATGAGCAATAGAAATAGCACTAGTAGAATCACATAATAATGGAGTTCTACTTACCTGAATACCATAATCTTCTAACTGATGTTGTATCCACAACAGCTGTGCACAACAACTTCCTGCAGCAACATACTCAGACTCAGATGTGGAAATTGCCACACTGGTCTGCTTCATACAGCTCCATGATACCAGTCTTCCTCCTAGAAATTGACAGGTGCCTGTTTTGATTTTCCTGTCTACTTTTCAACCTGCAAAGTTTGCATCTAAATAGCCCATTAGTAGAAAATCTATATTCCTAGGATACCAAAGGCCTAGATTAGGTGTACCCTTAAGATATCTCAAAATCATTTTGATAGTAGTAAGATGAGATTCTTTAGGACATGATTGATACCTAGCACAGACACATGTAGCGTACATGATATCTGGTCTACTAGCAGTCAGATATAGGAGGGAGCCAACTATCCCTCTATATAGAGATTCATCTACAGGTTTCCCTGCAACATATTTACTTAGATATACACTTGTCTCCATATGAGTTCTCATGGTAGTGGATGACTCCATACCATACTTCTTAATTAACTCCTGGGTGAACTTAGACTGGGACATGGACAAGCCATCTTCAGACTGTCTTACTTGGAGTCCCAAGAAGAACTTAAGTTCTCCAATACTGCTCATTTCAAATTTCCCTTGCATAAGTTTTGCAAACTTTCTACAAAGGTTACTTTCAGTAGACCCAAATATTATGTCATCAACATATATTTGGACTAGGATGATCTTTCCTTTAGATTCCCTAAGGAATAGAGTCTTGTCTATTTTCGCCCTTGAGAATTTGTTCTCAATGAGGAAATTAGATAGGGTTTCATTCCAAGCCCTTGGGGCTTGTTTCAACCCATACAAAGCTTTCCTAAGTCTATAGACATAAGTAGAGTTGAGTGGATCAACAAAACCTGAGGGTTGTTCTACATAGACCTCCTCTTTTAAGTCTCCATTTAAGAATGCAGACTTAACATCCATCTTTAACACTTTGAAGCCTTGATATGCTGCATAGGATAGAAATAGCCTGATAGCTTCTAACCTTGCCACATGGGCAAAAGTCTGATTAAAGTTTATGCCCTCCTCCTATCTGTATCCTTTGGCAACTAGTCTTGCCTTGTTCTTCACTATGATCCCACTTTCATGAAGCTTGTTTCTATAAATCCACTTTGTCCTTATGACATTATGGCCCTTTGGTTTTGGAACCAAATCCCATACCTTGCACCTTCTGAATTGATTTAACTCCTCCTGCATAACATCAATCTAGTGAGGGTCTTGTATAGCTTCTTCAAATCTCTTGGGTTCCACTTGAGATAAGAAGCTAGAGCAAAGAACTATGTTTAAGTTCCTGCTCCTTGTTTGTACTCCTTATCTTGGATCACCAATGATCTGGTGTGCAGGATGATCCTTCAAATGTCTAACTACTGGAGGTAATCTATCAGCAGTTTGAACTTGTCCAATCTCTTCATTATGCTGCACCTCATGGTCTTCATCAGCATCTTGAGTGTCTTGTACTCCCCTGGACAACAACTACCATTTTACTCATCCTGCTTTGTAGTTGGATCTTCTCTAATAGTAAGCTGGTCCATCTTCTGCTGTATATCTGTGGAGCTACAAGAACTACTTGGCAACTCACTGTTAATAAGTCTAGTTTCATCAAAGATGACATGAACTGACTCTTCTACAACTTGAGTAGCCAAATTGTAGACCCTATAAGCCTTACTATTATTGCTGTACCCAACAAATATCCCATCTTGGTATTTGGCAGCAAACTTAGTTAGCTGAGACTTGCCATTGTTAAGTACATAGCACTTGCAAGCAAAGATCCTAAAATAGGATAAGTTTGGTTTTCTGCCTTTCATAACCTCATAGGGTGTCTTTTTGTGGCTTTTGGTGATGGAAGCACTATTGAGCACATGGAATGCAGTGTTAACTGCCTCAGCCTAGAAATATTCTGGGAGAGAAGTATCACTCAATAGTGTTCTTCCAGCCTCAATCAATGTCCTATTCTTTCTCTCAGCAATGCCATTTTGCTGAGGTGTTCTAGGTGAGGAGAATTCCTGGTGAATCCCAAATTCTTCACATAACCTTGTCATACTTTCAGATTGGAATTCAGTTCCATGGTCACTTCTGATTTTGATCACTGAACTATCTAATTCATTCTGAATTTGTTTGACAAAATTACTGAAGACCTTTGGGGTTTCAGATTTCGGCCTCAGAAAGAATACTCATGATAATCTAGAATAGTCATCTACACCACAAAAGTGTAGACCTTCCTACCTAGGATTTAAACTGGCATAGGACCAAATAAATCCATATGCAAGAGGTATAAGCACCTCACTGAGTCTTTGGTTTCTATGCTATGAAAGGAGGATCTATTCTGCTTGCCTTTTTGACAAACTGAACATATCCCATCCTTATAATACTTAACTTGAGGACCATTCCACACTAACTCTTTACTAAAGAGTTGGTCAATAGTCTTATAGTTAAGATGAGCTAGCCTCTTGTGCCATTTGACACAATGAGAGGCTTTCTCATCAGCCACAAGACAGATAGGAGAATTTTTATTCTCACACTCAAAATTTAGGCAGTATACATTTCTTTTTCTATATCCAGTCAATATGACTTTTTGATCACTTGACCTCTTGATATGACACCCATTCTTGACATATGAAATGTCATATCCTAGATCACTCAGCTGGCTTATGTTTATTAGGTTGTCTTTCAAACCCTTCACATAGGCCACTTGAGTGATTGTGATTAAGTTGTTAGAAATATTACCAAACCCTTTGATGACTCCTTTTTAGAGCCACCAAAGATTACATTAGGCCCATTCATTATTGTTGAGTAGTCCTTCAGCAATCCTCTTATTCCAGTCATATGCCTGGAACATCCACTGTCCAAGTACCATATAGGGGTATGACAACTTGGACTCAACTGCAACAAATATTACTTAACCTTAGAACCCAAATAACTTTTGGGTCCTTGGTTCAAGTTAGCCTGAAACTTAACAAATCTGCCTGCAGCTCTTCTAACAGGCAGACTGATATTCTCCTTGACACTGATGTTGTGCCAACAGTCTAAGGCATAATGGCCTATCTTGCCACAACACCAGCACTCAGACTTATAATACCTCTTTTTAGGTACAATCTTAGCAATATTGTTGACAGCAGATCTTTTGTTTTGTGCTAGGGCTTTGCCTTTATTATTGGACTTAGCAGCCCATGCAGTTCTCTTAAACCCTAATCCTGCCTTACCCTTTTGAGACACAAAGTCATCAATCAAGGGTAATACAGATTTTGGCTTAGAAAAACTAGCCACTATCTCCTTCTCTTTCGAAGTCTGTTTTCCAGACTTTTAATCTGATCATTTTTGAATGTGATTGTTCCCATTTGAATAACAGTTATGTTTTTCAATTTGGCAATCTCATTCATCTTTTGATCCAGCAGCTTCTCGAATCAGATGCATCAAACTTAAGAGCTACAATTTCCTTAGTCTGATGTTTGGCCAGGTTTTTGCTTCTCTTGAGTGCCTGCAACAAATCCCCATATTCATATATCAGCTGATGAATATCTCCTTCAAATTCAGACCCATCTTCATCTCTTGATGGAGATGCATCTGATTCTGACCCAGTGAAGTAATCAGAATCTACAGATACACTTTTTACCTTATTGGGGCCAGGCTGATCCTAGCACTGGTCTTCTTCAGACACTGCCATCAATCCTTTGCACTGATGGTCTTCTTGCTCATAGATAGAGTCCAGTAATTGCATGAACTCATCCTCTTCTTCTGTTACAAACAAACCAATATATGCCTCAGCCTCAAATTCAGATTCTGAAGTTGATTGATCTGTCCAACTTTTCTCTTTCTCAGTAACCAAGGATTTCTCCTTCTTGCTCTTGTGCTGAGACTTCTTTTTGTTAGCAGACTCCTTCCTTTTGTCTGGATAGTCAGCCACAACATGTCCAGGTTTGTTGCAGCAATAGCAAATAATCTTTGATGTAGTTGAATTGCCAGGATTTATCCCATTCCTGTCCTTCCTGGATGATTTCCTCTTCTGATAATAGTTATCCTTGGACTGTGATGAGGATGGCTTAGATTTCCACTGCTTCTTCTTTAAGAACCTCTGGAACTGCCTTGTAAATGCTGCAAAGTCTTCATCAGAATTACTACTATCTGTACTGTGATTATCAGATTTTCTGAAAATACTTCTACATCTTTCTTAGGAGAAGATGGAGACATTCTCCTATTCTTCCTTATGGCTTCTACCTTGAAGGCCACTGACTTTTATCTGTAGTCACCCTTTGTATTTTTCTCTTCCTCCTTTCTGGCTAACAGTTGCATCTCATAAGATAGCAATTTTCCAAACAGTATTGGAGGTAAAATCTCTGCCAGTCTGGCCACTTCCCTTATGACACAGATCTTTGTATCACAATCCTTAGTCAAAGAACTAAGGAATTTGTCATTCAGTTCATATGTACTGAAATTCTTCCATAAGACATTAATTCATTTACAATCCTGTAGAAATTCTTATAACATTCAGTTATACTTTCAGACTTGGCCTGTCTGAAACTCTCATATTCTTGATTAAGCATAGACTTTCTATCTTGCCTAACCTCTTCAGAACCCTCCATGTAGACTATCAATGTTTCCCATATCTCCTTGGAGGTTTTGTAATGAATTAGATTCTGGAAAGTTGAATCATCAATGTCACTCACTATAATATTCTGTGTTCTTTTATGCATTGTTGCCAAGATGATCTCATCCTTAGTCATCTCTGAAAAATCCTTTGGAATTCTTTGTTTGGCATCAAGAACAGAAACCTTCATTGGAACATATGGTCCTTCCTTAACTGTTATATAGATTCTAGGATCAGATGCCTCCATAAATAATCTGACCCTTTCCTTCCATATTCCAAATATTTCCTTCCTGCAGATAGGCAATTTCATTGCACCAAGTTCTTTATGGTTTTCTCCTGAACCCATTTTCTTGAACTTAGTTCTGCCTTACAGATCTCACTCAGACTGTTAAGTCTATCTTTGAGGAACCTCCCTCTGATACCACTTGAAAGAATTGGTTCCTAAACACCTAGAGGGGGGGGGGGGTGAATAGGTGCAATTACTTTTTATGCTAAGGCAGAATATTACTTCAGATAATCAAATTAAAGCTATCAGTTCTACAACTATCACAGCACAGAATTCACAGAATTACACACACCATCACAGATTGCACACAATTTTATAGTGGTTCCCCAAAGTCTGGGTACATCCACTTTCCCCCTTCGCCTATCTAGCAGTGTGCTAGATTCGACCTAACTTCTTTCCTTCTCCTCAGATCCTTAGATCTTACAGCTCAGAAACCAAACAAGGCTCCTACAACTCAGAGTGAGTCCACACTCCTACAGCTCAGGCAATCTGCCCTACCTCAGCCTTCAACAAGGCCTATAACTCAGAGATAACAATCTCCTACAACTCAGGCTCATAGCCATACCTCAGCCTTCAACAAGGCCTACCACTCAGAGAAATTAATCTCCTACAACTCAGCCTTTATAAAAACAGACTTAAAACTCAGATCTTAAAAAGATCCTACAAAAAATAGATTTAAGTTTGTAATATACCACCACCCTAGTTGAGAGAGAGAGGATGGATGGTTTCTTGATCAGTTCTTAGAAGAATCTGATGGTAGAGAACAAACACTCTTCGCTTTCTTCAAAGCTTCATGAATCTGAACTCAGTAGGGTTGATCTCCATTGAAGTTGATCTTCAATCAGCTTCTTTCTTGAAATTCAAATCTCAATCTGAATCCTTCTTGGCAGCCTGGTTCAGAATCTGCACTTAAGAGACTTGTTGATGTAAGTCCCTTTCTTCACTTGATTAGATGGAGCTCTCTCTCCAAATTCTTCTGAAGATTCTTCTGAATTCTTGTTTGAATTCTCTTGACAATCTCTGAGTAGATCACCACTTCAGAATGTCTACTTAGATCTTCTGACGAAAATCTTCTTCAGTTTTTATGTATGTTTATCTCTATCTTCAGTATATTATGTTCTCTATTAGTATTTCTTCTGTTGATGGAGAATGCCTTTATATAGACTTCCTCCATGGTAACCGGCTGATCTGGTTTCTAACAAACTTCTGACAGCACAGACAGTTGCAATAGACCAGTTGGTAATGATAGCTGTCAAGTCATCCAGTCACTTCTTGAAACTCTATCTCTGTCAGCAAAGTGTCGAGACTGAACTTCATCATGTATCGACACAAGTAGACTAAGTGTCGACACAAGTCTTGGTGGTGTCGACACAGCTCCTTTGGTGTTGACGCTACTTCTCGACACAGCTTCTGTAGAATGTGTCGACACTAATTCTGTGTGTCGACACAATCACTTCTTTTCTTTAACTTGTTGAAACTCTGCTGTGTGTCGACACAATTGATGTCGACAAAGTCTTCTGTGTGTCAACACTGCCTCTATGTGTCGACATAGTTGATGTCGACTAAGCTTTTCTGTGTGTTGACACTGCCTCTGTATGTCGACACAGTTTCTCCTGGTGTCGACACGGCCTTTCCAAGTGTCGACACAATTGACTCCAAGTGTCGACACAGCTTTTCTCCAGTGTCGACACAAGCCTTCATAAGTGTCGACACAGCTTCTTCTGGTGTCGGCTCATGGACTTAGAAACTTTTTCCTGCATTCCTGCATTTTCTTAATCTGCACATATAAACTCAAAACAACATCAAATACACCTTGATGCATATCATTAAGTAAGGTGAGGCTTCTTCAAATCTGGTACACATTTTCCAATGTACCCAATAATGTAGTTGGAAAAGGTAAGGCTGTCAAGAAAACTAGTGCCAAGTAAAGGGGGAAAGCACCTCTAGGTCAACCCTCATTTAGGAAGGTAATCTTTCGGACGAACAAGTTTGACCTTGAGTCATCCTATGGTCATCTTGCTATGCCTACCTATGTAGAGCCAAAGAAGGGATAAAAGGGATGGACTCATCCCTAAGACTATGGTGCCAGTGTTTTCAAAGCACCTTATGAAGAGATAGATATCAAGAGTTATGGTGCTTATATTCATGGACATAACCATAAGAGGGCATTAAAAGCCAAAAACATTATACATAAGTCAAAGGAGATGGAGAATCCCTATGTATGTTGTAATCAGGAGGATTCCATCTCCAAGTATGTTTCCCCTGCTAGACCTCATGTTCAAAAGGTAAAGCAGGAGTACAAGAGAAGGTAGATCAAGTTTAAATGTTGGTGCTGCTCCAAAATTAGTCATTTTGGCGTAGATTGCTTGTTTAACCCTGCTAGTTTTGTAACTCCACAAGTTAACCATGTGAGGCTGACCACACGTAGAGTTAATTTTCTTAGTGGTGTTAAGCTGATCTTTAACCAAGGACCCAAATACATTTGCGTTCTTAAGGTAATATGATTTATGATTGTAGGTATGTCCAAAGGTTAACAAAAATCTCATCTGGTATTTGAAAAGTGGATGCTCTTGGCATATGGCCGGGATAAGAATCTTGTTTCTTGATTTCACCCTAGTTAAAGATGGACCAAATTTCATCTTTGGAGGGTCAGATGGGGGAACTACAAAAGGCTATGGTATGATCTCAAACGGAGTAGTCTCTTTCACAGACATGGCTTTTGTTGAAGGATTACACCATAATCTTATATGCATAAGTCAACTATGTGATAAAGGCTTCATTGTTGAGTTCTGCAAGGACAAGTGTTTGATAAACTTTTAGAGAAATTTGGAGATGGTCTTGACAGGCACTCGGAGCAGAAATATTTTCTGTTTAAAATTTCTTTGCATAGACGATTCCACACCAGTGTGTTTTCGTGTAAAAGATAGTGCATCTTTTTGTGACCAATGACATAAGAGATTAACACATATTAATTTCAAAACAATAAACATGCTATTTTTTCATAACTTAGTACGAGATACTCCCATCATTAAGTGCCTTAAAGAGAGCATGTGTCACTTATGCCAAGTGGGTAAGCAGACAAGGGGTACCTTCAAGGGTATTGCTGAAAAGGATTATTCAAGAAGTTTATACTTACTTCATATGGACTTATTCGGTAATATACCTATTCACAGTTTAGGAGGTAAGCTCTACACATTTGTAATTGTTGATGACTACTCGCATTTTACTTGGGTGTTCTTTTTGAAACACAAGTCAGACACCTTCGACACATTCACAAATTTTGTCCGGCAAACTTAGAATGAATTGAACTGCTCAGTGGTCAAAAATAGAATTGACCACGGAACAGAATTTGAGTCTGGTGCCATGACAAAATTCTATGGAAGTCATGGTATCTTTCATGAGTTTCATGCTCGCGCACTCCACAACAAAATAGAGTTGCTGGGAGAAGGAATAAAACCTTAATTGAAGTACGTATAACTATGTTGAATGACACTTCACTTCCGGAGTACTTCTAGGCTGAAGCAGTCAACACAGTTTGTCATGTACAAAACAAAGCACTTATCAACAAAAGTTATCGTAAGACCCCTTATGAGCTATTGAAGGGAAGAAAATTGACTGTGTCTTATTTTAGAATCTTTGGAAGCAAATGCTTCGTACTTAATAATGAGAAGTATTATCATACGTAGTTTAGTGAAAAATGTTTTGAAGGTATTTTTGTAGGTTATAGTAGCCATATTAAGACATATAAGATTTTCAATAAGAAAACACTGGCGGTAGAGAGTCAATCAATATTGTATTTGATGAGACAAGCCTCCTCCAAAGTATCTCATCTAGTGTTATTGGTGCTGATGTAGGTTCCAGGTTCAAGGAACTAAGCTTGCATGAAGCTGTCAAGGAAGAAGCTCCAAGCTCGGTGAAGATCGTCGATCTAGGCTTAGTGGATGAAGAACTGCTAGAGGAAGAATTGCTCGAACCTCCAGAGGAGGCACCAAATGCTGCTGAGTCTGCTGGTGGGAGAACAAGAAATCTAGGGTTCAGACACCTAAGAGATCACCCAAATGGTCAAATAATTAGAGAGTCAGGCGACAGTGTTAGAAAAAGAAGAGGTATAGCTAATGATATTATGCATCTTAGTTTTCTTTCATAGGTTGAGCCAAAGAATTTTGAAGAGTAAAATAAGGATGATTATTGGATTTTGGCAATGTAAGAGGAGCTCAATCAGTTTAAACAATACAAAGTCTAGGAGTTGGTACCTAGGCCTAAGGGACAGAACATGATCAACGCTAAGTGGATCTTCAGAAAGAAGCTGGGCGAAAATGGAGTCATTATCAAGAACAAAGCTAGACTTGTAGCTCAAGGATACAAACAAAAAGAAGGGATCGACTTTGACCAGACCTTTGCTCTAGTGTCTAGGCTCGAGGCTATCAGGTTGTTTCTTGCGTATGCTGCCCTCAAAGGATTCACCGTCTACCAAATGTATGTGAAGTCAGCATTATAAAATGGGAATTTGAAAGAGGAAGTATATGTAGCACAACCACCAGGTTTTGTTGATTCTAGTTTCCGTGATCAAGTTTATTTTTTAAACAAAACTCTATACAGCTTAAACCAAGCTCCACAAGCTTGGTATGAGATATTGTCTAGCATTCTTCTTGAGAACAACTTCACAAGAGGAAAGATAGAAAAAACATTATTTCTTAGGGAAGTAAAATGTAAGATTCTGCTAGTGCAAATCTATGTCAACGATTTTATTTTTGGCTCTACGAAAGACAACCTTTGCAAGAAGTTTTCCAAACTTATGCACGAGAAGTTTGAAATGTACAGTGTGAGAGAGCTGAAGTATTTTTTAGGACTTCAGGTGAATCAATCTGAAGATGGAATTCTTATCTCTCCGACGAAGTTCACCAAGGAGATTCTTAAGAAATTCAGAATGGAGAATGCAACCTCTATGAGTACTCCAATGGGTGCAACTGTGTCTCTAGACAAGGATGAGAAAGAGAAACCTTTTTATGAAACCAAGTATAGAAGCATAATTGGATCCTTGCTCTAACTCACTGCCGGTAGACTAGATATACTGTTTTCAACATGCATCTGGGCTACATTTCAGTTGAATTTAAAGGAATCTCACAACGTCGCTGCAAATCGAATATTAAGATACCTTAAGGGTACACCCAATCTCGGCTTATGGTACCCGAGAAATAATGATGTCAAGCTAATTGGTTTTTCAGATTCCGATTTTACAGGAAGCAGGGATGGCAGGAAAAGCATTTCTGGGATGTGTCAAATTCCTCAGATGATGACTTATTTCATGGAGCAGTCAGAAGCAGAATAGTGTGGAAACTATACGATCGTGTCACAGTATATCTTTGCAGGTAGTTGTTGCACACAACTTCTATGTATCAGGAATAAACTTTTTGACAAAAACTTGAAGTTTAAAGAGATTCCAATATATTGTGAGTCATAAAGCGCAATAGCAATCACGAATAATCTAGTCTCTCACAACCGGACAAAACACATCGACTTGCGATATCACTTCATCTGAGTGCATGTGGAGAACATTGATATAACACTCAATTATGTCCCGACGGATAAGAAGATAGAGAATATTTTCACAAAGCCACTGGATGCGACCAAGTTCTCGTTCTTCAAAATGGATCTAGTCATGCTGAACAAAGACTCATGAAGAAGGACAAGCAAGCAGAAATTCACTCGGGAAATATTTCAGAAATGCAAAAATTTGTCCAAGGCTAAATAGTCGATTATCGGTGAGCCCAATCGCCGATTTGTAGGATATTCCCAAGATACTCGCCGAATCTGACGGCTTCCTACAAAACTCGACGAATTTCACTTAGGGCAAAATTCTACATTTCTATATTAGATCCGAAGAGCCGCAAATTCCAGGTACGCGCCTTCTAGATCAATTTAAAATTATATATATATATACAGTCATGAGAGGGCAACCGCGCTGCACATATTCTACGAGTCTATCAAGCCGATTCGCTGAAACTGCCTCCCGACTCTTCGGCTCCCGCGACAAGTAATCATCCTCTTCCAGTGGTTCTGGTAATTTGGACACTACTTCTTCCACAATTAGGTTTATGAACCTCATCCAAACCCTAGCTTACTCTGTCGTAACGTCTCGCCGAGAAATTCAAATAGTGTTATGTTCTTAAGCCCCACATTTCGCCAATTCCAACAGTTACCGATGTACAGTTCTACAGAATTCTATAAAGTGTTCAGTGTTCCTCATGGCTCCCAGATGCACAAGTGGTCTGCTAGGGGGAGGAGAACTAGTTTGTATAGGGTTTGCCTCCGCCTCAAATGAATTTCGAAATGTGATCCTCATGTTGGAGACGGCTGGACTTTCCTTCGTCCTTGAACACCCTTATAATGTGTTGGACAAGGAAGTCCTAGAATTCTTCCCAAAGGCAAAGCTACGTCATGAAGATACAGTCATAAAGAGAAATTCAAAAGACCAAGGTCAAAGTGAAATCGTCATTCCTCTCAAGGTACTTGCGGCTTCCTGCTTATGAAGAAGCTGATTACCTCGATGAGGATGACTTCTCTAGGTCTTTCTTATTTTGTGGACTGCCCTGAGGTACTAAAGCAGTTAAGAGAAAAGGAATGAATTGTGGTTGCATGATAATGGGTCGCACCAGTAGATAACGGTGTTCGAACTCACTGAGATTATGAGGGTTGATTAGGAGGAGAAGAGACTACTGAGAAATGGATGCAGAAAATGTCTCTGCACGCTCGAGAGTATAGCACACTTGATCTGAGATGCGGGGATAATGGGAGGTTGATGTGGAACTATCAAGCAGATTGTTACTTTGATTGTTAGGATTGTAGGTTGGTGCCGAGTGAGGAGTGGAGATGGGGAGAAGAGGGCCCACTTGTAGCGGCAACAGCAGACTTCGTCCGCCGCGGCTTAAATGCCACTCTTGCGATGGGCTTTCCTTTGTTTATAATTCAGTGTTACAGCTTGATTTCAGTCCTTTACATGAGAAAATAAAGGGTACAAGGGGAAGTTGGCGGCTAGAGGAAAGAAAATGCTAGAGGAAAGAAGATGCTAGAGGTTGTGTGGACTGAGCAGAGAGGTCGGCAGACCGTGTGGACAACTGATCCTGCAGCTCGCTAATCAAGGGCGAGTGGACTGCACGATCAAGCTGGGAGGACCACTGAGGTCGCTGAAGGACAAAGTCGGGAAACAGGCCGTAATGACTTAACCGTGCGGACTGGGAGGCTGTGTTTGAGGGGATTGCTGTGTTGGCTGGTCCTTGACTGTCGTGTCGACTGTGTGCCCCCGAATGAGAGATAAGGGGGTCTATTTATAGGCCCGAGGAGGTAACATTCTTTGTAACGTTACCCCCGGTACGTCGGTGAGTTGTGCGAGTAGACATGGAATCCGTCGAGTCCACTCCATGTTGTGCAGATGAATTTCCTAGTTATTCTACTGTTGGAGGACAAGGACGAGTCCACCTCTACTGCACTAAGTGAGCCCACGCCAAGCTATGTGAGCTGAGGAGCAGTCCTCATACTACTGGGAAGTGGCCTGAGCTAGGAATCTGGAGTGCTTTCGGCGAACTGCGCAATGAACCCGCCTAGCTCGCGATGGACAGGTGAGTCTGCCTCTTCTGTTGTGTGGAGATGAGTCCGTCCCCTTCTACCAAATAGAAAGAGCAGGTCGCCTGCTGGAGTAATGAGCTCGCCACCATCTGGCGTGCTGGAGTTGAGTCTGCATTGTATTATGCGATATGCTGAAGAGTTGTCGGTCCTACTACCAAGTCCTTCCTCAGGCGGGCTGAGACCGAGTCCGCCCACTGCTGGCGGATAGGTGGAGCAGGTCGCTGGATGCTATGCAGGTTGACGGTCCTGTTGCCGTCCACCCTCCTTGGGTCGATTAAGACAGAGTCCGCGAATTGCTAGTGGATAGGAGGTTTGTTCGCCGACAATATGACTGGTCAGACTGAAGGAGCTTGTCGCCCCTACTGCTGAAGTCCGTATCCTGTTGGATGGACAGGCTTGTCGCCCCTGCTGGGCAGCCCGAATCCTGTTAAGTATTGTTGGGATACCTGGATGTTAGAACTCCTTATTACTAATTTGGGCTAGGATTATTATTCTTTGTTTAGGATGTTTATTTTGACCCAACTTGAATAGACTATGGTCATAGGTTATTTCCAGGGTTGTTACTTCAGAAGGAATTCCAGAGAAGCTCAGTTCGACGAACGCAGAGTTTAGTTCAACGAACTCCAATATCCAACTCTAAAGAACAATTCGACGAATGAAGAACTCAGTTAGACGAACTCAGACCTCCTCTCCAAGCTTAGTTCGATGAATGTAGAGCTCAGAACAATGAAAGAGAAAATTCAGTTCTATTGGATCATACGATGCCCTTTGAGCGGAGGTGAATAAGGGTTTATTAATTTTCGTTAACTAGACAAAGTTTACGTGTTTAACAAAAACAATGAAATTATGAAATGGAGACTAATTTTTTTCATAAGAAGACTCAAACACTCTGAGATATATAAAAGCTAAAATAATAACAATTTATTTCAAAAGTGATAAAAGTGAACACAAGGTGTCTCTATAGAGCTAGAGACCAAGCCTTATGAAAAATACAATTTACTTTTGTTTTCGCCGGTCCTTCTATCAAGAACCGGCAGGCTAAAGCGTATCTCTCCCTAGATCTTGCTACTAGCCTCCACTAGATCTACCTCGATCTAGTCACTGCACACAAGGCAACAATTTCTCCGTAAGCCATACAAGGACTTGGATTCTACGCACAAGACGGCGATTTTCCGCTAAGCCACACAAGGACTTAGACGCCATGCAGAAGGCAGTTATTTCCCCTAAGCCATATAAGGACTTAGACGCCACACACAATGTGGTGATTTCACCTCTCGATTACAATAGTTTAAAATAAGAATAAGAACAAAACAAATTGAAAACTTCTGAATAAAAACTCTATTCAAATAAAATGCTGAAGATGACGATGAATCCTAGCCAGGGTTGCTTTGAATTTTGCATACGTGCTGTCGATCTTTTGTGTTTCGGCCTTCTTGAGAGTATGGAGTAAATCTTGAATCTGGAGCTCTCTAGTTCGTCTAAACAGGAAGGTGTACTCCAGGTAATGAAATTCGTGATCTCCTTAGAAAATTGAATGGCTTTTATACTTTGGCAATGTCGCCTGGCGACACTGGGTATCGCCACCTGGCAATATCAGTAACTACTGCCATGTGTCCCACGAACTCCTAATTTTCACATCATAGATTCATCATTCATCCAACGTGGACTGTCGCCTGGAGACACTGGGTATCGCCACCTGGTGATAGCGATAACTTCCGCCACGTGTCCCATGAACTCCTAATTTTTGCATTGCAGATTCGTCGAATGTCTATCGTTGATCATCGAGCGAAGGTTATTTGAATATCATTGTCGCATGTGGGCGATACCCAATATTGCCGGGCAATATCTTCTATGCGCATTGCAGATTCATTGAACGGTGATCGTCGATCGTCGAGCACAGATTCATCGAATGTCGTTGTCGCCTGTGGGCGATATCTTAAATGCTCATCTGTTCTGACTCGAAACATCACCCAAAATCCATTAGAGCTAGACCTGTGATATCTGCACATCATAAACACCCAAAGATCAAATATAAATGAGATTTATTATTAGCAAACCAAAGAAGCGTGGAATGCATGCTCCAACAATCTCCCACTTTTGATAACAATAAATCCATTGAGAAAGAAATAATGAATGAACTAAGAGGTGTTTGAAATGATGAGTATTATGAGTAATAAGACTAACCATTTGTATGTGCACAAATGTATCTTGGATGAAACACTCCCCCTACAGGTGTACTTCCCCTAAATCTAAGCATATTTTATGAATTTTTAGGGAATGTAAAATTCAGTAGTAAACCATGAGTATGAATGATTTCCTTAGTTAATTCTCCCCCTTTAGTATTGTAAAAAAAGATAGTAGAGTGGTGCAGAAGCTAAAGAGAAAAAAAGACAAAGAAGAAATTAAGGGTAGAGCATGTGAATCAATGTATAGTAAAGAAGTGAGTAAACACGAACAGGGGCAACGTTCATCCATTTATATCACAGATACATACACTAGTGAAGACTATGTTGGAAACAGTTTCGGTCCAATTCTCATAATAAGAAATTTTTGAGAAGATAATGTTGTGTACATGTGATAGGTTGATTAAAAACACATATGTAGAGGCCTTACAACTACATGAACACGTGCAATGTGAAAACAACATCATAACATAGAGCTATACATGACTAGCTGTGCTTGTACCCACTAATTCATAACACATATAAATAAACTATGCATATATATAGTTACACAAGATACTTTACAATTCTTTCCAAGGTTCTCAACCTCACAATGCTTATTAAGACTTATCAGGAGGGTAAGTAGTGCTTGGTGGATGTTCCTTGTCAGCCCCTTTTTATTTTAATTTTGAATGACATCAACAAAGGTGTTGAATTTTTTAAAACTTTTTGAACATGTTTTGTTTGGCATGACAAAGGAGTCTAGATTCACTTGCAAGCATACATGATAATCAAATATGAGTGGTGCAATGAATAAACTAGGATAAAGCGTCAGCGACAGCATGCAATTCTAGTGGTTATGGTAGAACATTCACAATTTACATATGTAGTAACGTTAATCCATATGAAGGTTTTCACAAGTGTGAGTAAAAGAACATTATCAGAACTAAAATATTTCTCATACTTAGATGCATGCAAAAACAATTTCACAAGTATATAAACACTAGGACTTATTTATGTAGAAAAGGATATGTGATGGGTGAACAATTGACCTATGCTATTAAAAAACCCAATATCAAAGAATATACATTGAACTATGTTTAAACTGGAGAAAAGAAGGAAAACAGGCTTAAAAGTGAATTTTCACTATCGCCCGGCGATACTGGGTATCACCAATTGTCTATAGTGTGAAAATACAAAAGACCGTCGTATTTGGTCAATTGCAACTTTCCCAGCATTATCTCCTGAAGACACGACACTGAAGACGAAGCAGAAATCAAAGAAAACCCTAGATCAAGGTAATTTTCATGAAATTTTTCTTTCATCTTGTGGATTTTGTAGATCCAAATGATTGTAGGATAGTTTGTGGTGCTTTTGATGGAAAACTTTTCAGGTTTTCAAGTATGTTTTACTATGGTTAGGGGTTTGTTCAAAACTAGGTTTTGCTCACCGGACTAAAAACTCATGTATTTGAACTAGTGATTGCATAAATTTATAAAGTTAAACACCATAATCTCAGATCTAGTTGTTTTGAAGAAAGAATTTGTTTGAGTTATGATGTAAGGGAAAAAGAGAATGAATAGTGTTTTGAGTCAAAAAATTTTCAAATAACCTTAGGGAATGTGTTAAATTGCCTTAGAAATTTCAGATATGGTATTAAAATAGGGGGGAACGTGTAGATCTGGAGAAGGAAATTGGATTAGAGCAATTTCCGCTATCGCCCGACGAAAATGGGTGTCACCGACTGGCAATGCTGAAAATTTCTACAAAATTTTGTTCTAAAATTTGGCACGTTAACTGCAACAATGGCTTTCAGTTCAAGAGCCTGTAGAAGTACTGGCAGTGACATGCACTCATCCTGTCAAACATTCCCGGGGATAGAAAATGCGAATTTGGGGATTGGACGGGTCATCAAATTCGATCCCGCTCGTCACGCACACATCAATGATTTGTTAGCAATGTCAGGAATAATCTCTGTCATTATTCTGGACACATTCTCGTCAGTGTTGATTAGGGAATTTTATAATCATTTACAAGTTCCTCGATTCACAGAGCTAAATGGTGGTGTGTGATCACGCATACAAGGGCAAACAGTTGAGATAACTCGCTACAACCTTAGGGAAGAGTTTGGGTTAATAGAACACGATAATGTCTTAGATGTTGTAGAGAATTATCGGAAGGATAAAGACTGGACACTCTGGAATATGGTTTTCCATCAGAATTCCATCAAAACTCTTATTCAATCTACGACCACTCTCACAGAGGATGCACGACTAGTGCAAGACATATTGAGACACAATATTTTACTTAAGTACGGTGCTACACGGAAGATAACAGCTCAATTGAGCTATGTCTCATACATGATCTTGTAGCGGTAGCCATTCGATATGGTGGACTTAATCCTTTCAAAAATTCGGTAGACATTTAGACTAAAGAGTCCATCGTGGAAGAAATTAAATACACTACCACTTGGAGCGCTCATCCAACGCATATTATATAATAAGTACACATGGATAGACCAAGACTTTTATTTCAATTATTGTGTGTCCGCTATCTACTTTACGAGCGGTACCCCTTCCATCTGCCAATCAGCATGCAGTGGGTCTACAAGGAGCAGTTAACAAGTGTCCACTATTCGAAACCCACCAATTCCAAGAGGTGGATCGTTGTGAGAATGGTTGGATGACTTGCGAGAGTCATTCGAAGAACGTAAGAGGGAGGCAAAGAAGAACTTTATGGGAGTTCAAAAATTCTATAAATTTCTGACCAAAAGTATTAAATTGAAGCCCACTCCAGCAAAAGTTGCTGAATGGGAGAATCCAGTCATGGAGCCTCCCCGAACATCTCTTCGCCGACCTTGCCAGACGAGAAGTAGTGAACACAGTTCAGCTGATGTTCAAGGGGACACAAGTGCAGGTGACAGCAGGAATTTCTGAAGTTTTCGGGATGATTTGGGAAGTTGATGCTATTGCCCGACGACAGTCACTGTCGCCTACGATAGTGAAGTTTTCAAAAATTCTCATATTATTGTCTAAGAATTCTGATATGGGGCATATCATGTGATGTAGTGCAGCTGTAATATTATTATTGACTCATAACATTTATGGTTTATTTAATGTTTAATTATCATTTTCTTGCTGGACTAAAGTTTTTTTGGGTTACTTATTATATCAATTCATTAACTTGAAATGTCCAGGATCCTTGGTTCTAATCTTAATAATGAAAAATGGGAATCTAGAAGTGGCTTTGTGAAAATATCAGCAAGCTATAAATCAGTGCCTATAAAGCTGACTTTAATCGTATTTTGCTTAATGTGGTCTCTAATGAAGTGATTACGTACATCAATGTGTTTAGACCTAGAATGATGAACTAGATTATATGTTAAGTCAATTGCGATTTTATTATCACATTTTAATTCAATTGTTTCATGAATTAATTCCAAAGTCTTCTAAAGTTTTACTTCATCCAAAGAGCCTGTGCACAACAACTACCTAGTGTAATTTACTCGGCCTCAGTGGTGGATAAGGCAACATAATTTTGTTTCCTACTCAACCACGAAATTAGTGAAGGGCCTAGAAAGTGTCAGGTGCCACTTGTGCTCTTACGGTCTAATGAACAACCAGCATAATTAGAATCAGAAAAGCAATGTAAAATAAAGGCATTGTTGTGAGGATACCACAAACCTAACTTATTTGTGCCAATAAGATATCTAAAAATACGTTTAACCACTTTTAAATGAGATTGTTGGAACCAGCTTTCTGGTCCCTCCTAAAGTTCGAAATTGAGGATGCAATCCACAAGTACTCTTCTTGAAGTACCCTCCCAACGTGAGTCGGAGACCTGGAAATAGACCGATGGGTCTCAGCTCAGAGGTCCCACCTCTTTCCCGGAAGAAACTGAAGATCTTCCCCTACCTAGCCAATACTGAGCAAGGTGCCTGTGAGGAAGAAAGTGGAAAGGTTCAACAAGCATCCCAGGCACCTTATCAGTCTATTTATAGGCCTCTGAATCTGATCTGCAAATATCCCTTCTGAACTAACCTGAAATGACCAAAATACTGCCAACAACCAAACTTCGCTGTTTTGGAGGGCTATACGCAGACCTCCAGGGGTAAAAGTGTAAAAATAACTGGGGCAAAAAGGTAAAATCCCCCTGGGGGTAAAAAGGTAAAAACATCTCTTCTCCCATGTGCCGAATGGGGAAAATGACTGACGGGAGAGACGACCCCCCTATCCGTCTCACCGACCTCTCGCCCTATAGGCCATCTCGCCTCCTAGCATCATCTCGCCCCATGGGGCGTCTCGCCTACTTCAGAGAACCCCCCATCTCGCCTTCTACAGGTGGGCCTCCTGGTCTCACTCACCTATGAAATTCATCTCACCATCCTCCCCTTCTCGCTCGTTGAGCCACCTTTTGCGAGCCCAAGGTTGTACAGAGATTTTTTGGGATTAGCTTGAAATCTAGCACATAAGCATACAATGAACATATTGTCAGGTCTAGAAGCTATCAAATATAATAGCGATCCTATCATTCCTCGATATAGTGTTTGATCTATAGAAATTCTACTTTCATCCTTAACTTCAATGAGACACTCATGAGGCTATTTGCTAGTTTTAGATTTTCCAATCCAAATCTTTTTAAAACATCATGAATATATTTAGATTGACAAATAAAAATTCCATCATGCTTTTGGGTAATTTGAAAACCAATAAAATAAGTGAGTTCTCCTACCATGCTCATTTCAAATTCATTTTACATAATTTCTATAACATTGTCACACAATCTTTCATTAGTGGAACCAAAAATAATATCATCAATATATATTTGTAAAACTATAAGATCATCATGAACATGTTTAATAAATAGAGTACAATCAGCACTACCCATTTTTTAACTATTCTTTAATAAATAAACATTCAATTTATCATACCATGCTCGGGTTTCTTTTTTCAAACCATAAAGTGAAAGAAAACGGTTGTCAACCTAAATCACCTAGAGGGGGTTGAATAGGTGAGTTGTGCGTCTTTTGCGGAATAAAAAATAATTAGAGCACAGTACAGAACTATCTACCAATATCACAGACGACACAAAATTTATACTGGTTCCCCAACCTTGGGTACATCCACTTTCCCTCACCGATCTAGCAATCAACTAAACTCGGCTACTCCACTATCTCGGATCAAAAATCAATCCTACCCTCGGAACAAAGTTCCTACAAACTCGATCCAAACAAATGGATCTACACCTCGGAAGATAACACTTCCTACAAACTCGAAGTGAAAAACTCCTACACTCGGAGAAACTTTCTCCTACAAGATTAATAAAGTGTTGGAAAATTATACAAACAGTAACTTCAATCAGATATGATGAAATGGCCTGAAAACTTCTTCTTATGGACTTTGCAGCACTATCAGAAATTGGTGAAGAGAGTCTCGGCCCAGATCTGGATCTTCTTGCTTTTACAGAATCAGAGAGAGAAGATGAACGGTGATGTCAATCTCGATCTGTAACTTCCTTCAGAATGAGTCCTCTGATCTTAGAAGTAGTGGCCGGAGAAGATGGTGGCGGCGGCGGCTTCCATTTCGTGAAAACAGGGAGGAGTTGGCTGAAGAATGTTTCTCGAAATAAAATGACAAGGAAAGCTTGGAGAATACTTAGGGTTTGTCATTTTCTGATAAGACCTTATATAGGAGAGACTAACGGTCATAATCGGTCATAATGATGTACACGTAGACCAATCATGTCGCGTGATTTTAAAATCCCGTTAGAAAAAGGACTTAGACAAATTTCAGAAAAGGTTCAGCAATATACACGAGTAAGTGAATAGCTACTCGAGTAGTTGAATAACTACTCGAGTACATGAAGGAGAACATACTCAGGTATAAAAAGATAGGCTACTCGAGTAGGTAGAAATCAACTACTCGAGTAAACAAGAAAGAACTACTCGAGTATGTAGAGTGACTTACTCGAGTACATATCGGATCTACTCGAGTACAAGAAAAATTACTCGAGTATATTACATAAACTACTCGAGTACATGAAGTACTACTCGAGTGGGTACTTAGAATAAATTCTGAAGATGTCAGCAAGAGCTACTCGAGTAGTTGAACTAAATACTCGAGAGTAAGTAATTACTCGAGTAGGTGAAAATTCTCGAGTAAAAGACTTGAAAATTCTGGAGCAGGAAAATTTTAAGTACACGAGTGACACAGATCTACTCGAGTAGGAGAACTACTAGTTGATTCTTCTACTCGCGTATGTGAGTATACTTACTCGAGTCCTACTTAGAAAATTTTTCGAGAGAGCCTTTATACTCGGGTATATGAGTGATCTACTCGAGTACATAAATATGCTACTCGAGTATATGACTATGTCTACTCGAGTACATGACTTAGCTACACGAGATATACACTTAAGTACTCGAGTACAATGTTTCTTTACTAGAGTAAATTATACCCAAACTACTCGAGTAGTTATAGACCTACTCGAGTAAAAGACTTAGAGAATTTTTTTGTTGTTGGAACACTTTTTCTTCTAAGTAGTCAACTTCCAATTCTTTTCCCAAAGTCCAATAGCTTGAATATGAAGTGTATCCCAATAGAGAGACCACACATGAGTCAACACCTTGGAATATGCAATGAGGGATTACATTGCACAGTTCCTGTGTTTGGTGACCCACTGTGGACTGATATTGGTCTACACTTCCCAGTGAAATTCCTGCAAACATGTAACTCAAACCAAGCATCAAATACAACTTAATTCATCTTAGTTCCAGGGTGACTTCATCAAATCTGGGTTAATGTGGATGTAATACACAACAATCTCCCGCTATTTGTTGAAGTCAGAACCCTTTACACTAAGGTGAATTATGGACATAAAAGAAACTAAGTAGAAAAACATGAGCAGGTAAGCAATAGGCAATGAAAAAGATAATTAGATAGAAATTTAGAATTGTGTATATGTAAATTTCCAAAAACATCAAGTTTACAACTTGTCATTTCAATCTCTCAACATCTTTTAGGTTTAGGCTTGGGATTGCTGTTTATCCATCTTTTCTTGCTGTCTCCTTAGGTAGCTGAAAGGCTTAGGGAAATATTTAGGAGGCCTTGGAGGAGCAGCAGGGTTATTTCTCTCAAACTCTCTGTCATGGATCCTCCTTTTTAGCATAGATTTCTCATATAACTCCCATTCCTGGAAACTGTAGTGAATGTTCCTGTTCTCATTAAGATCCATAACTAGTCTGAGTGTGTCCAAAATTAGAGACTTTGAGGTTGGAGACCAAGCTTCAGCATGTTCAGCGGCTTTGGAAGGAGCAGTCCTGCTAGCAGAGGGGCCTTCACCATACTTCCTTTTCTTCTTGTAGGTTCTGATCTCTAGAGGAGCTTGAAGGAATATATCAGCAGGGTCTTCTTCTTCCCAGCCTGGAACATAAGTGTCTGGAGGAGCAACTGAGTCTCCAGGCTTGGGAGAGAAGGTAGGTTGCAGAGGAATAGCTGGGGCAGTGACATCTGTAGCTAGAGGGTTGAGATGATGGGGAATGATGTTTGGGTCAACTGCAAGGTCTGGCAAGATCTGATTGTGCATCCAGACAGAGTGTCATAAGTGTGAAATTTGACACTCTGTATCTGGGCTAGCACATCAGCATGAATGGTCTTCACATGAGCTTCCCATTCAGTTGTCTTCTGAGTAGCAGATTTTTCTACATGTTCTTTGAGTTCTTTTATCAAACCCTCCCCCTTTCTGATTTCAACAGAGAGCTGGGCTAAAGCATCATCTTTGAAAATACCTATTTCTTCACAGATCTTCATCTTGTTGGCTTCATTCCTCTTGTCTAGTTCTATCTGATTGTTTGCCAGGGTGATACCTTGTTCCATAACATTTCCAACATATGTGATAGTATGGTCAAGGGCTTTGCCACCAAGTTGAAATAAGTACTTGAGCTTGTCAGCGTTATGCTGAATTTCAGCAAAGCCTCTCCTCATCTCAGACTAAAGAGCAGTTACCTTGTCAGTGAACACCTTTAGAGAGGAGTCAAAATGATGTCTTTGTTCTTGAAGAAGAATTGTAATATGTTGCAGCAAATCTGAGGAGAAGGGGACTGTAATAGTAGTAGTAGAGGGAGCAGCAGTAGGGAGAGAAGGAGTTACCCAAGGATCTAGTTCTTCAATTATCACAGAGCTGTGGGCTCTGGTGGTAGGAGAGAGAGCAACCCCTTCTTCTCTATCCTGAGGAAGAGAGAAGTCTAGATTTCTGAGAGGGGTCTCAACTGGCTCAGGAGAAGGCTCATCAGAAATAAGAATGGTGTCTGGCTTGTCTGTTGGAGGATGTGGAGATGGTGTTGGAGTCCTGGCTGGAGAATGGGCAGGAGACTGTGATGGAGAGAAGTCCTTGTGACATTCAGTGGTTGGAGCTGGAGGAGATAGAGGAGGAGGGGGAGCACTTCTTCAGAAAGCTCTGCAATCATAACATCTATAGCAGCTGCTGTGGACAGAAGAGTGTCTTGAGGTACTTGATCTGAAGGAGTGGCTGGACTCTGTGGAGTATGAGGTAGGGATGAAATTTCTGGATGAGGAGAGGGCTCCCTGACTTGGCAAGAAGGAGCAGGCTCCCCCTCACTTGGTGCACCAGGGGAGCTGGCCACATGATGAGGAGAGGGAGATGGAGTCCTGTCCTCTACAGCTGGAACTTCTGGAACTTCTGAAAGCTTGGCAGCTTGGGCAGAATTCTTTATCTTGAGATCCCATCTCTGAATTGAAGAGATGGAGACCTTCTTCATGTGGTGAAGTGGGGTCCCTTTGAAGAAGTTGAAGACTTCAGGATTTGTGGCATGGAGGAGCAGAGAGATAATTCTGGCGTAGTTGGGGGATTTCATGTTGTCCTTGATTTTGTCCAAAATCAGCATACGAAATTGGTATTTCTTGCGGCAGATAATTGCTTGCATTATATCGAAGAAGTATAAGGGAATGTCTCTGATGGAGTGAGTCTTGCACAGTAGAATTTTGCCAATAATGTCAACTAGAAATTTTCCTTCAGCGTTCATGTTTGACCTTTTAATATACTGAGCGTCAGGAGAAATGCCACAAAAAAGGGCTGTTCGGTCAGAGTCTTCATCATCTAACTCATCTTCCTCATCGACAAGCGGCAAACGGAGAAGCTGAGAGACAGAGGTCTTCGTGAACTTAAGTTTCAAACCCTTCACTTTGGATTTTAGGACTTTCCCATTCCTTCTGACCTTGAGATTGGAGAAGAATTAGGTAACTTCGAGGAATAAAATGCGATAGGGTTCCTGGAGAATGAAGGAGAGACCGGTGGTGTCGAGAAGGATGAGGAGGTTGTGGAAATCATCAGAGAGCTCTGCAATACCTTCGGTGACTAGTTCTGAGCCGACGCCGATCTTGGAGGAAGCCGCCATGGATGCAATTGACTGGAAGAAGTGAGAGAGGCAGCTCTACAGCAGCGACGGAGGAGAGTAGTCGAATCGGAAGAGTAGATAAAGCGACAGAGGGTACTCGAGAGAAAGAAATGATGTCGTGTAGGTCAGGGTTTTCGGAATTTTATATATATAACTCTTAAATTTTCGCTAATTAATTTAAAGAAAGAGGCAGCATTGAGCCTTGGGTGGCGAATAGAACAAATCTCAAAATCTGGGAAATAGAACACGAGAAAGAGATAGTCTACTCGAGTAGGTAAGTGAGTTACTCGAGTAGGTTGTCAGGAGTTACTCGAGTAGGTGGAGAAAAGTACTCGAGTAGATAGGCGACTTACTCGAGTAGGTAAGTGACTTACTCGAGTAGGTAAGTAGGTACTCGAGTAGGCACACCCTTATACTCGAGTAAGTAGAGAAGAGTACTCGAGTGAGTCAGTTGTTACTTGAGTCGGTCTGCCGCGACTCGAGTAGGTGAAGTCACATACTCGAGTATGTCTTATGCTTCTCGAGTTGAATTTTGAAAAAGTTGAGAAAAAGTAGATTTTGACTAACCCCTTGCAATTACTTGCATCTTAGTCATCCAGCCTTCTTTAGTCCTCTTTGTTGAGCATCCCATGCTCTTTCTTGAAGAACAAGAACTTGGTCTCATCCAGCGGCTTTGTGAAGATATCTGCAACTTGCCTATCTGTGGGCACATATTGGAGATCTATGTCTCCATGCTCCACATGTTCCCGGATGAAGTGATACCTTAGCTCGATATGCTTTGTCTGGCTGTGGGAGACTGGATTGTTGGCTATTGCAATTGCGCTGGAGGAGTCACAGTACAAGGGAATATCCTTGAACTGCAGGTTGTAGTCCTCGGACTGATTCTTTATCCATAGCAACTGTGCGCAACAACTTCCTGCAGAGATATAGTCTGACTCGGCCGTTGAGATTGCGACACAGTTCTGCTTTTTGCTACTCCAGGAGATTAGCTTCTTTCGAATAATTGGCAAGTCCCTGAGGTGCTTTTCCGGTTGTCTTTGCTACCTGCAAAATCTGCATCTGAAAACCCAATTAGTTCGCTGTCATTACTTCTTGGGTGCCATAAGCCAAGATTTGGTGTACCTTTAAGGTATCTCAGGATCCGCTTTGCAGCAGCGTAATGAGATTCCTTAGAGTTCACCTGGAATCTAGCACAGACACATGTTGAAAACATTATGTCAGGCCTACTGGCAGTAAGGTAGAGCAAGGATCCAATTATGCTTCTGTACTTGGTTTCATCAAAAGGTTTCCCTTTTTCATCCTTGTCCAGAGACATAGTTGACCCCATTGTAGTCCTCATAGAGGTTGCGTTCTCCATTCCGAATTTCTTAATTAGCTCTTTGGTGAATTTGGTCTGTGAGATGAAAATTCCATCTTCAGATTGTTTCACCTGAAGCCCTAAGAAATACTTCAGCTCGTCCATACTGCTCATTTCAAACTTCCCTTGCATAAGTTTTGAGAACTTTTTGCAGAGGTTGTCATCTGTAGAGCCAAAAATAATGTCGTCGACATAGATTTGCACTAGCAAAATCTTGCCTTTTATTTCCCTAAGAAATAATGTCTTGTCTATCTTTCCCCTTGTGAACTTGTTCTCAAGTAGAAAGGTAGACAGCCTTTCATACCAAGCTCTAGGAGCTTGTTTCAGACCATATAGGGCCTTGTGCAGAAAATAGACATGATCAGTAAAGTTAGGATCAACGAAACCTGGAGGTTGTTCCACATACACTTCCTCCTTTATGTTACCATTCAGGAACGCCGACTTCACGTCCATCTGATAGACGGTGAAGCCTTTGAAAGCAGCATATGCTAGGAACAACCTTATTGCTTCCAGCCATGCCACTGGAGCATATGTCTGGTCGAAGTCGATTCCTTCTTCTTGACGATAGCCTTTAACGATGAGTCTGGCCTTATTCTTTATGATCCTTCCGTCTTCGTCCATCTTGTTCCTGTAAACCCATTTTGTTCCAATGATGTTCTTTCCTTCGGGTCTTGGAACCAGCATCCACACATTGCAGCGCTTGAACTGATTTAGCTCTTCTTCCATTGCCATTATCCATGATGCGTCTGAGTTTGCTTCCTCAAATTTCTTTGTTTCAACCTGGGAGAGAAAACTTAAATGAAGATTCTCATTATTTGCACCTCTCCGTATTCTGACACCATCCCGGGGATCTCCTATGATCTGGTCCATGGGGTGATCCTTCAGATGTCTGAGCTCTATAGTTCTTGCATCTGGATTATCTTCAATCACTGGAGTGATTTCTTCATCCTGGATGACTTCTTAATTTTGATCATCAGCCTCTCTAATAGGAGTTGGAGTGGTGATCTTAATGAACTTCTCGCCTTTGTCTTCGGACGGATCATCCAAGCTAGTTTCTTTCAGCTTTTCACATGCATCTTCAATGAGCACACTAGACGGATTGCTTTGCAGCAAGCTCGTCTAATCAAATACAACATGTATCGATTCTTCCACCACTAGGGTTTTTCTATTAAATATCCTATATGTCTTACTACGGCTAATATATCCTACAAAAATACCTTCAAAGCTCTTTTCGCTGAACTTGGTGGTATGATACTTACCATTGTTAAGTACGAAGCATTTACAACCAAAGATTCTAAAGTATGACACTGTTGGTTTCCTGCCTTTCAGAAGTTCGTAAGGTGTCTTAATGTGGTCTTTGTTTATGAGTGCTCGATTTTGCACGTGGCATGCAGTGTTGACGGCCTCAGCCCAGAAGTACTCCGGTAGTGAAGCATCACTCAACATGGTCCTGCAGGCCTCTATGAGTGTTCTGTTCCTTCTCTCAGCCACTCCATTCTGTTGTGGAGTACAAGGAGAGGAAAACTCATGAAAGATACCTAAGCTTTCACAAAATTCTGTCATGGCCCCAGATTTGAACTCTGTTCCGTTGTCACTTCTGATTTTGACTATGGAGCAGTTGTACTCATTCTGGACTTGCCTGAAAAAATTAGTAAAGGTGTCGAAGGTATCTGACTTGTGTTTCAGAAAGAATACCCACGCAAAGCGCGAGTAGTCATCAACAATTACCAATGTATAGTTCTTACCTCCCAAGCTTCTAATCCGCAGTGGACCAAAAAAGTCCATGTGCAATAGATGGAGACATCTGTTAGAGTCTTTGCCAATAATGCTTTTAAAGGTAGCCCTTATTTGATTTCCTTTTACGCATGCATGACAAGGTCTGTCTTTGACATATTTGACATTTAGGGCATCACGTACTAAGTTCATTGAAAATAGTTTATTAATGGTTTTGAAATTAATATGTGATAGTCTCTTGTGTCATTGGTCACCAAGAGACACACTATCTTTTGCTAAAAGACACACTGGTGTAGAGGAATCTATACAGATGAAATTTAAACAGAAAATATTCCTTCTTCGAGTGTTGGGTAGAATCGTTTCCATATTGTCAATGGATTTTATCAAGCACTTATCAGCATAGACTCAACTATGTATCCTTTATCGCAGAGTTGGCTTATGCTAATGAGATTGTGTTCCAATCCTTCGCCATAGGCCACATCCGAGAAGGATACATTGCCGTTAGTAATCATACCATATCCTCTAGTAATTCCACAGTCTGAACCTCCAAAGATGACCATTGGTCCGTTCATGACTGGAGTAAAGTTCTGAATGAGGCTTCTAGTCCCGGTCATATACCGAGAGCATCCGCTGTCCAAGTACCAGATAGGCATTTTGTTGGCCTTTGGACATCCCTGAAATCATAATCAATTTGCCTTAGGAACCCAAACACGTTTGGGTCCTTGGTCTCGGGTTAGAGTGATCCCCCTACGAGTGTTAGCATTATGAGCGGTCTTTCTCATATTGCTGACATGAGGGGTTGCACCATTTCTGGAATTGAACCAGCAATCTATGGCGAAGTGACCAACCTTGCCACAGCACTAACAGTCAAATCTGTTGTACCTTTGCCTCAAGATCTCCTGCTTGACCTTTTGGAACTTTGGTCTAGCAGGGGTGGCATTCTTGGAGGAAGATGCCTCATGATGATGGCAATCACATGGCTTCTTCTCCTTTCTGGGCTTCTCTACAACAGGCTTTCTCTTTGTTGCCTTCTTGAAGTTATGCCCATGATTGAAAGGGCCATAGCTCTGAAGAATAACTTCTTCATAAGGTTCCTTAAAGACACTTTCGCCAAAGTTTCGGGGTCTAGCCCATCCTTGATAGCGGGACTTTGGCTCTACATAAGTAGGCCTAGCAAAGTGCCCGTATGATGAGTCAAAATCAAACTCATTTGATGGAAAGATGACCTTTTTGAATGTAGTCTGATTTTGAGGGGCTTTCCCTTTCTCTTCGGCTAAGGCCTTTTTGGCGACCTTATTCTTCCGTTGATTCTTGTTTTTTCCTAGAGGATTTACTAGGAGCTTCTTCATGGCCTAGTCCAGCTCCCTTGGCCTTTGCTGAGAATTCAGCAACGAATGGAAGAACTGTTTTGGGCTTCGAGAAACTCACAACAAGTTTCGTTTCAACCGCAAGTTCGGCTTCCAATCCTTTGATGATCTTCTCCTTCAGGTCAAGGTGCTCAAGAGCCTTGTCATATTCTTCAATAGCATTATTGAAGTTTTCTTCGAGGGAGTCAGTCTTTGCAACTTTCTCTCTCAAGATGCTCTCTTCGGCTTTTAGAGATTTGATCTCTTTAGCCTGAGTCTTCACGACTCGACGACATTTGTCGTAAGCCATGATTAACTCCTTGTGCGGGGCCATTAATTCTGACTCATCGTCAGAGGAGCTACCCTCGCAATCATGTTCAGAGACTTCAGAATCGGAAAGAGGGGTATGAGAGTTTACCTTCCCAGTGAACTGGGGCTCTTGTTCATCCTCTGTTTGAGCCATTAGCCCAAAGTAAGCTTCTTCTTCTTCGCTTGACTCAGATGAGTCGGAGTCGCTAAGAGTCTTGCTCTTCTTGGCTATGAGGCTCTTCTCCTTCCTCTTCTTGTTGTATGAGGATTTCTTTTCTTCTCTTCTACCACCCTCCTTCTTCTTGTGAGGGCAGTCAGCAATGACGTGACCTGGCTTATTACAGCAATAGCAAATGATGTCAGTTGAAACGTATTTGTTCTGTTTGGTATTGAAAGCTTGGCATCTTGCGCAGAATTCTTTATCTTGAGATCCCATCTCTAAATTAAAGAGATGGAGACCTTCTTCATGTGGTGAAGTGGGGTCCCTTTGGAGAAGTTGAAGACTTCAGGATTTGTGGCATGGAGGAGCAAAGAGATAATTCTGGCGTAGTTGGGGGATTTCATGTTGTCCTTGATTTTGTCCAAAATCAGCATACGAAATTGGTATTTCTTGCGGCAGATAATTGCTTGCATTATATCGAAGAAGTATAAGGGAATGTCTCTGATGGAGTGAGTCTTGCACAGTAGAATTTTGCCAATAATGTCAACTAGAAATTTTCCTTCAGCGTTCATGTCTGACCTTTTAATATACTGAGCGTCAGGAGAAATGCCACAAAAAAGGGCTGTTCGGTCAGAGTCTTCATCATCTAACTCATCTTCCTCATCGACAAGCGGCAAACGGAGAAGCTGAGAGACAGAGGTCTTCGTGAACTTAAGTTTCAAACCCTTCACTTTGGATTTTAGGACTTTCCCATTCCTTCTGACCTTGAGATTGGAGAAGAATTAGGTAACTTCGAGGAATAAAATGCGATAGGGTTCCTGGAGAATGAAGGAGAGACCGGCGGTGTCGAGAAGGATGAGGAGGTTGTGGAAATCATCAGAGAGCTCTGCAATACCTTCGGTGACTAGTTCTGAGCCGACGCCGATCTTGGAGGAAGCCGCCATGGATGCAATTGACTGGAAGAAGTGAGAGAGGCGGCTCTACAGCAGCGACGGAGGAGAGTAGTCGAATCGGCAGAGTAGATAAAGCGACAGAGGGTACTCGAGGGAAAGAAATGATGTCGTGTAGGTTAGGGTTTTCGGAATTTTATATATATAACTCTTAAATTTCCGCTAATTAATTTAAAGAAAGAGGCGGCATTGAGCCTTGGGTGGCGAATAGAACAAATTTCAAAATCTGGGAAATAGAACACGAGAAAGAGATAGTCTACTCGAGTAGGTAAGTGAGTTACTCGAGTAGGTCGTCAGGAGTTACTCGAGTAGGTGGAGAAAAGTACTCGAGTAGATAGGCGACTTACTCGAGTAGGTAAGTGACTTACTCGAGTAGGTAAGTAGGTACTCGAGTAGGCACACCCTTATACTCGAGTAAGTAGAGAAGAGTACCCGAGTGAGTCAGTTGTTACTTGAGTCGGTCTGCCGCGACTCGAGTAGGTGAAGTCACATACTCGAGTATGTCTTATGCTTCTCTAGTTGAATTTTGAAAAAGTTGAGAAAAAGTAGATTTTGACTAACCCCATGCAATTACTTGCATCTTAGTCATCCAGCCTTCTTTAGTCCTCTTTGTTGAGCATCCCAAGCTCTGTCTTGAAGAACGAGAACTTGGTCTCATCCAGCGGCTTTGTGAAGATATCTGCAACTTGCCTATCTGTGGGCACATATTGGAGATCTATGTCTCCATGCTCCACATGTTCCCGAATGAAGTGATACCTTAGCTCGATATGCTTTGTCCGACTGTGGGAGATTGGATTGTTGGCTATTGCAATTGCGTTGGAGGAGTCACAGTACAAGGGAATATCCTTGAACTGCAGGTTGTAGTCCTCGGACTGATTCTTTATCCATAGCAACTGTGCGCAACAACTTCCTGCAGAGATATAGTCTGACTCGGCCGTTGAGATTGCGACACAGTTCTGCTTCTTGCTACTCCAGGAGATTAGCCTTCTTCCGAAGAATTGGCAAGTCCCTGAGGTGCTTTTCCGGTTGTCTTTGCTACCTGCAAAATCTTCATCTGAAAACCCAATTAGTTCGCTGTCATTACTTCTTGGGTGCCATAAGCCAAGATTTGGTGTACCTTTAAGGTATCTCAGGATCCGCTTTGCAGCAGCGTAATGAGATTCCTTAGAGTTCACCTGGAATCTAGCACAAACACATGTTGAAAACATTATGTCAGGCCTATTGGCAGTAAGGTAGAGCAAGGATCCAATTATGCTTCTGTACTTGGTTTCATCAAAAGGTTTCCCTTTTTCATCCTTGTCTAGAGACATAGTTGACCCCATTGTAGTCCTCATAGAGGTTGCGTTCTCCATTCCGAATTTCTTAATTAGCTCTTTGGTGAATTTGGTCTGTGAGATGAAAATTCCATCTTCAGATTGTTTCACCTGAAGCCCTAAGAAATACTTCAGCTCGCCCATACTGCTCATTTCAAACTTCCCTTGCATAAGTTTTGAGAACTTTTTGCAGAGGTTGTCATCTGTAGAGCCAAAAATAATGTCGTCGACATAGATTTGCACTAGCAAAATCTTGCCTTTTATTTCCCTAAGAAATAATGTCTTGTCTATCTTTCCCCTTGTGAACTTGTTCTCAAGTAGAAAGGTAGACAGCCTTTCATACCAAGCTCTAGGAGCTTGTTTCAGACCATATAGGGCCTTGTGCAGAAAATAGACATGATCAGGAAAGTTAGGATCAACGAAACCTGGAGGTTGTTCCACATACACTTCCTCCTTTATGTTACCATTCAGGAACGCCGACTTCACGTCCATCTGATAGACGGTGAAGCCTTTGAAAGCAGCATATGCTAGGAACAACCTTATTACTTCCAGCTATGCCACTGGAGCATATGTCTGGTCGAAGTCGATTCCTTCTTCTTGACGATAGCCTTTAGCGATGTGTCTGGCCTTATTCTTTATGATCCTTCCGTCTTCGTCCATCTTGTTCCTGTAAACCCATTTTGTTCCAATGATGTTCTTTCCTTCGGGTCTTGGAACCAGCATCCACACATTGCAGCGCTTGAACTGATTTAGCTCTTCTTCCATTGCCATTATCCATGATGCGTCTGAGTTTGCTTCCTCAAATTTCTTTGGTTCAACCTGGGAGAGAAAACTTAAATGAAGATTCTCATTAGTTGTACCTCTCCGTATTCTGACACCATCCCGGGGATCTCCTATGATCTAGTCCATGGGGTGATCCTTCAGATGTCTGATCTCTATAGTTCTTGCATCTGGATTATCTTCAATCACTGGAGTGACTTCTTCATCCTGGATAACTTCTTAATTTTGATCATTAGCCTCTCTAATAGGAGTTGGAGTGGTGATCTTAATGAACTTCTCGCCTTTGTCTTCGGACGGATCATCCAAGCTAGTTTCTTTCAGCTTTTAACATGCATCTTCAATGAGCACACTAGACGGATTGCTTTGCAGCAAGCTCGTCTCATCAAATACAACATGTATCGATTATTCCACCACTAGGGTTTTTCTATTAAATATCCTATATGTCTTACTACGGCTAATATATCCTACAAAAATACCTTCAAAGCTCTTTTCGTTGAACTTGGTGGTATGATACTTACCATTGTTAAGTACGAAGCATTTACAACCAAAGATTGTAAAGTATGACACTGTTGGTTTCCTGCCTTTCAGAAGTTCGTAAGGTGTCTTATTGTGGTCTTTGTTTATGAGTGCTCGATTTTGCACGTGGCATGCAGTGTTGACGGCCTCAGCCCAGAAGTACTCCGGTAGTGAAGCATCACTCAACATGGTCCTGCAGGCCTCTATGAGTGTTCTGTTCCTTCTCTCAGCCACTCTATTCTGTTGTGGAGTACGAGGAGAGGAAAACTCATGAAAGATACCTAAGCTTTCACAAAATTCTGTCATGGCCCCAGATTTGAACTCTGTTCCGTTGTCACTTCTGATTTTGACTATGGAGCAGTTGTACTCATTCTGGACTTGCTTGAAAAAATTAGTAAAGGTGTCAAAGGTATCTGACTTGTGTTTCAGAAAGAATACCCACGCAAAGCGCGAGTAGTCATCAATAATTACCAATGTATTGTTCTTACCTCCCAAGCTTCTAATCTGCAGTGGACCAAAAAAGTCCATGTGCAATAGATTGAGACATCTGTTAGAGTCTTTGCCAATAATGCTTTTAAAGGTAGCCCTTGTTTGATTGCCTTTTACGCATGCATGACAAGGTCTGTCTTTGACATATTTGACATTTAGGGCATCACGTACTAAGTTCATTGAAAATAGTTTATTAATGGTTTTGAAATTAATATGTGATAGTCTCTTGTGCCATTGGTCACCAAGAGACACACTATCTTTTGCTAAAAGACACACTGGTGTAGAGGAATCTATACAGATGAAGTTTAAATAGAAAATATTCCTTCTTCGAGTGTTGGATAGAATCGTTTCCATATTGTCAATGGATTTTATCAAGCACTTATCAGCATGGACTCAACTATGTATCCTTTATCGCAGAGTTGGCTTATGCTAATGAGATTGTGTTCCAATCCTTCGCCATAGGCCACATCCGAGAAGGATACATTGCCGTTAGTAATCATACCATATCCTCTAGTAATTCCACAGTCTGAACCTCCAAAGATGACCATTGGTCCGTTCACGACTGGAGTAAAGTTCTGAATGAGGCTTCTAGTCCCGGTCATATACCGAGAGCATCCGCTGTCCAAGTACCAGATAGGCATTTTGTTGGCCTTTGGACATCCCTGAAATCATAATCAATTTGCCTTAGGAACCCAAACACGTTTGGGTCCTTGGTCTCGGGTTAGAGTGATCCCCCTATGAGTGTTAGCATTATGAGCGGTCTTTCTCATATTGCTGACATGAGGGGTTGCAGCATTTCTGGAATTGAACCAGCAATCTATGGCGAAGTGACCAACCTTGCCACAGCACCAACAGTCAAATCTGTTGTACCTTTGCCTCAAGATCTCCTGCTTGACCTTTTGGAACTTTGGTCTAGCAGGGGTGGCATTCTTGGAGGAAGATGCCTCATGATGATGGCAATCACATGGCTTCTTCTCCTTTCTGGGCTTCTCTACAACAGGCTTTCTCTTTGTTGCCTTCTTGAAGTTATGCCCATGATTGAAAGGGGCATAGCTCTAAAGAATAACTTCTTCATAAGGTTCCTTAAAGACACTTTCGCCAAAGTTTCGGGGTCTAGCCCATCCTTGATAGCGGGACTTTGGCTCTACATAAGTAGGCCTAGCAAAGTGCCCGTATGATGAGTCAAAATCAAACTCATTTGATGGAAAGATGACCTTTTTGAATGTAGTCTGATTTTGAGGGGCTTTCCCTTTCTCTTCGGCTAAGGCCTTTTTGGCGACCTTATTCTTCCGTTGATTCTTGTTTTTCCTAGAGGATTTACTAGGAGCTTCTTCATTGCCTAGTCCAGCTCCCTTGCCCTTTGCTGAGAATTCAGCAACGAATGGAAGAACTGTTTTGGGCTTCGAGAAACTCACAACAAGTTTCGTTTCAACCGCAAGTTCGGCTTCCAATCCTTTGATGATCTTCTCCTTCAGGTCAAGGTGCTCAAGAGCCTTGTCATATTCTTCAATAGCATTATTGAAGTTTTTTTCGAGGGAGTCAGTGTTTGCAACTTTCTCTCTCAAGATGCTCTCTTCGGCTTTTAGAGATTTGATCTCTTTAGCCTGAGTCTTCACGACTCGACGACATTTGTCGTAAGCCATGATTAACTCCTTGTGTGGGGCCATTAATTCTGACTCATTGTCAGAGGAGCTACCCTCGCAATCATGTTCAGAGACTTCAGAATCGGAAAGAGGGGTATGAGAGTTTACCTTCCCAGTGAACTGGGGCTCTTGTTCATCATCTGTTTGAGCCATTAGCCCAAAGTAAGCTTCTTCTTCTTCGCTTGACTCAGATGAGTCGGAGTCGCTAAGAGTCTTGCTCTTCTTGGCTATGAGGCTCTTCTCCTTCCTCTTCTTGTTGTATGAGGATTTCTTTTCTTCTCTTCTACCACCCTCCTTCTTCTTGTGAGGGCAGTCAGCAATGACGTGACCTGGCTTATTACAGCAATAGCAAATGATGTCAGTTGAAACGTATTTGTTCTGTTTGGTATTATACCTTTCGTGGCTACTTGAGCCTTTTCTTTGTCGATCGTCATCGCGCCGCGATCTTCTGTAAGAGGCATCCTTGCCTTTCCATTGTTTCTTTTTATTAAGAAACTTCTTGAATTGCCTTGAGAGTAAGGAGAACTCTCCTTCAGATAGTTCAGACCCTGAGGTGCTAGGCTCTGATGTTTCTTCTTCTTCATCAACTTCTGGAGCTGGAGCAGGGGAGGTAGCCTTAGTATTTCTGGAGGTGTCTGCCTTCAGAGTGACAGATTTCTCCTTTAGTACAGACCTGCCCTTCTCTTCTTCAGTTTTTCTTGTATTGATTTGAAGTTCATAAGACATAAGCATTCCAAAGAGATTTTGCGGGTCCGTTTCAGCTAGCTTCCCGAACTCCCTGATGGCGCATACCTTGTTATCCCATTCCTTGGTTAGGGATCTCAAGAATTTGTCATTCAGTTCTCCGTTGGTGAAGACACGGCCATACACCCTTAGGCCATTTACAATTTTGAAGAAGTTCTCAAAGGTGTCGGAAATTGTTTCCTTGTTCCCTTGTCAGAACGCTTCATATTTTTGATTGAGAAGGGATCTCCGATCATCCCAAACTTCTTCAGTTCCTTCCATCAAAGTGACTAAGGAATGCCACATCTCCTTAGCTGATTGACAGTGAATCAAATTCTGCAGCATCGAGTCATCGACTGCACTTGCTATAATGTTCTTAGCTTTCTTGTCGAGAGAGACAAGTGCAATCTCGTCTTTGTCGAGATCCATTAGCTTTTTGGGAACTTTCTTGGTAGTGTCGATAGTGGACACAGTCATGGGAACGAAAAGACCTTCTTCAACGATCATGAAGATCCTTGGATCCACAGCTTCCATGAAAAATTTTATCTTTTCTATCCACATTGGAAAGTTATTTTTGTTGCACAGTTGAAGCTTGGCGAAATCTTTGCCCTTGTCCATTTTATGGTAGAATCTTTCAGACAACAGATTTGGATCTGATCAAGGTGTTAACCTTTTGACGATCAACCTGGCTCTGATACCAATTGAAAGAAAACGGTTGTCAACCTAAATCACCTAGAGGGGGGTGAATAGGTGAGTTGTGCGTCTTTTGCGGAATAAAAAATAATTAGAGCACAGCACAGAACTATCTACCAATATCACAGACGACACAAGATTTATAGTGGTTCCCCAACCTTGGGTACATCCACTTTCCCTCATCGTTCTAGCAATCAAGTAGACTCGGCTACTCCACTATCTCGGATCAAAAATCAATCCTACCCTCGGAACAAAGTTCCTACAAACTCGATCCAAACAAAGTGATCTACACCTCGGAAGATAACACTTCCCACAAACTTGGAGTGAAAAACTCCTACACTCGGAGAAACTTTCTCCGACAAGATTAATAAAGTGTTGGAAAATTATACAAATAGTAACTTCAATCAGATCTGATGAAATGGCCATAAAACTTCTTCTTATGGACTTTGCAGCACTATCAGAAATCGGTGAAGAGAGTCTCGGCCCAGATCTGGATCTTCTTGCTTTTACAGAATCAGAAAGAGAAGATGAACGGTGATGTCGATCTCGATCTGTAACTTCCTTCAGAATGAATCCTCTGAACTTAGAAGCAGTGGCCGGAGAAGATGGTGGCGGCGGCGGCTTCCGTTTCGTGAAAACAGGGAGGAGTCGGCTGAAGAATTTTTCTCGAAATAAAATGACAAGAAAGCTTGGAGAATACTTAGGGTTTGTCATTTTCTGATAAGACCTTATATAGGAGAGACTAACGGTCATAATCGGTCATAATGATGTACACGTGGACCAATCATGTCGCGTGATTTTAAAATTCCGTCAGAAAAAGGACTTAGACAAATTTCAGAAAAGGTTCAGCCATATACACAAGTAAGTGAATAGCTACTCGAGTAGTTGAATAACTACTCGAGTACATGAAGGAGAACATACTCAGGTATAAAAAGATAGGCTACTCGAGTAGGTAGAAATCAACTACTCGAGTAAGCAGAAAGAACTACTATAGTATATAGAGTGACTTACTCGAGTACATATCGGATCTACTCGAGTACAAGAAAAATTACTCGAGTATATTACATAAACTACTCGAGTACATGAAGTACTACTCGAGTGGGATACTTAGAATAAATTCTGAAGATGTCAGCAAGCAGCTACTCGAGCAGTTGAACTAAACTAATCGAGAGGAAGTAATCTACTCGAGTAGGTGAAAATTCTACTCGAGTAAAAGACTTAGAAAATTCTGGAGTAGGAAAATTTCAAGGTACACAAGTGACACATGATCTACTCGAGTAGGTATATTTAACTACTCGAGAATTTTAGTATACTTACTCGAGTCCATGACTTAGAAATTTTTTGAAGAGAGAAGCCTTTAATACTCAGGTATAATGAGTGATCTACTCGAGTATATAAACATGCTACTCGAGTATATGACTATGTCTACTCGAGTACATGACTTAGCTACATGAGAAATACACTTAAGTACTCGAGTACAAGGTTTCTTTTCTCGAGTAAATTATACCCAAACTACTCGAGTAGTTATAGACCTACTCGAGTAAAAGACTTAGAGAATTTTTTTGTTGTTGGAAAACTTTTTCTTCTAAGTAGTCAACTTCCAATTCTTTTCCCAAAGTCCAATAGCTTGAATATGAAGTGTATCGCAATAGAGAGACCACACATGGGTCAACACCTTGGAATATGCAATGAGGGATTACATTGCACAGTTCCTGTGTTTGGTGACCCACTGTGAACTGACATTGGTCTAGACTTCCCAGTGAAATTCCTGCAAATATGTAACTCAAACCAAGCATCAAATACAACTTAATTCATCTTAGTTCCAAGGTGACTTCATCAAATCTGGGTTAATATGGATGTAATACCCAACATAAAGGGCTTTTTCTACTTTAAAAACATGATTAGGAAATTTTACATCAACAAAGCCTGGAGGTTGTTCTACATAAACCTCTTTCTTAATCTACCCATTAAGAAAAACAGTTTTAACATCCATTTGAAATAATTTAAACCTTTTAAAGCTAACAAATGCAAGGAAAATTCTAACTTCTTCTAAACGAGCTACGAGTGTAAAGGTTTCATCAAAATCTATTCCTTCAATTTGTGAATAACCTTTATCTACAAGTCTAGATTTGTTTCTTGTGACCCTAGATTCACTATCTCTTTTGTTCTTAAAGATCCACTTAACACCTACAACAGGATGATTTGGTGGTCTTTCTACTAATTTCCAAACCTTATTACGTTCGAATTGATTAAGCTCATTAGTCATAGCTAAAAACCAAGAATTATCATTTAAAACAGTTTCAACAATTTTAGGTTCTATATCGAAAATAAAGCACATATTTGCGAATAAATCATGTAATGATGCACGAGTACTTACCCCTCTTGACGGTTCTCTAAAACCAAATAAGATGGATCATCTTTGGAGAATCTTAGCTCGCTTGGAGGCACATATTCTTGCACTTCTTCTTGTTTGTCTTCTTTTTCTTCTTCTTTGTCTCCAAGGATTTCATCATCATCCGACTTTTGTAGGGGGAAGGACTCTTCATCTTAACCTGTACTATTAGTTTCTACACAAGGAAAATGCTCATCAAATTTAACATGAATAGATTCTTCAACCATTTTTTTTTCCTTACTAGTTGAAGAATAGACAATAAAAATGCCTTCATCACACTTCTCATCAAATTTGCCTAAATTAACATGAATAGAAAACTCTATAAGCCTTACTAGTTGAAGAATAGCCAATAAAAATGCCTTCATCACACTTCTCATCAAATTTGCCTAAATTATACTTAGTGTTCAAAATAAAACATTTATAACAAAAAACATTAAAATAAGACACATTTGGTTTCTTCTGAAAACATAATTCATAAGGTGTTAATTTCAAAAAGGAAGCATAATGAAATTAATAACATAACAACAGTACTAATGGATTCTGCCCAAAATGATCTTGGTAATTTGTATTCTGATAGCATAGTACGAGCTAGTTCTTGCAAAATTCTATTTTTCCTCTCTACCACATCATTTTGTTGCGGTGTCCGAAGAGTGGAAAATTCATGTTTAATACTAACTCATTGCAAAAAGATATATATTTTTCATCATCAAATTCACCTCCATGATCCGAACGAATGCATTTTATTTTTGAATTTAGTTCATTTTGAACACATATACATAGTTTGGAAAATTCTAAAAATGCATCAGATTTAGGCGTTAAGAAAATTGTCTAACATAAACGAGAATAATCATCAATCAAAACAAAAGTGTATTTTCACCACCTAGACTTAGTGTATTAATCCGACCAAACAAATCCATATTATTCAACTGTAACGGTCTAGTAGTGGAAACAACATTTTTGCTCTTAAATGAAGATTTTCAAAATTTTCCTTTTTGACATGGTGAACATAAAGATGATAGATTTCCATGCAAATAAAAAAACCTTTAACTAGTTTGTTATGAGAAAATTGTATGATTACTTGGAACTAGAATGTCCAAGATGCCTATGCAACAAATCTAATTCCTGATTTTTAGACATAAAATATTTTAATGAAAAATGTGACAAATCATTAAATTTAATCATGTAAACATTTTGAAATCTAGGAGCAGTAAGAACAGTATCGTTTGTTTTGGAATCAATAATTTTGTATAAGTTTGAAGATGAGTAAAATAAGACATTTAAACTAATATCACATAAATTACTTATAGAAATTATATTATGCTTCAAACCTTTGACATACAAATCACTTGAGATAGTAAATGACTTATTACCTACTACTCCAATACCGATGATCTTTCATTTGTCGTTATCTCCAAACATAACAGCTCCTCGTTTCTTCATCTCTAGGCTAAAGAACTTTGATTTGTTGTCCGTCATGTGGTTGGAAAACCCTGAGTTCAAGTACCACACGTCTTCTTTGTCCTTAGCCTGCCAACACACCTAGAATGATGATGGGAGTAATGATTCGGTTACCCAAGTGGTTCCCCCCATAATATAGGTGGAAGCCTTAGGTACCCAGATTTGTCTAACTGAACAATGTCCCGTCTTCTTATAAGTGTGTGTTGTGTGACCAAACTTATTTCATTTGGCACACGTGATGAAAGACATTGATGAGTTTTTCAAAATAAGTTTTGAACTTTTGCTGGGAGCAACTGTGACAGTAGATATATTATTTTTAATTTTAAAAAATGAATTTCTTAATTTTTCCTTATCGCCGGCGATAGTGGATGTCACCGGGCGATATTGTTTTGGAGAGTAACCAAGTACGAATTTTGCCGAACCATAGCACTGGCTCGCCAAGATCATATTCAATGACTTTTGGCCCATTTCCAGACTTGTTAGTGGCCATTTGTAGATCACAGACTAATCCTCGCAATGCAGTATTTTAGACAACAATGGTGCCGCAACGGCTTGCAAAGGACTTTTTGCTGCCTTCCACTTGAGACTGAGAAATCTTTAGAGATCTTTCTAAGGCCTCTTTCTCTCTTGTAAGAGATTCAACTCGAGATCGAGACTTAGAGAGATCTTTCTCAAGTTCTGTTATCCTTGTCGAAGACGGAAAATACTCTTGACAAGTCACTTTCTCCTTCCCAAGTAATTTTATTTCATTTTTCAATTTTTTATTTTCAGATTTTAGCAATTTAATTTCATTCAAACTTTTATCATAATACTTGCACTTTTGTAAAAATTCATTATACAAATCTTCATAAGAAGGAGGATTTACCTCAGTGTCGCTCTGGACATTGCTTTCGTCATCGAATGATGAGACGTTCTTTCCCATTAGACACATGTTGGCCTCCTCTTCAGCCTCTGAGCTTGAATTTCTTGACTCCTCAGATGTTATATCATCCCAGGATTCAGCCTTCAGAACTTTCTTCTTATTATTCTTCTTGTGCCGCTTCTCCTTCTGCTCATTTAGATATTTTGGGCACTTGCAATTAATGTGGCCAACTCTCCTGTAGTGACAAGCACTCAGGTGTTGATCTTTCTTCATCATCCTCTCCCTCAGCTTGGACTTTACCTTTCCTATATCCAGACTCTCGCTTCTTGAAGAATTTCCTGAAAGAATTTCTTCTTTCTGGATTTCTCATAAACTTCGTGAATTTCTTTAAAAACAGGGTCTCTTCATCTCCATCATCACTCTCATCGGACTCACTTTCCACTTCCTTCTTGTACTTCAATGCCAAAGCTTTCTTTCTTGGCTTCAGGCTATACTCATGTTGTTTAATCCTCAACTCTACTTCGTGGGTTTTCATATTGTATATCAGATTCTCAATTTGGAGAGACTTTAGATCATGTGACTCAGAGATGGCAGTCACCTTTGGATTAAACTTCGGGGGAAGCGATCTAAGTATCTTTCTCACCAAATCTCCATTTGATAAACTCTTTCCAAGGATCCTCGAGTCATTCACTATCTTACTGAACCTTGTGTACATGGAGTCTACATCCTCATCAACTTCCATCTTAAACTTCTCAAACTCTGACTCTAACTGGAAAAGCTTTGAATCTTTCACCTGTGATGTACATTCATGAGTAACTTCAAGGAGATTCAATATATAATATGCAGTTTCACATGCACAGACACGATTAAATTTAGTCCAATCTAACAAGAAGAATAAGGCGTTCATTGTCTTAGCGTTATTCTTACAACAAAGCTTATCAACTTCATCCCATTTATCCTTGGGTTTTTCCATTGTGACACATCCTACTACAGTTACAAGGGCAGTGTAGCATGTTTCTACCATGCCCCAAATATAGATATCTAGACCTATTAGAAAGCATCACATTCGAGCTTTCCAATAGTTGTAGTCAGTGACTGTGAATAAGGGTGGTCTACTTATACCTTGCCCCTCAGAAAACACATGAGGGTTTTGCGCCATTACTCCTGACAGTCAAACCTATTTCGAAGTAACCTGGCTCTGATACCAAGTGTTGGATCTTACGATACCCTTAGAGGGCGGTGTGGGTGGGTGAGTTAATTAATTTTCGTTAACTATATAAAGTTTAAGTGTTGAACAAAAAATAATGAAATTATGAAATGGAGACTAATTGTTTCATAAGCAGACTCAAACACTCTGAGATATATAAAAGCTAAAATAATAACAATTTATTTCAAAAGTGGTAAAAGTGAATACAAGTTCTCTCTATAGAGCTAGAGACCAAGGCTTATGAAAAATAGAATTTACATTTGTTTTTGTCGGTCCTTCTATCAAGAACCGGCAGGCTAAAATGTATCTCTCCCTAGATCTTGCTACAAGCCTCCCCTAGACCTACCTCGATCTAGACGATGCACACAAGACAATGATTTCTCCCTAAGCAACAAAAGTACTTGGATGTCACACACAAGGCAGCAATTTTCCCCTAAGCCACACAAGGACTTGGATGCCACGCACAAGGCAGGGATTTCCTCTAAGCCACACAAGGACTTAGACGCCACGCACAAGGCGGTGATTTCCCCTCTCGATTACAATAGGTTTACAATAGGAATAAAAACAAAACAAATTGAAAACTTCTGAATAAAAACTCCCTTCAAACAAAGTGCTGAAGACGATGACAAATCCTAGCCAGGGTTGCTTTGAATGATGCGTACATGCCGTCTATCATTTGTTCTTCGGCCTTCTTGAGAGTATGAAGTAAATCTGGAATCTGGAGCTATCTGGCTCATCTAAACAGGAAGGTGCACTCCAGGTAATGAAATTCGTGATCTCCTCAAAAAATTGAATGGCTTTTATACTGTAGCGATATCGCCGGGTGACATTGGGTATCGCCACATGGAGATATCAGTAACTGCTGCCACGTGTCCCACAAACTCCTCATTTTCACATCACAGATTCTGCAATCGTCGAACGTGGAATGTCGCTCGACAACACTGGGTATCGTCACCTGGCTATAGTGATAATTGTCGTCACGTGTCCCACAAACTCCTGATTTTGGCATCGCAGATTCGTCGAATGTCGATCGTTTATCGTCGTGTATAGATTCTTCGAACGTCGCTGTCGCCTATGGGAGATAACCAATATCACCTGGAGATATCTTCTATGTGCATTGAAGATTCGTCGAACAGCAATCGTCGATCGTCGAGTGCAGATTCGTCGAACGTCGATGTCGCATGTGGGCGATACCCAATATCGTATGGTGATATCTTCAATGCTCATCTATTATGATCCGAAACCTCACCCAAAATCCATTAGAGCTAGACCTGTGATATCTGCACATCATAAACACCCAAAGATCAAATACAAACGAGATTTGTTATTAGCAAACTAAAGAAGAGTGTAACGCATGCTCCAACAAGTTCGACGAATTCCAGGCTCAGTTCGACGAAATCTTTATTGAGCTCGACGATCAGGCAGTTCTATATACAGAAGGTAGAATGATTTCAATAGCTTGGTAATAGTCAGTTAAAACTCTGATATTTAATGCTAAATATTCTAAACGAATATAATCATTTAAGGAAGCCTTAAATATGGATTTATCACAGAGTTTTAATTCTAATTAATTCCAAGGCATTTACAAATTCTAAGGGATTCAGCCGTTTCAGAATCATTTTATTTCAAATATTGAATTCTTCCTGACAGTATATATCTATAGAATATTACTACTTTAAAGAATTTTTGGGGAATATATAGAAATTTTGAAATCTACAAAACTCTGCTTTAGACTCTCCTTAAGAGACATCAAAATACATATATGTCTCAAACATTAGCTGGAGAGGAACAACATATAAGAAGGCCTACACCCTGAAGAAAAGTTTCCTCCCTTGATCACAATTCCTATTCAAATCAGGGGAAGCTTTTTGCAATATCATCCACTAAAGTATTCTCAGAGATTCTTGAAAGAGAAGACAACATCTAACATATTTAGTTTACTCTTTAAACTTGTACATGGTTATAATCCCTTCAAAAGATTACACTTGCTTCATAAATCACCTAATCAAAAGACATAGATTTGGTTTTTGGGTACCTGATCAAAAGCCCAAAGGGTTGCTAGATCTCCCTTAGAAAATCGATCTTATGGTGATAGGGCACCTGATCAAAAACCTATAGTGGATTCCTACCAGGGTGGTAGAAGAGTAGACATACCCAGATTTATTAGGGAACTTCTATAAATTCCTTGTGTCGTTTGTGATTGTTTTTCTTTTTATTTATCTTTTGTGATTATTATCTATCTCTATATATATATATCACTATTTTCAAAACTTCTAACACCTAAACCAACAAGATCCCGATAGATCTTATTTTACTTAGAGTTTGACTTTATCATGGCACAAAATAAGGAATACAAGCACTAGACCTTCTATTTGCAATATTAATAAGTTTACATTATCGAAAGCAAGGATTAGATTATATATGAATTCTATTGATGAGAATATCTACAATTCTATTTTGACAGGACCACCTTCTCAACTGGCAACAACAAGCACCAATGCTACACCACCTCCAGAATGGACAAAAGCTCAGAAAAAGGCAAAAATCGTTGATGTAAAGGCTATGAACATACTAGCCCAAACAATGTCAGATGATATTTTTCAGAAGGTTTCTGAATGCACTTCAGTAAAAGATATTGTGACTCCCTCGCTGCAATGGTAGCTGGATCAGCAGATGAGAGAAAAGATAGAAGATCTCACCTGATTTTTAAATATGTGAATTTCAAAAAGGGGAAACTGAATCTATTGCTGACATGTATACAAGACTCAGTCTCATAATGAATGAGTTGAAAACCTTGGAGAAAGATATTACACTAACAGAAGTTAATGACAAAATTATCATGTATTTCCCTAGCGCATGGGATTCAAGAATTTGGCCAATTGGAGAAGCCAGAAGTGTAAATGAGATTTGAACAGAAACCTTGTTGGGCAAGATCAAATCCAATGAGCAGCTCATCAAAATAAGGGAAGGTGAAGGATAAGAGTATGAAGACCTCATGAAGCGGAAGAACAAATTCTAGAGAATGAAGACCTCATGAGTCTTTTGGCCAAAAGATTTTACAAAATGGCCAGAAAGGACTTCAGGAAAAGATTTTCCAGAAACAAGGATAAACCAAGGTATGACAAAACACCTACTAAAGAGATTGTCTATTATGGTTGCAGGAAACCGGGACACATACTTGTAGAATGTCCTGAAAATCAGAAGAAAGACAAGAAGAAGGAGAAAGACTTCAAGAAACATTCAAGCAACCCTCTTCTAGTAAACACAGACAGAAGGGGAAAGGCTTTGTTGCTAAAATATGGAGTGAGACAGACATAGAATCTTCATCCAGTTCAAGTGAAGATGAAGATGAAACAAAGGCTAAAGAAGTCTGTTTGATGACAATTAATGCATCAAACAATAATTTTGGTTATGAATCTGAGTCTGAAGAAGACTAGGTAATTTCTACCGTTGACTTTACATCAGATAAGTTCAAGATAGATTCTAAATTGCTTTGTAATGATTTGATAAAATCTTAGAAGGAAATAAAACTTCTCAGAGATAAATTAATTGAATTGAATAACTTATATTCAGAAAATATTAAACTTAAAGAATAATTGGAAATTCCTGAGGAACAAATAGTTTTCTTGGAAAAAAGATTATCTGAGGTTAAAAATTTTGAACAATTTCTTAATGGGAGAAGCATCAAACTTATGAATATAACAAGCATAGTCAATGCCAGATTAAATGGCAGACTAGACTTGAGAGCTTCATCAAGTCAACCTCAACTCATTCAGAAAAATATTTTAACTACCCATGTAAAATTTATTTCAGCTAAAGGAAAAGAAATACTAGAAGATACATCAACTGAAGTTTTGCCAAAGAATGTTCTAAAACAAAATAAACATTTTCAGAAAAAATATGTCTAACAGAATTCATCGAACCAAGCTTGATGAAATCAATATTATTCGTCGAATAGAGATCGACGAACTCTAAACACTGGAAATGTTGTTCAATGAAATCATTATTATTTGTCGAATATCGATTGACAAACGCTGAACATAGAAAATGAATATTACTATTCGGTGAATAGAGCTCGATGAAATCACAACTATTCGTCGAATGAAGCTCGACGAAATCAGTATAATTCATCGAACTCAAACTTTTGGAAGATAAAATATAACTCTTTTCAAAAGAATAATTAAACACAAAAGTTGATAAACCCTTTTACTGAGTGGATCATTTCTCCTATGAGATATCATCCACTTGGTTATAAAAATAAACTTGAGTATTCATATATTTCTACTGATTATGTCAAAACAATATGACACATGGTAATCTGGTTCAAGAACACCTAACTTATTCTAAATATAGGAAAAGAACTATCCTACCACAAAGGAAGAATGGTACTTGGATAATGGGTGCTCAAAACATATGATAGGTAGAAAAGTTAATCTAAAAGACTTCAAAGAAAAGCTTGGACCAAAAGTCATATTTGGAGACTCCAACTGTGGCCAGACAGAGGGCTATGGCAATGTCAAGGTTGGAGTGGTTAACTTCAGAAAGGTCGCTTATGTGAAAGGTCTTAAGCATAACCTAATCAGCATCAGTCAACTATGTGATGAAGGTTATCTGGTATCATTTAATAAATCTTTATTCTCTATTATATCTACTGATAATATAATTATTTTATCTAGAGTTAGACAAGGTAGTATATATTTAGTTAATTTCAACTCTGCTAAATCTGAAATTTGTTTATTTAATCAGATAAGTAAAGAAAGTGAACTTTGGCATAAATTATTAGGGCATGAAAATCTTAGAACTATTGCTAAATTGTCTAAGGAAAACTTTTTTAGAGGACTTCCTTCTAGATCTTACAAGAAGGAAGGACTTTGTAGAGCTTGCTAATTAGAAAAACAAACTAAAAATAGTTTTAAATCAACATCTAAAAGTGATTCATCCAGAATTTTGTATTTGCTACATATGGACCTTTTTGGACCTATTGGAATACAAAGTTTGGGAGATAATTCATACACTTTAATTATTGTTGATGATTTCTCAAGATTCTCTTGGGTGGTCTTTCTTAGAAACAAGTCAGATACTTTTAAAGTTTTTAGAGATTTTCTCAGGAATATCAAGATTGAGTATTTTACCAGATTACATTGATCAAAAGTGATCATAGCACTGAGTTTGATTCTCTTCTGATGAGAGAATTCTGTGGGAAAGAAAGAATCAGACAGTGTTTCTCTGCTCCTAGAACTTCTCAACAAAATGGGGTGGCAGAAAGGAAAATAGAACTCTAATTGAATCTGCTAGAACATTACTTGTAGATGCTCACTTACACCTATCCTTTTGGGCAGAGGCAGTAAGCACGACAAATTATGTTCTTAACAGAAGTCTCATTCATAAAGTGAAGGGTAGGACTCCCTATGAATAACTTAAAAATAAGAAACCAAAAGTATGTTATTTTAAAATTTTTTGGGCGTGAATGTTATATCCATAATAATGACAAGAAACACTTAAGAAAATTTGAAGCCAAGGCTGCAGAAGGAATATTTCTTGGAAATTCTCTTGTTAGTAAGGCTTATAGGATTTATAATAAATCACCTTTTAAATAGAAGAATCCATACATGTATCATTTGACGAAACTAACATGTTTTACAAGGAGAGAAATATCTCGACCATAGATTCTTTGCAAGAACCAATACTGTGTGACAAAGTAGAAGAATTTACCCCAAAACAAGAGGATACAATGCATCCTTATCAATAGAATGGCGAAGACAGTGATGAAGATGATTCTGAAATTTATGTTAAAAAAACTATAGCTAATGAAATTCCACAACAGGAATTAACAACACAAAACATTGAAGAACTAACTCCACCTGTTGATTATGTCACTCTTAGAGATCACCCTAGATCTCAAGTGATTGGAGACATATCAGCTTGTGTGCAAACAAGACATCAACTTAATCAAGGTCAGATGCACACATGTTTTCTCTCCCTAGATTGAACCTCAATAAATAAAAGATGCAGAACAAGATCCTCATTGGATCATTACAATGTAAGAAGAACTTAATTAGTTTGAGAGAAGTAGAGTTTGAGACTTAGTTCCAAGACCCAAAGACTATCTAGTAATTGGAACTAAATGGCTCTTCAGAAATAAATTGGATGCTCAAGGAGTTATAGTGAGAAATAAAGCTATACTGGTAGCTCAAGGATATTTATAGGAGGAAGGAATAGATTATGACCAAACATTTACTCCTGTTGCAAGATTAGAAGTTATCAGGATATATCTAGCTTTTGTTGCATTCAAGAAATTCAAAGTACACCAGATGGATGTAAAGAGTGCATTCTTGCATGGAGACATCAAAGAGGAAGTATATGTGGAACAACCTCCAGGTTTTATCTCTCCAACTTACTCTTCTCATGTTTTTAAACTTAATAAAGCTCTTTATGGTCTTAAACAAACTCCGAGAGCTTGGTATGAGACCCTTGTTAATTTTCTATTAGAAAATAAATTTTGTGGAGGTATGGTAGATAAAACATTATTTTTTAGACATCATAAAACTAAAATTATACTAGTTCAAATATATGTTTATGATATAATTTTTGGTTCAGCTGATTCTAAACTTTGCAAAAGATTCTCTGACCTAATGCATTCAAAGATTGAAATGAGTAGCATGGGCGAATTATCTTATTTTCTTGGATTACAAGTAAAGCAAACACCTGATGGCATCTTCATATCTCAATCTAAATATAATAAAGAGCTAATTAAAAGATTTGGGATGTTAGATGTCTCCTCTTTGAAAACACATATGCCTACTAATGTTGTAGTTGATAATGATGAACATGGCAAACTTGTTGATCAGAAAACATATAGGACTATCATTGGGTCACTATTATATTTAACAGCAAGTAGACCTGATATTATGTTTGCAACCTGTATTTATGGTAGGTTTCAGGTTAACCCTAAAGAATCACAACTTACCCTAGTAAATAGAATATTAAGATATATAAAGGGTTATCATAATCTAAAACTCTTTTATCCTATTGTGTCAGGATTTGAATTAACTGGATTCACAGATGCTGGCTATGCTGGATGCAGAGTTGATAGAAAAAGCACATCAGGAACTTGTCAGTTTCATGGTGATAGTCTTGTGTCATGGTTTTGCAAGAAACAAACATCTGTGTCTACTTCAACTGCTGAGGCTGAATATATTGCGAAAGGTAGTTATTGTTCATAGATATTATGGATTCAAAATCAATTACTAGATTATGGATTCAACTTAGATAATTCTATTATATATTGTGATAACACCAGTGCAATTTCAATTGCACAGAATCCAGTCCTCCATAGTAGGACTAAACATATAGAAATAAGGCATCATACTATCACGGACAATGTAGATAAAAATAAAATTAACCTTATATTTATACCTACTGATTTACAAAGGGCAGATATATTCACCAAACCATTAGATGAAAAGAGGCATAATTTCTTTTTAAACCAGCTAGGAATGATTGATGGAGATACATTAGGTTGATTTTGGACGGAGATCGATGAATTTCAACTTTTTGTCGAACAAAAATCGACGAATTATAAACATTTCATCGAACGGAGATCGACGAATTATGAAACCCTTCGTCGATCGATGAATTTCAACTTTTCGTCGAACGAAGATTGACGAAATGTGAAATATTTCGTGAACCTTTCATCAAATAGAGCTCGACGAATTGTGTGCCCTTCGATGAATTGTTTTTCGTCGGTTAAAATTCTGAAAACTTATATTTGGTTTTCATTGAACTTCATCCTAAGCATTCTCCATTTCCCTTCTCTTGTGCTTGATCTTTTTGTTTTGCTGGAATATGGCGGTGTCACAAGCGACTCTCACTGCAATGAAATTCGATGCCGGATTCGACATCGATATGGACTCTTTTCGCCATTCAGATCAAATCTTCCGAAATATTTTGCAACTGTTTGAGGCACAACAACTGCATAATTTTATGACCATTAGAATCAAGCTCCCCCTCACAGAGATAAAAGAATGGGTTCATACCGCAAGGATTCATGATCAGTCAACTATTATTGGATCAATCACAGGACATCAGGTTTTGTATACCCCTATAATTTTCTCTGAATTTTTTGGCTTAGCCACTGGAGAAGATGATATTGAATTGTCTAGTTCAGAATTTGGATATTATGCTTGATAGAATGGGTCACAAATAAGGAAACCCTAACCACTTATTGAAAAAGAATTTTTCTATAGAATATAAATTTCTAGCCTATGTGGTTGGGAAAGTTCTTCTGTGTAAATAATCTGCTGATGACTATGTCACCAGGCACCAATTTCTATTGATGTGTGCTCTGGTTGATTAGAAGAACATTAAATGGGGGACAATTTTGTTTGATTCCTTTAAGAATAAGATTAACAAGAAGGATGTGAGTTATGACAAAATTTTAGGTATTTTTCTCCAAACCAAATGCCGAGAGATCTTGGACTCTCAAACTATGCATATCAATGCATCCAAAATGATTACTTCTGCTATGTTTGGAAAGTAGGAGAGGGTGATTTCTAAGCCTCCTAGGGATGAATCATCTAGGGTAGCTTCTAAAAACACAAGAGCTATCCCAGCTGCTCTCCCAACTCTAGAAGAAAACTCTCACATTGTGTCTTCCACTCCACAATCTACACATCATTACTCTCCTCCTTCCACACCACCTACTCTACAAACTACTTTGCTTGAATAAGTTATATCATCAACTTTCCATGTTCATTCCCCAGTTGATCAGTCACCACTATAACTTAATCTATTTGAAGAAATTCCATCCATAATTTTTCATGCAGAATCCCCAATTCATCAGTCACTTCACTCATCTCCACTTCATTCATCTCCACCTCATTTCTCTCCACTTCATTCATCTCCAACTCATTCATCTCTACCTCAATTATCTCCACCTCACTAACCCATCCAGGAGATAATTCATGATGACATTCCCCATGTCATCAATCTTCCATCTGTACCACATGCTGTCTTTCAGTGCATTAACTATGCTAACAAATCAGCTCCCTCCTCTTCCAATCCATCCACTGCATCTACTCAAAATTCATATGAGTTTATGTATCTGCATTTCTCTACTATTTCCACTCAACTTCTTGATTTCATAACTCCTACCCTCAAACAGCTGTTGGATATAGCTTTGGCTCCTGTGGTGTCCTCCATTGCTAAACTCTCTTCAAAATAGCCTCTTCCCATTCTGTCCCTTCTTCTGGGGGCCTAGATTCAGTTATTCCTAGATCTAGACAGGGGGAGATGCATGATGAAGACGCTCCAGTTATAGTTGCAGCAGTAAAAGCTCCAGTTCCAGCTACAACAGATTTGGTTGAAGTTTAACATTTAGAAATGACTGAAGTCATCTCAGTTGAGGATGAGTTGACATCAGTTCCAGAAGTTATTACTGTTGGTGATGTCATTATTAATCCTACAGTTAATTTATATTACTTATTTAAAAGATTTTGATTTACTACACAGTTATATTCCTAGTCTACCAGTTTTTGAAGAAGATCTCTCTAGAGCATCAGTGTGTTAAACTGCTCTTATTGATCCCATGTTTTAAAACAGCTTAGATCCAATCCCAGAGCTACTTTTACCAGTGTTAATCGAGTCTCACAGACTATTTATGATATAACAGATATTATGGAGCAGGATTATTCCGCTTCTATATGAACAGCCAGAGGATCAGTCTGTTGATCATACTAATTTATATAAATAAATTGATAAATTATATGATCGGGCAGAGGAACAATCTGATGTCCATATAGATTCTGATGATTTAGAAGAATCTAATTCAAAGAAAAGAAAATCCTGGAAAAAGGCTCCAGTCAAGGTTGCTCCTCAACCTTCATCTACAGATGATATCCCTTATTATATTCTTCATGAGATTACTCTTACACCAGACCATCCGCATTGGATGAGGTTCTCTAAAAATGAGCAGAAAAGGAGGAAGAAAATGAAGAGGAATCATTCACCTCCAAAGTCTTGGATAGGTCCTCCTCCTCCTCCAGTAGCAGGATCAGTAGGTAGTTTATCTTCTTTTTAGAGGCCCTTTTCACATTATTCTAGACCAAATCAGTACAGGCAGGACATACCTACAAGGTCTAAGTCTTATAAGAGTCAGAGCAATCAACAACATTGAAGCCAAGGAGGACAGCTTCTCCTATAATTGAACCAGAGCTAGATGCTGTTTACAGGATGGCTAGGTTCAAGGACCAAGTTGCTATTGCTCAGATAAAGAAAGAAAGCACTGAAGGTAAGGACACTTCTCAATTTACTACAATGTCCTTTTACAGGCAACATGAACTGGAAAAATATCAGAAGAAAAGCTTATTCAATGTTGAGAAATACATGAGCTTGCAAGCAAGAATCTGTTGTTCGTCCAACCTCTTCCCAAAAAATTATTGGAGTTCAAGATCTAAAGCTAAGCAAAAGAGAGTCTAAAGATCCAACTAGAAAGCTGATTTTCACCAAATCTTATTCAAATTCTTCTTAAGCTGCACCTTAGAAGGACTCGTAATTTTTGATTATAACTTTGAACTTTGTTTTTATGTGTAACACCCCAAAGCCTAGAATTTGGCAAAATTTTGGTGACATGGCCTGGGACACGGGCATGTCCCAGGGCGTGTCCTTCTCGGGTGAGCAGTCGACGAGTGGTCGACAAAACTTTGGTCGATGATTGTGGAGTACAGAGTACACGGCCTGTGACACGGGCGTATCACAGGGTGTGTCCTTGCGATCGGCGAACTCAGCCCGACGATGTTTGGCTGGGGCGTGTCTAGTGTCGTATATGGGCACAGGGCCTGGGACACGGGCGTGTCACAGGCCGTGTGACTCTCGGGTTGATTTCGATGTTGTGCATCATGAAGAACACGGCCACAGACACGGGCGTGTCTGTAGGAGTGTCAGGTGACACAGCCCGTGACACAGCCATGTCACATGGGCATGTCAATGGATTGGATAAGTCGGTTGAGCACCGCTTGAGGTACACGGCCTGGGACACGGGCCTATCACAGGCCGTGTCAGGCAAAAATTGAGATTTTGTGGCAAAATTGTGGCCGTCCGTTCCTTCAGCTGGGATCCAATGGTTGAGCTGCCTCCCTGCTTCCTTAAGGTTGAGACTTGAGAAGGAAAGTCTCATTTTATTATTGCCTTCATCTTTCTACAAGTTAGAGAGGGAAAGAGAGAGGAAGAAGGAGGAGGAGGAAGTGGAGCTGGTCACCGGTGGTGCTGCGAGATTCCGACAAGAGATCCAAGGCCATCTTTGCAGAGAAAAAGCTGTTGCGGTTCGTTCTAGCCAGTTAGGAGCTCATGGTACCGAAGCGGTCATCAAGGGTAACGACCTTTCTTCCTAGCCATGTGAAGTCTTCATTTTTGGTATATGCATATGATTCCCCCACCCAAGGGTGGCTGATCATGGGAGTCTTTTGGGTTGATTCATGGAATCCCCAATCATTTGGCATATAGATCCGGAAATGGAGTACGGAATAGGCATGCTGTGTGAATCTCATCTGGACAGGTTGGTCTGGATTGGTGATGTTGCATATGCACTAGAGAAGACTCCATGATAAACGTTGTTTAGGAGTCGATGGGTTAACCCTGTGAAAGGCGGTAGCAGGAAGTACTGGATTGGTAGTCCAGGAAAATACCCTTGTAATGCTTGTGATGCCTGTGCTATTGGGTTGTACCTGTGAAAGGAAGTAGCAGGAAGTACTGGATTGGAGGTCCAGGAAATACCCTTTGTAATGCTTGATGTTCATGGGTGGAACTATGAAGGGAAGTAGCCGGAAGTACTGGCGTTGTAAGACATGGAAATACCCTTAACATTTGTAATATGGTGGGGTCATACCTGTGAAGAGAGTAGCAGGAAGTACTGGTGTGCCCAGGAAAGACCCGCTGATGTGTGAGATGAAATGTGTGTAAGATTAAGTACTGGTGCGCCCAGAAAAGCACCCAGGCTTGAATGCCAAACAGGTTCGGTGAAACTGACCCGCGCCTTTATATAGCCGCGAGTCTGTTGTGCTCGGTGATGGCAATACGATTTGAGCAACAGGGGGGGTGCATGATCCGACCTGCGTTATGTCCGTCCGATGCGAGACCAGAAGGTGCATTGTATTAGAGCTCACAACGAGAGTCGTAGTCCTACGCGCCATGACACAATGGGGGGCTACGGGCTAATCCCGGTGCATTATGAATAGAACTCCCGCTGCACGCCATGGAGTGAAATGATCAATGTTTTACCGTTGGGTTGTGACCCTGATACGGTGGTGGGCAACTTGTTCGCCGGTACACCAAGAATGTGCCCTGAGTGCACGAATCATCGGGCCGCGTGGCTGACAGTTGTGATGGAATGTATGCGCATGAGAGCACATTGGATGAAATATATATGCTTGTGAAATGCTATGCCTGCAAGGAAGGAAAACCACCGCCCCGAGAAAAGGGGTGGGGTCATTATAATTTGGTCAGCTGAATGCTGACCGTTCCCTGTTTGCCACCGATGGGTGGGTGGTCCCTGTGTAGGGGCTGGAGAGCCAAGTGGGATGCATTAAGGCTGAATTCCCTGCTGTTGTTGCTACTACTGCTAGCCCTCGAAAGCTAACCTTTTAAATGCTGTGTTTTATTTATACGTGGTCGGCCTGCGCGCTAATGTTTGATGACACTATTGTGTAAATCCCTGTAAGGCCATAAGGCCAACTGTTTGTATTTGTAAAACATTCCTATGTTATATCTAAATGAAGAGCTTTTATATGCTGTATATTCAGGTGTGGAGTTCAAGTTTAGTGTTTAGGCTTCCTCTATAATGCAATGTGTTAGGGTGCGCTGCGCTACTCTGATATCATACCGTAACTTCACCGCCAGTTTTGTGGAATATGCTGTGGGGCCTCGGTCAGACCTTCTAGTATATACTATGTAAATGGATGGGGATGTTACATTTTCGGTATCATCTCTCTTGGTCATTCCCTTTCGAAGTCATGGTCGACTTCTTTGGTGGGGTGGTGTGCACGTGTCTGTGCGAACCAAGTTAACACGATTGAACTCCTGAATGTCCACTATAGGAATGCAAATACATGTGTTTGAGGAACCTGCATGTTCCTACCTTGTTGTTATTGCTTGTGCACAGTTGCTAATGTGTGTGTCTTGTTCACCTATATTTGATACGGAGTGGAGCTGTGCAGTCGGAGCCCCAGCGTTCTGATGAAAGTACGGCACCAGCCGAGGTGCCTAAACCTCCACCATCCGCGAAAACTGTGCGATTAGTTACCGAGGTTTTGTTAGCCATGATACAAGCCCAGCCGATTGGGCAGGCACAACCAGTAGTGAGGACAAAACAGGTGGCGGCGAGGCCAGAACCTGTTGCAGCTGTAGAACCTCGAGCAGCTGAGAAGCAGTTGAATAAATTTATGAGCTTTCATCCGCCTACGTTCTTGGGAGTGGGATCTCCTGCGCAGGCTGAAGATTGGTTGTCACGCATAAAGCGGATAATGATAGCAACTGGATCGGTGGAACATCAGAAGGTCACCTTAGCCACCTTCTTGTTGGAAGGAGAGGCGCGTTTATGGTGGGATGAGATGGAGCTACATCACTTCGCAGGGAGACCATTAACACAAGTGTTGATGGAGGAATTATCTAGACTCTTCTTGGCAAAGCACCTCCCGACGGCACAGTGTATTGCCATGGAGAATGAATTCCAAAGGCTAATGCAGGGTGAAGGCAGTGTTGAAGCTTACCTGCATGAGTTTACACGCTTGGGGCGGTATGCGGGTTTGATCTTTGCTGATGAGCAAAGGAAGACAAATAGGTTCAACGAAGGTCTGCGGGAGGAGTTGAGGTTCCTGCTTTCTAGTTTGGTGAACCATGGCTTCAAGGCATTGGTCGACACTGCGTGCGCGCTAGAAAAATAAATGAAGAGGGTACAAGGGAAGTGGGCCTTGGCTGTGACACAGCCGTAGTTTAAGGTGCCCCAACTGGCGAAGTCATTTTATAAGAAGAGATGGGGTAAGAAGTCCAAGATGGCTGGACAAGCTCCTTCTTCGGTTGCCTCGGGAGCAACGTCGGGGGCCACCTCAAGGCCGGATACTCGTACATGCTTTAATTGTGGATGGGTGGGGCATATAGCCCGTGATTGTCGGGTGCCACCAAAGAGTGAAAAGAAGGCGGGAGCGTCGTATGTGGAAAAAGGAAAGGCTGTTGGGTTTCTCTATGAGGATGGCACAACACTTGTGCACGCAATGGAAGAATAAAAACATCAAGAAAACCCAAAAGAGATGGGATCGGGCCATGGTAGTTGAATCAAGAAGTTAACAAACAACTAGGCAAAAATTACCTCGGTGGCGTTGAGTCACAACTCAACGGAGATGCTCCAAGCTTCATGTTGTTGCCGGTGGCGAGTTCTACGTGGAATGATATCCACGTCTCTGTAGAAATCCACACGAGCGGGAGAACGACGACCGTTCCGTCGCACGGATGATCGGGAAGGAGAGTGACCGCACCTTGCTCTTCCACGGACTGCTAGGTCTGCGCCAGGAATAGCAACACCAGCGACAATCGCCGGAGAGGAGGAGGTCGACGGAGCGAACACGGCGGCGGAACCCTTCCGTCGCACGGGATTCGGGATCGGCGGAACGAACGAACGCGGAACGGCTTCCGTCGATCGATTCGATCAGCTATCGATTTGATCAGAACTAATTCCCGAAAAACCCTAAGTGTCTATTTATACCAAAGGCATAAACAGACTTAGCAATATCGCTATCCGCAGACCACCCAGAAATTAGGGTTTCAGAATCGGCGAGAATCACCTAGCAGATTCGGTGAGAATCAATCGGCGAGAATCACCTAGGATCGGCGAGAATCACCTACGATCGGCGAGAATCAGTTAGGATCAGCGAGAATCAGTCGGCGAGTATCACCTAGGATCGGCGAGAATCAGAGTACAATACTCGACGATTCATGTCGAATGTGGGTTGACGATACTCGTCGACCGTCGACCGTGGGTTGACGATACTCGTCGATTCACATCGAACGTGGGTCAATGATTCACGTCGATCGGCGAGAATCAGAGTACCAATCCTCGACGATTCTCGTCGACCCTCGGTCGACTATTCTTACCAATCCTTCAAGGCAACATTTGCCCAACCCGACGATCCTTTAAGGCAACACTTTGCCCATAACCCCATTCAGGTCGGTGATTGGTAACCTTTACCAACACAGTCAATCATCCAACTTCTCCACATCTCTTATGTGCGACCCTGCAGGCTCATATCGCGTTGGCAGTGAGATTACATGTTTGACCACTTCTAGATCACCATGGTAACTCCAACAGTCTCCCACTTGATCTTGAAAGTATCAAACCAAAAACCTCACAAACAATGAGCGACATCTAGCAATGCATCATTGCTCCCCAAGCAATAAGAGTTTATAACTCATAAGCCTTTATGACCAATGTATCAGCGTTGTCTTTGTCCCTTTGTCCCTTACATCCGGAAAGAACTAGAGGCATGGACCGTGTCACCCTCGTAATAGCTCAATCCAAGTTTCTTGATCCAGGATGGACTTCCAGAGAATGGTGAGTCCAATATCACATATTGACTCAACCAAGCATGGCCATGCATTTCTCAGTCCAGTTCCATCAAGGGGCCCATGGATGCAACTCCTGTCATACAGGAGGACAAATCCCATATCTGCTCACATACAAACACCCAAATGATTCGTAACATCCCCAACAACCACCCTTATCATCAACCTTTCTCAAGGAAGACTTTAGATGGCATCAAAGCACGCTCTTCCTCACTTGATGAATGCTGTGACTTCAGGTCAAAGGACCACAACACCATTGTCAATTGAGACCTACTCGTGACACGATTGGATGACAATCCACAGAGTAGTCTCAGGTTGGGTCTGTCTAGTACAACTTGTTCACTAACAAGTACCCACGTGATGACTTGATATCACAATATCATGACCTGTGAGAACCGGTCATCAGTCAACTCACGTGCTAGACTTTCATGTACCATCATCACCCTTAGCTTCTATGATGATACTCGACCAGGGACCTTTTAAGAATGAAGCTTCAAATAAATCATAGGCTCTCACATTCAAGTCACGTACTTGATGTCCCATGGAAGCGAACATTCTAAGGGTATCTATTATGTTAACATTTAACTATCATATAGAAAGAAAAACTCATAATAAAAGAACTTGCCATTAATTGTAAGAGAAAAACTAGGTACACTGTTCATCATATGAACAAATGGCCAACAAAATACATGTTTACATGCAATCAACAAGATTCTCACTAGAGTTGATCATTTAGGTATCGTATACCCATCGATCTAGTATGACCATCATGCTTTCTCTGCGCGAGAGGCTTTGTCAGTGGATCCGCAATATTCTCCTCAGTCGGCACTCTGCAAATGTTCACATCTCCTCGTTCGACAATCTCACGAATAAGATGAAACCGCCGAAGTATGTGCTTGGTGCGCTGATGGGATCTAGGTTCCTTAGATTGTGCAATTGCACCATTGTTATCACAGTAGAGAACTACGGGACCAACAATGCTAGGAACTACATCAAGCTCGCCGATTAATTTCCTAATCCATACAGCCTCCTTCGCCGCATTAGCTGCAACGATATAATCGGCCTCTATTGTAGAATCAGCAACTATCTCTTGCTTGGAACTCTTCCAGCTCACAGCTCCTCCATTCAGGCAAAACAAAAAACCTGACTGAGACTTGGAGTCGTCTCTATCAGTTTGGAAGCTAGCATCCGTGTAACCACTTACAACGAGCTCTTCCTCTCCACCATACACCAAGAACACATCCATAGTCCTTCTCAAGTACTTCAGGACATTCTTGACTGCAATCCAGTGACACTCACCGTGGTCTGACTGATACCTGCTAGTCATGCTCAAAGCAAAGGAGACGTCGGGTCGAGTACATAACATCGCGTACATGATTGATCCAATTGCCGAATCATATGGAATCAACTTCATGCGGTCCTTATCTTCACAAGACTTTGGACACTGGTCCTTAGAGAGATTCACACCATGAGACATGGGCAAAAATCCTTTCTTGGACTCAAGCATGTTGAACCGCTTCAACACCTTTTCGATGTACGTACTCTGGGTCAAACCCAGCAACTTCTTCAATCTATCTCTATAGATCTTAATACCGAGTATATAAGTCGATTCACCCAAATCCTTCATTGAAAAGCAGTTCCCTAGGTTGTTCTTAACAACTTTCAGGGTAGGAATGTCATTCCCAATCAACAGTATGTCATCTACATACAATATTAAGAGGACAACAATGCTCCCACTGATTCGCTTGTAAACACAAGGCTCATCTTCATTCTTAATGAAACCAAACTCTTTGATTTTCTCATCAAAACGAAGATTCCAACTTCGAGAGGCTTGTTTCAGTCCATAGATGGACTTATTCAGCTTGCATATTTTAGTGGCTTCATCTGGGGATACAAAACCCTCGGGTTGTGTCATATACACTTCCTCAAGGAGGTTTCCATTAAGGAAAGCCGTTTTGACATCCATTTGCCAGATCTCGTAGTCATAATATGCAGCAACAGCAAGCAATATCCTTATGGACTTCACCATGGCAAACAGGGGAAAAGGTCTCATCATAGTCAATACCATGAATTTGCTTGAAACCCTTAGCCACCAGTCTCCCTTTGAATGTCTGTACATTCCCATCCATGTCGGTCTTCTTCTTGAAGACCCACTTGCACCCTATGGGTCGTACCCCTTCAGGTGGTTCCACCAAGTTCCAAACTTGGTTTGCATACATGGAGTCCATTTCGGATTTCATAGCCTCAAACCATTTGTTGGAGTCCGGTCCATTCATAGCCTCTTGGTAGGTTGCTGGTTCATCATCATGATCCATAAGCGACACATTACCTATTTGAGACACGATAAATCCATATCTCTCAGGCTCAAACCTCGGTCTACCAGATCTACGTAGGACATGTGTTCCTTGAGCAGGTTCTCTAGCTACAACATCTTGTAGTCCTGTCTCAGAATCCAATTCCAATTCATTCACTACATTTGGTTCTTGAACTTCTTCAAGCTCTACCTTTTCAGTCTTTCTTGATAAGAACTCTTTCTCCAAGAAGACACCAGTCCTTGAGACAAACACTTTGCCCTCAGACGGTAGGTAAAAGTAATACCCTTTCATTTCCTTAGGATATCCCACCAGATAACATTTATCCGATTTGGATTCCAGCTTGTCAGGCATTTGACGTCTTACGTATGCGTCACAGCCCCAAATTTTAATGAACAACATACTAGGACGCTTCCCAGTCCATATCTCATATGGTGTCTTCAGAACCGTTTTCGGTTGAGCGCGATTCAATGTCATTGCAGCAGTCTCTAAAGCAAAACCCCAAAAGGAAACATGGAAGTCTGCATGACTCATCATCGAACCTACCATGTCTAACAGAGTACGATTTCTCCTCTCAGACACACCATTATGTTGTGGTGTTCTAGGTGGAGTGAGCTGTGATACAATACCACACTCTTTCAGATGATCACGGAACTCATGACTCAGGTATTCGCCACCTCGATCAGATCGGAGTGCTTTAACCCTTTTACCCAATTGGTTTTCTACTTCATTCTTGAACTCTTTGAACTTTTCAAAGGTCTCGGATTTGCACTTCATAAGATACACATATCCGTATCTACTGAAATCATCAGTAAATGTAACAAAGTAGAAATACCCACCTCTAGCCATGGAACTCATGGGTCCGCATACATCACTATGTACAACACCCAAGAGATCCTCAGCCCTCTCAGTATAACCAGTGAAATGAGCTTTAGTCATCTTGACTAACAAACAAGATTCGCATCACTCAAATGATTCATAATCAAATGAGTCCAAAAGTCCATCTCTATGGAGCTTGGATATGCGCTTCTCGTTGATATGGCCCAAACGACAATGCCAGAGAAATTTAGGGTTCGAGTCATTTGTTCTTAGTCTTTTATTATTTTCTACATTACAGATCAGATGGTCCAAGTTCAAAACATAAAGACCATTAAACAATTGGGCTACAGCATAACAAACATCATTCTTAAATATAGAATAATAGTTGTTCTTAATTATAAAAGAAAATCCAATCATGTCCAAACATGAAATAGATATAATATTTCTAGTTATGGCCGGAACAAAATAACAATTATCTAGTTCTATTACAAGCCCACTGGGCAAAGAAAGACGGTAAACCCCTACGGCTACAGCAGCAACTCTTGCTCCATTGCTGACGCGGAGGTCTACCTCCCCTTTACTCAGCAATCTTCTCCTTCTCAGTTCCTGCACATTTGTACAAATGTGAGAACCACATCCGGTATCCAATACCCAAGATGAAGGAGCAGAAAGGTTTATCTCTATAACATGAACATTTGAAGCGGAAGTCATACCTCCCTTCATTTTCTGCAGACCTTCAATGTACGAAGGACAGTTCCTCCTCCAATGACCAGCCTTGCCACAGTGGTGGCATTTCCCTTCCTTCACCGTGCTTTTCTTTTTCATCAGTGCAGAAGACTTGGGCTCAAGAAATGACTTAGGTCCCACATTCGTCTTCTTAGAGCCCTTGGCCTTGCCCTTGCCCTTATGCACCATCAGTATGGGGCTGGCAGGCTTGGCCTTCTTCATATTGATTTCGGCAGTTCTCAACATGCCAAGGAGTTCAGGCAGTGTCTTGTCTATTTCATTCATGTTGTAGTTCAAGACGAACTGCTCATAACTGTCCGGCAACGATTGCAGGATCAGATCTGTGGCCAACTCTTGACCAAGAGGAAAACCCAGCCTTTCAAGGTTCTCTATATACCCAATCATCTTGAGTACGTGAGTCCCTACTGAGCCTCGAACTCCCATCTTGCACTGAAACAACGCTTTTGTGACGTCGAACCTCTCTTGACGAGCCTGCCCTTGAAACATTTTCTTGAGATGCTCGTTAATCTCCTTACACAACATGTTCTCATGTTGCTTCTGTATCTCAGAGTTCATAGTGGCAAGCATAAGGCATTCGACATCTAAAGCATCATAAGTATACTTCTTATAAGCATCCTTCTCAGCACGGGAAGAGTTCCCGGTCGGCACCTCGGGGGCTTCTTCTTTCAAGACATAGAGCTTTCGCTCTTGCCTGAGAACAATTCTCAGGTTCCTGTACCAGTCCATGTAATTAGTCCCACCGAGCTTATCCTTCTTAAGGATAGCTCTCAGAGACAACGTGGAGTGTGAAACACTTGCCATGGAATTCTACAAGAATTTATGCAGAATAAAATCGGCACCAAAATTTCAAATACAATTTATTTTAATTTGGACTTCAATTAAAACACTCCCACTATTTTATTCGAAATGATAGCCCTCACTAACAATTCGGAGAGTTCATGCGAGCTACTCTCTTAGTGGACAAGATCCGTATTTCACCAACACAATGAGTCAGCTTTGGCTTTCCTCTCACGATGCGGTTATTTAGGTAGGCAACGCTTGCCAATTGCATCCTCATGTAATTCTTGTATGGTTGGTGAATAACTCCTTACTCGCATCCATCATATGGTGCATGCCAACCCTATGCCTCTAGGAACTCAACCTTTGAGGTCACCTAGTTAAGCTGGACCCGATGTCGACAGTGGGATATCACAATTATCCGCTCTCACCCTTACCAAGATAGATTAATGCACCTTGATTTGGCAAGCCCACACTTCATCGATCGAGGCAGGAAGAGTGTCATCCATCGGAAGGCATCCGAACACTTAATATTTGATGAAGGGATTTTAATTATAGGTTAACAGTTAACCATGATCAACATTTGATCGATGTGCACATCCAAAGAAAAACAATTTTTCTAAAACCACATGCATCCGTTATGTGCACAACCTGACACCATCAACATTTGATGGAAGGTAGGGCTAAATCTGAACATCCGGAAACTTCCAAATCCTCAGATTTACATGCATTGGACAAAAGCAAAGACAACTCAACTTAAAGCAGTAGACATGCTCATCTCTCTTTGTTGGATTCAAAATCCAAAACAAATTCGAGGGATGGTTACTGCTAAGGAGACTACAATTTCTAACAATTAGAAATTTCCACGCAATCCCAGACGTTCTTGGCGGGGTACCAAGACTAAATCTAGACATTTAGAACACTTCTAAATCCCTAGGTTTACACGCACTGGAATAACAAAACTTCCAATACAACAATCATGGCCGAACCTCGCTTTGATACCACTGTTGGGTTTCTCTATGAGGATGGCACAACACTTGTGCACGCAGCAGAAGAATAAAAACATCAAGAAAACCCAAAAGAGATGGGATCGGGCCATGGTAGTTGAATCAAGAAGTTAACATACAACTAGACAAAAATTACCTCGGTGGCGTTGAGTCACAACTCAACGGAGATGCTCCAAGCTTCGTGTTGTTGCCGGTGGTGAGTTCTACGTGGAATGATATCCACGTCTCTGCAGAAATCCACACGAGCGGGAGAACGCCGACCGTTCTGTCGCACGGATGATCAGGAAGGAGAGTGACCGCACCTTGCTCTTCCACAGACTGCTAGGTCCGCGCCAGGAATAGCAACACCAGCGACAATCGCCGGAGCGGAGGAGGTCGACGGAGCGAACACGGCGGCGGAACCCTTCCGTCGCACGGGATTCGGGATCGGCGGAACGAACGAACGCGGAACGGCTTCCGTCGATCGATTCGATCAGCTATCGATTTGATCAGAACTAATTCCCGAAAAACCCTAAGTGTCTATTTATACCAAAGGCATAAACAGACTTAGCAATATCTCTATCCGCAGACCACCCAGAAATTAGGGTTTCAGAATCGGCGAGAATCACCTAGCAGATTCGGTGAGAATCAATCGGCGAGAATCACCTAGGATCGGCGAGAATCACCTAAGATCGGCGAGAATCAGTTAGGATCGGCGAGAATCAGTTGGCGAGTATCACCTAGGATCGACGAGAATCAGAGTACAATACTCGACGATTCATGTCGAACGTGGGTTGACGATACTCGTCGACCGTGGGTTGACGATACTCGTCGATTCACGTTGAACGTGGGTCGACGATTCACGTCGATCGGCGAGAATCAGAGTACCAATCCTCGACGATTCTCGTCGACCCTCGGTCGACTATTCTTACCAATCCTTCAAGGCAACATTTGCCCAACCCGACGATCCTTTAAGGCAACACTTTGCCCATAACCCCATTCAGGTCGGTGATTGGTAACCTTTACCAACACAGTCAATCATCCAACTTCTGCACATCTCTTATGTGCGACCCTGCAGGCTCATATCGCGTTGGCAGTGAGATTACATGTTTGACCACTTCTAGATCACCATGGTAACTCCAACAAAGGCATTGGTGGAGTCTTCTGCCTCGTAGGCACAGCTCCGTGTCTGCAATCTTGGCCTGCAGGAGGCCATTAAGAAGAGTGACGTCGTCATAGGTATGAGTTAAGTTATTGAGTTTTGTATTGCTTGCATGCTTTGTTTATTGCCTATGCGTATGTGGCTTGTGTGTGTGATATGTGTAATGCCCCCACTCATCACGTGGCATATAACGGTGGGTCTGGTCGGGGCCCCACGCCATATGTCACAGACAAGCGGCGGAATTACATGTGGAAATCAAAATCTACTCGCATCCTAGCTCAAAACATTCTAGCGCAGCATTTTAAGTTACCATGAACTCAACTCAAAGAATGTCCACTACGATATAAACTCCACAAATATATCAACATCAGGAATGTATATAACTCACACACACTGGCCTTAAGGCCTTACAGGTTTCTCTTTACACAAATACATTTTCGTACATCGCCACGCAGGCCGGCCACACATGAAATCCAAACACACATCACATGGCCTTCAAGGGCCTTTAGCAGTAATCATTCCATTCTGCTCATTTCAATTCAAGCAGCAGCACCTGCAATTAGCGATCCAATCCAAAATGGAAAATAAAGTAATGGTCAGCATTAGCTGACCCATTATAACGACCGTACCCCTTACTCGGGGCAGCGGTACCTTCCTTGTATGCATTGAAATCATATTCCATATCAATCTACCAATCACAACCATATCACAAATGCCGGTATCCACCAGATGGTCCGTGCTCTCAGGGCACCTTTTTGGTGAACCAGACATACCAATCGTTCAACGCCAATCAGAGGTTTTTAACTTGTTGGCTGGGCGGTTCAATCCTAGTCCACTAGTGCGCAGGCCGGTGACATCCCGTCCATACCACCAAGGGGTACTAACCTCCCAGCATCCACAAACATAACCAGAGCAGATCGACCCACCCACTTGGTGTACCAAGCCGGGTTTGTCGCTGCTCCCCAGGCATTACCACCAATCGACACCTCACATATTTCCTGATCGACCCACCCTTGTGGTGCAGCAAGTCGGGTGCTCGCTTCCCGGGCATGCCACCAATGGATCCTTTCTCTATCTCGATCAACTCACCCTAGTGGTGTAACAGGCCGGGTTTATCTTGATCTCCCCAGGCGTGCTACCAATTGATCTCTCATCACAACTAGAAGCTTATGCAAAGTCTCCTTACATCCATAATCCACATCCAATCATACATTCAGTCCACAACACATAAACCTTTCATCACATCAAATCCACGGAGTCTTCTCCGGTTTACCCATGATCATCACCAATCCAGACTACCCGTCCAGATAGGTTTCACACAGCATGCCTATGCCGTACTCCACACTTCCGGCTCTAGATTCAAACTCAACCATGGAATCGCTTACAAAATCCACCTCTTGGTGGAGGATCCCATGCACATGCATAAAGAAAGGACTTCGACGTCCAAGAAGGAGATCGTTACCCTTGAAGATCGCTTTGGTGACATGAATCAGCCGGATGGAAATCACCGCCTCGGCTTTGCCTTCACAAATTCCGAACTCGGATCTAACTTTCGCACTCCGCAGCTCCTCCAAGCGATAGTTTTCCCTTCACTTACATCCTTCCCTTGACCTCTCTTCTCTCTCTCTTTGAGAATAAGAATGAACATGAGGGAAGAAACCTCATTCTCGGCCCTTTTATCCACATGGAAGAAGCCTGCACCATTAGATCCAGAACATGGAAATGAATGACCAGAAAACTCTGACAAAATCAGTTTTCGGGCCTGACACGCCCTGTGACACGCCCGTGTCACAGGGCGTGTACCTTAAGCGGCACGCGAACCGACTCATTCAGACTTATCCAAAATAGAACACGGCCAGGGTACACGCCTGTGTCGGCCCAGTCACGCCCATGACACAGGGTCTGACACCCACTCGACACCTACTCGAGAGAAAATTGTCGACCTCTCGACATGGCGGGACACGCCCTGTAACACGCCCGTGTCATAGGTCGTGTACCCCTTGCTTGCCAATCGACGATCGTCGAGCGCAGTTCATCGACCAGAAGGGACATGCCCTAGGTCATACCCACTGTCATGCCCGTGTCACAGGGCGTGACCTCCCGAAAACTTCATCGACCGAATTTGGTCGACCACGCGCCCAACTGCTCAACCCGAGTGGGACACGCTCTGGGACACGCCCGTGTCCCAGGCCTTATCACCCAATTTTTCACATTCTGAAATTTGGGCTGTTACAACCCTCCCCTCCTTCAAATAAATTTCGTCTATGAAATTGCACAGAGGAAGGAAAACAACAACCAAACTGTTATGACATCAAAATAAAATGTTACAACAACCTTTGTCCTGTACAACCTCGACATGTGCACATTTACCCACAGTTTCAGCTACTGATCTCTAGCCACAAACATGTTATATTCCCTCAAACAACATATACATATATCATAATAGATCGATCACTTCAATTGCACCAAGTGTGCACCAACATTTCAAACATGTAACACGACATATAACATATAACGTATATGCACACAACCACCGCATTAGTCATTGCCGTATATACAACATTATTCACATCACCAAAGTGATACAAGTCATTATTCTTACATTCGCCCAGCCTCCCGATTTTGCATTTCTCGTGTAAGAGCCAAATTAAACACTCGAGGCTGAATTTCACCAATTGAGCATTACAGCTCTTGTACTTCCAAATTATGCAATCGAGGTTGCGTCCAGGATGCAGATGACTCGGCCACTGCTTTACCCTTGTCTTCATACGACGCACCTATCTTTTTCTCACTCCCCGAAGGTGTATTCCAACAAAATTTAGCAATATGTCGTTGCTTCCCATAATTAAAACATAGACGTTTATCAACACGTCCTTGCCCATAAGTTGCCCCCGAAGAAACAGTCGACGGAGCTGATTCAGCAGGCCAGAACTTTTTCTTATCTCGTCTTCTCAACTCCGACTGCTCTGACTGTGGAACTTTAAACTCTGATTTCTTCACTGCCGGTCTCTTCTTCTCTTGTACCCGTTTCAAATCTTTCTCCAGGGCACGGGCTATATCCACCAATGCTTGGAAGCCTTGGTTCACCGAACTCGGGAGTACCAACCTCAACTCATCCCGCAGTCCCTCATAAAAACGATTTGTCTTTCGCGCTTCCTCCGCGAAGGTAGACCCCGCATATCGCCCTAGTCTGGTAAACTCATGCAGGTATGTATCAATATCAGCCTCACCCTACACCAGTCGTTGAAACTCGTTCTCCATCGCAATCTGCTCCGACACCAGCAAATACTTGGCAAGAAACAATCTGGAGAATTCCTCAATTGAAACCTCCACTAAACCTCGAACTGCCAAGTTATGTACCTCCATCTCATCCCACCACATTCTCGCATCTCCTTCCAGCAGAAAAGTGGCTCAGGTCACTTTTTGCTCTTCTGCCGTCCTGATTGCAGTCAGGATCATCTTTACTCGAGCCAACCAATCTTCCGTCTGTATTGGGGAAATCGCCCCACCAAACATAGTTGGATGAAACTCCATAAAGTGCTTCAGGGACTCATCCGTTTCTTGCTCATCCATCACAACTGTCGCGCGCTCTTGCGTTGCACCAGGCCGTACTGGCACCCCTGCAGGTCTTGCCTGCCCAGTCGGCTGTGCCTGTAACACTGCTAGCACCATTTCCGTCACCACCCGTATGGTCTTCGCCGAAGGAGGCGTAGGCGCTTCAACGGGTACTGCACTATCATCGGATCGCCGGGGCTTCGACTGCCCAGCACCACTCCTCGCCACCTAGCAATGTACAAAACACCATTAATCAGCCATGTCATAATGGTCATTATACATTGCCTACACACTCATGCCCCTTACGTGGATGAAATACATTCCTAGTGGACATTCGTGAGTTTAATTATGTTCTCACCTCCCAAACAATCTGAAACCTGGCTCTGATACCACTTTGTAACGCCCCCACTCATCACATGGCATGTAATGGTGGGTCCCGCCGGGGCCCCACGCCATATGTCACAGACAGGCGGCAGAATTACTTGTGGTAATTAAAATATACTTGCATCCTAACTCAAAACATTCTAGCATAGCATTTTAAGTTACCATGTGTACAAAAACATGTATATCCCAGGAATGTATACAACTTCCAATTGTCCTAGCCTTACACCCCTAAGAGTGGTTTTGGCCATGACTAGGTCATGACAAAACCCTGGGAAGCCAGAAATGGGCCAAGAGATACGGAGGCCAAGGTAGGGATCACCATGGTCTGCAGATAGTAGAATTCTGAACAATAGTTTAGGATGACAATGGGGCTTCACCATGACCCCAAGACCCTACCACAACACTCCCAAACATTTTGGGAGACCCATTAGAGCCAAAAGGACCCATTAGGGCCAACCCAAGAGGCCCAGTTGACCAAGGTCAACCCTAGCCCTAAATAGGTCAACCTAGCCCACTTAGGGCCAATTGACCTACTCCTAGTCCAGAGACCATTCGACCCCACCCATGCCCTCCTAACCCTAAAGTGGGATCAATGGGTCACTAAGGACACATTGGGGTCAGCCCTAGAGGCCAGGTTGACCCAAGTCAACTCAAGCTCCTAATCTGGTCAAGGCCGAGTACCCTTACTAAGGGTATGTGACCTCCAAAGTGCAGGGTAACAAAGTCCTACCTATTTTTCTGACCCTAAGGGGAGTCAATGGGTCACTTATTTTTATTCAAGGATCCATTGGGGTAAATATTATCAACTCAGAAAAAATGGTCATGCCAAAATTTGACCCAAGTCAACTCTAGCCCTAAAATGGTCAAAGTGACCTTACCAAGGGTCAAGTGACCTTTAAGGTGCCAAGTCAACCCTACCCAACCCTACATAGATTTCACCTTAGGGGAGGCCAATGAATCACCCAGGACCCAATGGGGTCAACCTAGATGGTCAACCCGCGCGGCGATTGGCCACCGCGCCCAGTCAACCCTCATTGAGGGTCACGCCCCCTGTCAACTTAGCCCAAAAAGGGCTAACCCAAGCTCAAGCCACTTCTCCCTTAGGCTAAACCGAAGTCATTCCCATGATCATCATAATCCAGTGGGCTGCCTTCCAAATAGCTTGTGGGGTTGACTAGTCACGCCCGTGACCAGAGGTGACTAGGAGATTTTTCTATAAATTCAGAAGGAGCTTTGAATTCCTCTGGGCACCATGATAATGGAGGAGAGAGAAATGAGGAAGGAGAAGGGGGAAGTGAGAGGCCGGCCAAGGGAGACTAGTTTTTACAGCCTGTGTAACCCATTATGGCTGCAATCAATGTGTTTTTCTCCTCTAGGGGAGAGGAGTTGATTCCAGCCATTTCCCGGCCAGTTTTCTTTCCTTTTTTAAGGGGTGGGTTCAGCCCCCTCCACACAACCCGAGCCACATTTTATTTCCATTAATGAAGATAATGGCCATTGAAGAACCAGCCTCTCCCCTCCCCCAATTGCCATTTAAACACCATCAGGAAGCCGAGGGGATCATTTTGGAGCACTTACCTGGACTTTTTAGGAGATTTTTCGAGCTTTTATCCTTCCACTGTGCAGTTTTTTGCAGAAGCCGAGCGCCGCCGCCGTCGCCAATGGCATCCCGCCGCTCCTCTCGCATCCAGGCCGCCAGGAAGGTCCTCCTTATTTAATTTTTCCTCTCCTTAATTTCTCGCGGGTAGATCCTAGGAATCCTTAGGCTTGAGTTCCGGGCTCAACTTTCTTGAGCCCGTTTAATTTTTATCGAATCCGGGATTTCTCCTGGGTTCAGCAAGAAAAGTTGTTTTCAATTCGGCAACTTGCAATTTTTTAATCCGCCGGAAAACGCCTCTCCGGAGTTAAATGGCGGAGCCGCTTTATTTCGTCTGACGATAGCCACCACCTCGACGGAGGTGTTGGTGGTTTTATTTTCTTGTAGGTGGCCGGCATTTATGTCGGGGAAGGGGCTGGATTGCCGGCGGCAGAGCTTGGAAATCGCTCCAGGCAGAACCAATCCCAGCCGTTGGCTCAGTGGGGACGATGACCAGATGTCGTCGATCTGCGCCAAGATTCGTGCGGCAATTTACTGCTTTCTTCAGATCAAATACTACTCGTTTGGGTAGGAATTAAATAAAAATTATTTCATTTCTGTCACACTGGATGTATTTAAGCTTTCTTTCCTGTAATTAATGTTTAAAAATACTTAGGGACCCTGAATGGAAATTTGCCCAACATGAACATGGGACAGATGTAGCTTAAAATAATTAGGGTGTCTAGTTTGCAGCAAAAATTGTTTGGACCCTTTTGGGACACTGGATAGACCATGTGTGGGCACCCATTTTGGTGGGACATACCCTTAGGGCTAGGCAGTCACTAAATTGAGTGCCCACTCTTCACCCCAAGCCCAAGCGGGGTTCTTAGCGTTGGCTGAAATTTTGGCAGAGAGCCCGGTCTATCCTAGACATACCTAGGGCCTGCCAAAAAAGGGAATTTTTGGAACCTCCACGGAAGTCTCCGCCTTAATATTAGAAATCTATAGTTTTGGTAAAAATTTAATAATCATTAGATAAATTGTTTTTAAATAGGTGCCCTAAACACATCCAAACCCTCCCAAATTTTGGTGGGTGGTCCCTGGGCTCCATTTTCTTTTTTTATTAGGTTCCTGTATGAAATTTCATTTAGATTGGATGAGTTTTGAATAGGTTTTGACCCAACCCTATTTCCACCCGGAATACCCTATGAAGGTGCATTTTGGTCAAAAGTTGCACTTTTGGTCCAAAATTTGAGTGACGTTTTCTTAATAAAAATCACCTCAACAGAGGCTGAAATTTTAAAACCGCCGGGTCGCCGCACAGATATAATTTGACTTTTTACACTCACTTATGGAGTTTGGAGTGGATTGGACTAGGGTAGCCCTAGAATGTTAGGGTTATTTTAGGCCCTTTAGGGAAATCTAAATTTCTAGGGTTTATATATATATATAAGAAATTGGGGTCAAAAGACCTTGGATGGACTTGAAACTTGGGAATGATGTCCATAGGGTTACTATGGTCCTGTGGTTAAAATTTTAGGGCAAAAAAAATTTGGAAGACTTAAGACCCCTTAAATCCATAACCCTAGTTTAGGGCACTAGCTTTGAAACCATAAGATCTAATACCAAAACTATCTGAAAAGGCCAAAAAAAAAAAATGAGATTTTGAATGGGTAGTTGCTTAGGGCATACATGTCTCTGGAAATTTTATAATAAATTTTGGATGAATATTTTTGGTACTTTATTCACAAAGTCATATTTTATAATTTCCACTTAATATTTTATTTTATTTTTGCAGAGAACTATACTTGTGCACGTTAGGGGTGCGCACTTGATAAAACTTAGCAAAGGGGCTTATAGTCATGATCGCCCCCTACCCATCTCTGTAGGCCGAATTTTTATGAATTTTTTGCTTTTTTCTTCTCAAGAATGAGGGTTTATGCGCCTTAGTAGTTGCTTCTTTAATATTTAATTCCATGGAACCTTGGGAAATGTTGGGTTTAATATGGGGGTGTTTTCCTATGACTATTAGATTGTCTGAAAAATACAAAAATCTAATTTCAAAACTTCATCATGATGTTTCTAGTTCCCTTTTTTTTTGTGAACTTGCGCCCTACCCGCGAGTAATCGAACCAACCATTACATAATTATTGGAGACATAGTTTTTATGTGGCATCTCTCTTCCTTCATTATATTTGATTTTAGGAATTATTTTAATAAATCCTTTAGAGGTCAAGAACTAAAAAGATAAAAAATCTGAAAAATTAAAAAGATGAAAATTGGCAACCAAAAAAAAATGATATTTCTCAAAAATGTTATTTAGTGAATACAAATTTTAGGAGGCCATTACCTGTTTTCCAGAAAATCTTATGGTTCATGTTCAAATTGACTATGGCCGAATTTTAGTTTTTGAGGAAAATTCGTTTATTAATAAATAGTAGATTAAGTGTTGGGAAAAATATGATTTTCTTATAATGAATTTACCACCACTTCTATATTTATCATAATAGACCTCGTTTTTTATGTTGATAATTATCATGAGGGTACTGGATGAGTATTTCATGTACTTCCCCTTTTACGGGTCACGTAGCTTAAGTGGTCTGCACTTTTTATAGCAAAACTGCAGGATTTCATTTTTTTTGGTCTTAATATGATTCCCCCCTATTAGGGCACGTATGATGGGTCTTGATGGTGTGCTGTAAGGACAAGTGGAATGGGCTGCATCAATAATTTGGAAGATTATATATGAGTGAGTAGGGTGTGGTTTTGTCTAGGGAAAAAATTTAAAGGCGTTCGGGTCCGACGAAAGATCGTCCTACCCAAAAGAAAAAAGGAGAGTTGGAGCCTTCTTCAAATCACCCTAGCCTATTTCAATGATTAGCGTATCGAAACATTTTTTTGAGAAAATAATGGGTAAGGTTTTTTTGGATCAACCAATCTTTGTTAATAAAATAAGTACCTTGCGAAAGGGAACGCTGGGCGTAATCCCAACACATAAATTAGATTTAATTCCTAGTGCCCCGGATGTTTGAGAGCCCTTTTAATTAATTCACAGGGAATACCGGGGGCAGTCCTGGGTTAACGTATCTCCAACTGTTTAACAAGCTGAAAAGAGTAACTTAGTAATTAGGGTTGCACATTTCACAGTAAATATACACTGATGGCACGGGATGTTAGCTGGGAGCTTCGGCTCGATTGTTTGTGACGGACGTGTTGGTCTTATTTTTATTCGGGGAGCTTCGGCTCGGGTTTTGTAAATATTATCACGCTAAATTTGCATGTGCATCAGAAAGGAAAGTCAAAAATCTGCCAAAATTTGGTGTGTGGGTCACGCCCGTGGACCAGGGTCGATGACACGTCAAATAGCCGTCGACTCGGCAAGTGTGGTTAGCACTTCGCCAAGTTCAGAAGTCCTGTCACGCCGGCAAGTGTCACCGCAGGAGTCACGCCCGTGACACCAAGCCCGTTGAGGCGTACGATCCAGGTCTGACGTAGTGCTTTCATCTCGTTCGTCGAGTGTGGGCGAGGCCCAACCCACCGCCTGTCCGTCTGCCAGAGTCTACGTGTATCCTGGGAGCGTTACGGCTTTCCAGCTAGACAAGACCCGCGCGGCGAACTTTTTGTGCGCACCGCGCCCAGATCTGTGTGCCCCCGTCACTTGCAAGGGCGTGACCATCATACCCACGTGTCAGCATAAGTCAACCTTCCCGTCAGTGGAATCGCCGGACGCCTTTAGGACTGCACGCCCCCTGTCACGCCCGTGACCAAGGGCGTGCTTGTAAAGTTTATAAATTAAGGTTAATTCCTGTTCCCCTTTTGGGATATATTATAGTTATGCTGTTTGACCACCCAAACGTATATGTAGGGACTTTTTTTCTGCAAGAGACCCCTTCCTTAGTGTGTTTTTCCTGTGAAGGTTACATTAGCTTATGTGTTTTCATTTTATTGCTTTAATGCTAAACGACTACCTCTGCAATCTTATCTTTTTTTCCTCCACTTAGTCCTCCCCTTTCTTCTCTTCGGTGCCTTTTTTATAGGAGCGTGTGGGGATGATAACTTAGTCTTTTTATTTTAGTAGATGTCTTCATTTTCAATAATCATTTAGTTTTTTGATCTAAAACCCCCAGAACTATAAAAACGATTTTAAAGTGGCTTTGTCATTTTCGTTTCACTTAGACTTTTTAGTTTTGAGTAGAATTTTTCGTCCTTTTAGCTTTTCTTCCACTTTTTAGGAGTTTTTGTAGCATTATAAGAGGGGATATGTTGTTATTTTATTTTTCCAAACACTTGTATTTTTCGGGCTTTATTTTCAAAATCTTTTTCCTTATTTAATTTTTCCGCTACTCTTTTTATGCATGTTATACCGCATTCTAGCGGTAGAAATGTATTCGTTTTAATTTTTCGAGCACTTGCATTTTTGCGTTTATTTGCAAAACTTTCTTCCCGTGGAGTTATATTTTTATTTTCGCTTTTTATGTCATTTCTACCGCATTCTAGCTGTGGACAGATGCAGTTGTTTTCAATTTTCGGCAACTTCAGTTTTTATGCAATTACTTTTATGTATGCGCATTTATTTCCGCCTACTCGTTAAGCAGTTAAATCGGCGCCTTTGCTTGGTGATGACCCTTCAGGGCAATTCTGTCGAGTCACCGCAAAACGTGCGTGTGTTTTATTTTCTGGGCCTAAGACCCCGTGTGTCGAAAAAGAAAAAAAAAAGGGGTGTCTTACACCATTTATGAACTCAACTCAAGAGAAGTGTGTGCGTGCAATAAGTTACAAAATCCACATGTATTTTGTCCAACATCGTTTGAGTAGGACCCGTATGTATACAACTCTCCTACACATTTGAGTAGGACTTAAGGCGTGTGTGCGTTTTACAGGCTTTCTCTTCTCCCGCCCACGCATTTGCGCCGGGACTCGCAATATACTGCTTTCGTACATCAGTCCTACTCGTTTGGGTAGCCAGCCACACTTGAAATCCAATTTTCACGCTTTCCTTTACTGCTTTCAAGGGCCTTTACTGCTTTCATCTTTCCAGCTTTCTTTCCTGCTTTCATTTCAATTGCTTTCCTCGCAAGCAGCAGTCCCCATTCCGATGAGTGGCTACACAGTTCTTAGCCATCGCCAATCCGAAGAGCATTGGGACAGATAAAGTAGCTTAAAAGTAATTAAAGGTCAGCATCTTTAGCTGACCCATTATAATAGACCCTACCCATTAAGGTTTGCCCGGAGTTAACAGACGCGTAGGACCACATATCCCTGTATGCATTGTGGGCCATCATATTTCCATATCAATCTACCAATTACAACCATATCACAAATGTCGGTATCCACCGAGACGCCGTGCGTATGGACAGATCAGGCCACCTTTTTGGCAAAGAGAGTGCCAACCGGACATACCGGATTGGTCGTTCCCCACCGCCAATTAGCGGAGGTTTCTTAAGCTTGTAATGGCTGGGCGGTTAAGAGGAATCCTTCAAGTCCACCAGCGACGTAGAGCCCGGTCGAACAGTCTTAGCGTTCAGGTGAGCGATAGTCACTAGAGATAGGTGAGCTCATTTTAGTGGAACCTCCCACGGCCAAGTCTCCGCCTTAATTACATTAGAAATTTAGGAGCTCTTTTTATTTAAAGATCGACCCACCCACGTGGTGTAGTTCAATTGTTTTTTCGGTTTGCCATCGAGCTAAGCTCTTCATCGGCATTACCACCTTCAAGACCCCTTTCTTTTTATTGCTTTCATTTTCTGATCCGACCATTTTCTTTTTTTTATTATATAAAAATACCCGACAAGTATTATCGGTAAAATAATAGTCCCCTCCAGGGAAGAGTAGAAATAATCGAACCGGACCCGAGAACAATACGACCTCGATATTCCACCCGGAATATCATGTACTACTCACGATAGGTGCACTTGCCTCCTTATCGTTAAAACTCGATTTCTAAACCTTTTTTATATCCAAAATAAATAAATACGCGCGACCCGTTTTCTTAATAAAAATCAAATCCGCTTTTCTACCTAAATAAAACCGCCGGGTCGCCGCGTGACCGCAAATAATTTCCGAGATTTAACCAGGAGCATATACAATGTCTCCTTACATCCATAATCCATATACAATCATACATTCAGTCCACAACACATAAACCTTTCATCACATCAAATCTACGGAGTCTTCTCCAGTTTACCCATGATCATCACCAATCCAGATTACCCGTCCAGATGGGCTTCACACAGCATGCCTATGCCATACTCCACACTTCCGGCTCTAGATGCAAACTCAACCATGGAATCATTTATGAAATCCATCTCTTGGTGGAGGATACCACGTAGATGCATAAAGAAAGGACTTCGGCATCCAAGAATGAGATTGTTACCCTTGAAGATCGCTTTTGCGCCATGAATTAGCCGGATGGAAATCACCTCCTCGGCTTTGCCTTCACAAATCCGAACTCGGATCTAACTTACGCACTCCACAGCCCCTCCAGCAGCTAGTATTCAGTTCAATTCCCTCCTTCCCTTGACCTCTCTTCTCTCTCTCTTTGAGAAGAAGAATGAACATGAGGGAAGAAACCTCATTCTCGGCCCTTTTATCCACAGGGAAGTAGCCTGGACCATTAGATCTGGAACATGGAAATGAACGGCCAGAAAACTCTGACAAAATCACTTTTCGGGCCTGACACGCCCTGTGACACGCCCGTGTCACAGGGCGTGTACCTTAAGCGGCACACGAACCGACTCATTCTGACTTATCCAAAATAGAACATGGCCAGGGTACACGCCCGTGTCGGCCCAGTCATGCCCGTGACACAGGGCGTGGCACCCACTCGACACCTACTTGAGAGAAAATCGTCGACCTCTCGACATGGCAGGACACGCCCTGTGACACGCTATAGTCACAGGCCGTGTACCCCTTGATTGGCACTCGACGATCGTCGAGCGCAGTTCGTCGATCAGAGGGGACACGCCCTAGGTCACGCCCCCTGTCATGCCCGTGTCACAGGGCGTGACCTCCCGAAAACTTCGTCGACCGAATTTCATCAACCACGCGCCCAACTACTCAAGGGACACGCCCGTGTCCCAGGCCGTGTCACCCAATTTATCCCATTCTGAAATTTGGGCTGTTACAACATGATTGGCACAGGATTTGTAATGATTCGGAACATGCTGGCGCAAGAACAGTTCGATACGGGTGCGTCACATTCTTTTCTGCCTAAAGAGTTTATAGCGCGGATTGGGATACCTAGTCGTGTGAAGACAGATAGTGTCAGGGTGGTGTTGCCGAATGGTTGTATGATGCTTACAGATCAAGCTTGCGATGTGGCAGTTCAAATAGGAAGTCGGGATTTCTGCTTAACTGCATCTGTATTGCCGATATCGAAATTCGACGTGATATTTTATATGGATTGGCTCGCGGAGCAGCATACCTTGATTGATTTCCAGTCCAAAGAGATCATGTTGGGCCAGAATACCAAGCAGGAAACGAGGTTCGCGGGTATGCGAGGAGTTGGCGGGACGTTGATGTCTGCACTCAAAGTTGTCAAAGCTATTCAGAAGGATGCAGAGTAATACTTCACGCTAATTCAGGCTGTGGAGCCTAAGGCCAGTGTGTGCGATGTTCCGATTGTATCGGAGTTTGCAGATGTGTTTCCCAGGGATCTCCCTGGGCTACCACCCCAGCGTGAGATTGACTTCACGATCGAGTTGTTGCCAGGTGCAAAACCTGTGGCCCGCTCGCCATATCGTGTCGCACCAAAGGAGATGGCCGAGTTGAAAGTCCAACTGCAGGAGTTGCTGGAGCAGGGTTATATAAGCCCAAGCATGTCACCATGGAGCGCCCCTGTGCTTTTTGTAAAAAAGAAAGACGGCAGTTTGCGGTTATGTATTGATTACCCTGAACTAAACAAGCTGACAGAGAAGAACAAATATCCAATTTCGCGGATTGATGAGTTGTTCGATCAGCTAGTGGGATCGACCATCTACTCCAAGTTGGATTTGAAGTCTGTTTATTATCAATTAAGGATACGGGAAGGAGATATTCCCAAGACCACATTTGGAACACGGTACAGGCATTATGAGTTCATTGTAATGCCGTTTGGGTTGTGCAATGCGCCCTCGGTGTTTATGGACTTGATGCACAGAATATTCCGAGAGTACCTAGATCTGTTCGTGATTGTGTTCATTGATGATACTCTGGTGTACTCGCAATCGGAAGCTGATCACGAGAAGCACTTGCGGTTGGTGTTGCAGACATTGAGAAAGAATAAGCTCTATGTCAAGTTCTCGAAGTGCGAGTTTTGGCTATTGTCAGTGGCTTTTCTAGGCCATGTGGTGAGTGGAGCGGGCATAGCAGTGGATCCAGCAAAGATAAGGTTCATACAGGAGTGACTGGTGTTGTCTTCAGTTGCCGAGGTCAGGAGATTCCTTGGACTGGCGGGCTACTATCGAAGATTTGTTGAAAACCTCTCGCGGATTGCTTTGCCGCTAACCACGCTGACGAGAAAAGATTAGAAGTTCGTTTGGACGTCAAAGTGCGCGTGAGCTTTTGAAGAGCTGAAGGTTCGGTTGACCATGGTGCCTGTGTTGTCATCGCCATGTGTTACCGATGGATTTGTAATCTATAGTGATGCCTCAGGGAACGTCTTAGGCTGCGTTCTTCTGCAAAATGGGAAGGTGATTGCTTATGGCTCACACCAGCTAAAGGTGCATGAGAGAAACTATCCCGTCCATGACTTAGAGTTGGCGGCGGTGATCTTTGAACTAAAGATATGGCGACACTATCTTTATGGTGTGAAGGTGGAGATCTATACATATCACAAGAGCCTAAAGTACTTATTGGAGCAGAAGGACGTGAATATGCGACAACGAAGGTGGTTGGAGTTCCTTGGGGACTACACCTATGAGATTCACTATACGCCCGGAAAGGGAAATGTAGTCGCGGATGCCTTGAGTCGGAGTGCTCCGGCAATGGTGAGTTGGATGCAGAGACATGATGAACGTCTCATCCAGGAGCTAGAAGCATTGGAGATTTCTTGTGTTGACAAGAATTCCACCGCCAATTCCTGTTTCAACTGGACGGAGGTGTAGTGTAACCTTGCAGACCGGATTCGATGAGCAACGGAGCTAGATGAAGATCTCCTACGCTATACTAAAGATGGGCTAGAGGGTAAGGTCTCCTAGGATGACGGTCTTCTACAGAAGGAGGGCCGTTTATGCATCCCGAATTTGGGTAAATTGAGGGAAGAACTGATGTATGAAGGGCATTATACGAAGTACTCAATCCACCCAGGGAGCACAAAGATGTTCAGGGATATGAAAAAGTTGTTCTGGTGGCCACGGCTGAAGAAAGATGTTGCACATTATGTGGCCAAATGCCAAACATGTGCTATGGTGAAGGCAGAATTCCAGAAGCCTGGTGGTTACTTGAAGTCATTGTCGATTCTGGAATGGACGTTCGACGATATTTCCATGGATTTCGTGCATGGGTTGCCGAGATCTCAGCGCGGAAATGACTCAATTTGGGTGATTGTCGACCGACTAATGAAAGTGGCACACTTCCTGCCGAACAGATGGGATGATTCAGTGGAAAGTTTGGCAAAATTATAAGTTGAGCAGATTGTGCGGCTACACGGTGTTCCTCGGAGCATCGTAAGTGATAGAGATGGGCGATTCACATCGAACGACTGGAGGCTAGTTCATCAACTATTGGGCACGAATTTGACATTCAGTACGGCCTTTCATCCCCAAACTGATGGCAAAACTGAACGAACCAAAAGGACAATGGAGGATATGCTCCGGATGTGCGCCCTAGACTTTGGAAAGAGATGGAAAGATCATCTCTATATAGTGGAGTTTGCCTATAATAACAACTACCAAGCGAGCATTGGTATGGCAAGGTATGAAGCTCTGTATGGACGGAAGTGTCGTACTCCTTTGGCTTGGGTAGAAGCGGGAAAAGCTAGAGTTTATAATCGTAATGAAGTCGATGAAGCAAACTCGACCATACGTACTATTCGAGAGAGGCTACTCATAGCCCAGGATCGACAAGCAAAATACTACAACGCCAATCATCGGAACGTGTAGTTCGCAGTAGAAGACTGGGTATACTTGAAGATCAAGCTCTTCAAAGGTGTATCTAGGATTCGACGTCTGAAGAAGTGGAGTCCAAGATATCTGGGTCCATTTGAAGTGGTCGAGCGAATCGGGCAAGCTGCTTATCATCTAGCTCTGTCGGCAGACTTGGGTGGATTGCATGATGTGTTTCACATCTCGGTGTTGCGGAAAGCCGTGAAAGATCCAGCTCAAGTGATCGCAGATGATGGTGTGCTGGTGGAGTATGGGATAACAACGGGGGTTAGGCCCATTCGGATCGATGATCGTGCCGAGAAATAGTTGCGGAACAAGACGATTGGGATGGTCAAAGTCCAGTGGGACAATTGCGGCCGTGAAGAACTCACATGGGAGCGAGAGCAGACCATGCGAGCTGAGTTTCCTGAGCTCTTTGTGTTACTGTTATGTAGTGTAGATCATGTTGTAATAAATGTTTGTGCAATGAAATCCTTCTATTTGAGTTCCTTACTTGCTGCAAATTTCGGGGATGAAAGTTTTGTATGGAGGGGAGGGTTGTAACAACACAAAGCCTAAAGTTTGGCAAAATTTGGGTGACACGGCCTGGGACACAGGCATGTCCCAGGGCGTGTCGTTCTCGGGTGAGCAGTGGATGGGTGGTCGACAAAACTTTGGTCGACGATTATCGAGTGCAGAGTAGACGGCCTGTGACACGGGCGTGTCACAGGGCCCGTCCTTGCGATCGACGAACTCAGCCTGATAAAGTTGGTCGGGGCGTGTCTAGTGTCGTGTATGGGCACACGGCCTGGGAAACGGGCGTGTCACAGGCTGTGTCACTCTCGGGTTGATTTCGATGTTGTGGAGCTTGAAGAACTCGGCCATGGACACGGGCGTGTCTGTAGGCGTGTTAGGTGACACGACCAATGACACGGGCGTGTCACTGGATTTGATAAGTCGGTTGAGCACCACTTGAGGTACACGGCCTGGGACATGGGCGTGTCACAGGCCGTGTTAGGCAAAAATTGAGATTTTGTGGCAAAATCGTGGCCTTCCGTTCCTTCAGCTGGGATCCAATGGTTGAGCTGCCTCCCTGCTTCCTTATGGCCGAGACTTGAGAAGGAAAGTCTCATTTTATTATTACCTTCATCTTTCTATAAGTTAGAGAGAGAAAGGGAGAGGAATAAGGAGGAGGAGGAAGTGGAGCTAGTCACTGGTGGTGCTGCAAGATTCCAACAAGAGATCCGAGGCCATCTTTACGGAGAAAAAGCTGTTTTGGTTTGTTCTTGCCAGTTAGGTGCTCATGGCACCGAAGCAGTCTTCAAGTGTAACGACCTTTCTTCCTAGCCATGTGAAGGCTTCCTTTTTGGCATATGAATATGATTCCCCCACCAGAGGGTGGCTGAATATGGGAGTCTTTTGGGTTGATTCATGGAATCCCCAATCATTTGGCATATAGATCCGAAAATGGAATACGGAATAGGCATGTTGTTTGAAGCCCATCTGGACAGGTTGGTCTGGATTGGTGATGTTGCATACTCATCGGAGAAGACTCCGTGATAAACGTCTTTTAAGAGTCGATGGGTTAACCCTGTGAAAGGCAGTAGCAGGAAGTACTATAGTGGTAGTCCAGGAAAATACCCTTGTGATGCCTGTGCTATTAGGTTGTACCTGCAAAAGGAAGTAGCAGGAAGTACTGGATTGGAGATCCAGGAAATACCCTTTGTAATGCTTTATGTCCATGGGTGGACCTGTGAAGGGAAGTAGCAGGAAGTACTTGCGTGGTAAGCATGGAAATACCCTTGACATTGAGAGTTCCACAAAGAGCCAGGCCACCTGATAGAGAACTACCGAGCACTCTGCCAAATGATGCAAAGGATGCTCCGGCAGGGTAAGATGTGTGATCTGCTTCCTAAAGATGATTGCCCTGATACAGCAACCTCAAAGGGCAAAGAAGTGGCAGATATTTCTTGCAACTCAAGAGGAGTGAGCCTAGTCGAAGATCACCCACTCCTCATTGTCAACAATCCTGTTGAGTGCTTCAATGCCGATGACAAGGTCGTGCTTGGAAGACTATTATAAGCCGACAAAGGAATTCATAGTTCTTCAAAGTTTTTTCACAACCGTGACGTGTTAACTCTACCATTGCTCTTTCAAACATTTTCTTTGCAAAACACTTTTAAGTGCTCATTCTTGCATTTCAATAAAGCTTTCGTCAGAGATCTCATACTGAAACAATTCTCTTTTTGGAGTGCTTCCTCTTCTTCTTTTCCTCTTTACTAAAGAGATCACTGAGCCACCGAGTTATTGCAGAGTCTTGCTATAAGCCCCCTCGAGATTGGATTCTGATGTAAGGCCACAATGACCACATATCGCGGGGAGTTTAAGCATATGTGTAGTGGGGGCTATCCAACTCTCATGCGGAGGAATACTGGACTTCGGATCCTATCCAGCATCTGACACAGAGTGTGTGTTAGGGAAGCCCCATGTGTTAGCTCTACTGTGCTATGCAAAGGATACATTACAGTTATGGTTATCTTTGCTTGACAAGCAATGGCGATCAAGCGTAGTCTTGTCTCTTTGATCATCTCACAACTGTGATGGCCGAACACTCTCTGGTGCTATCAATCTGTGCCTTCCTGGGATCCATGACTCCATTGATCAATCCACAGACAAGCAATGCTATAGGCAACTTGGCGCAACTAGTCTCATTGATCAGTGATGCTGTAAGCTGAGGCATGAGATCAGTGTATCTAGCGGTCCTTCTCAGGATTTCCCGTGCTTCTCTTTCTTGTCCTTCTAAAGGATGCGCTGCTAGCCCGCTCTTAGTAGGACTATACTCGTGATGATCTCTCTCAGGCAAGCGATGCATAAGGCCCACGGGTGATCTCCTGTGGAGGCATCCAGTCTTTCTTGGTCATCGCCGAGTATAGACCTCTCTTTTTATCAACTGCCTCTTTTACAGGTGAATAGGTTAATCCCACCTACCAAAAGGATTGGTAAACATTCATTCCACTTATGCTCATCTTTTATGCATTGCTTGCTCAAACCTCTATCATATGATCACTCATAAGCTCTTCACTACTCTGAAAAAATGCTAATGACCTCAAGCATTGATCAAAGAATCTAATTCTCCTTGATCATCAATCCATGCTATTGGATTCTAGCTCAGATTGGCACAATGCATCAAGCTTTTTCTCTGCTAATGTGGCCATTCTATTATATAAACAGTCAACATTCAACCTATTGATCTGGACTTCATGCTAAAGATGTCTCTAATCTAGCAAGATCACTATTCGGGTTTGATCTTCATTCAGTTATTAGCAGAGTTCACTAAGCATTTCCTCTGCTGTATATTAAATCTATCCATATCTTATCAACGGTTAGCACTTGCAAGTTTCTTCACAGGTACTTGCAAGTTTCTTTCATATTATGTCTTCTTTGGACTCCTTTCTTGCAGAGATCAGTAGAAAACTGTAAGTTTCTTCATAGGTACTTGCAAGCTTCTTTTATATTATGTCTGCTTCTAACTCCTTTCTTGCAGAGATCAGCAGACACTTGCAAGTTTCTTCACAGGTACTTGCAAGCTTCTTTCATATTATGTCTGCTTCTAACTCCTTTCTTGCAGAGATCAACAGACACTTGTAATTTTCTTCACATGTACTTGCAAGCTTCTTTCATATTATGTCTACATCTAACTCCTTTCTTGCAGAGATCTGCAGACACTTGCAAGTTTCTTCACAGGTACTTGCAAGCTTCTTTCATATTATGTCCGCTTCTAACTACTTTTTTACAGAGATCAGCAGACACTTGCAAGTTTCTTCACAGGTACTTGCAAGCTTCTTTCAAATTATGTCTGCTTCTAACTCCTTTCTTGCAGAGATCAGCAGACACTTGCATGTTTCTTCACAGGTACTTGCAAGCTTCTTTCATATTATGTCTGCTTCTAACTCCTTTCTTGCAGAGATCAACAGACACTTGCAAGTTTCTTCACAGGTACTTGCAAGCTTCTTTCATATTATGCCTGCTTGTAACTCCTTACTTGTAGAGATCAGCAGACACTTGCAAGTTTTCTTCACAGGTATTTGCAAGCTTCTTTCATATTATGCCCGCTTCTAACTACTTTCTTGCAGAGATCAGCAGACACTTGCAAGTTTCTTCATAGGTAATTGCAAGCTTCTTTCATATTATGTCTGCTTCTAACTCCTTTCTTGCAGAGATCAACAGACACTTGCAAGTTTCTTTACTGGTACTTGCAAACATTTTTCATATTATGTCTGCTTCTAACTCCTTTCTTGCAGAGATCACCAGACACTTGCAAGTTTTTTTTCAGGTACTTGCAAGCTTCTTTCATATTATGTCTACTTCTAACTCCTTTCTTGTAGAGATCAGCAGACACTTGCAAGTTTCTTCACAGGTATTTGCAAGCTTCTTTCACGTATCATGTTTGCTTCTAAATTTTATTTTGCAGAGAGCAGCAAACACTTGCAAGTTTCTTCACAGGTACTTGCAAGCTAATTTCACATATCATGTTTGCTTCTAACTCTTATTTTGCAGAGAGCAGCAAAAACTTGCATGTTTCTTCACAGGTACTTGCAGGCTACTCTCATATACTATGTTTGCTTCTAACTCTTATTTTGCACAGAGCAGCAAACACTTGTAAGTTTCTTTACAGGAACTTTCAAGCTACTTTCACATATCATGTTTTCTTCTAACTCTCATTTTGCAGAAACCAGCAAAGACTTGCAAGTTCCTTTCAGGTACTTGCAACTCATTTTTATTTCTTGCATACTCCTCACTCTTCCTTTTACAGAAGATGACAAGTGATTGCAAGACTCCACCAGGTACTTGCAAGTTATTATGCTCCTATGTTTTCCTCTCACTTTCATTTTGCAGAACTCAGCAGAAGACACATCTTCTTCATTTTTGCAAAGTCAAACCCAGGTACGCGCAAGGTGTGCCTTCCACATATGCATACACTAACTTTTTATTTACAGGAAAAAGATAGGTAGCACCAAACTCCTAAGGAAAGGCATCAGGTTCTATTTCTCCATGCCCTCTTCTTTTCCTTTGGGGTGGATCACGAGTTTTGTGGGCCTCCTACTTTTTCGAAGTTTTTTCTGAACTTAAAAAAGTGTGGGAATTATGTTTACCCCGAAATCGACGATCCTTCGCAAGGTAGCCAGCTCGCTAGCCGTGGCCTGCACCTAGTTCCTCCTGGAGGTCGCTTCCTAGTATGGGCGGATAGGATTTTCTGTCCACTCTGGATGCACGGCTTGGGCGGTCTCAGCGGTCTGGCCGCCCAGGCCGCACGCCTTGTTCCTTTGGTCGGCAGGGGCCGCGGACTGTTTCTTCAGTCTGCCCCTGCAGGACGCGCCCCTTTTCAGCTTAACCGTAGCATGACTCAACAGGTATCCCCTTTACCGGACTCAAATGTCTATCCGCCTAGACCATTCAAACCGCCAAACCAAAGTGGCAACCTGCCCCCACGTCGCCAGCCATCTACCTCGGTTTCCACCTCGCCAACATGTATGGCCTACCTCGTCAGTCTGGTATGTCGTCCATTCCTCGTTATCTAGCAGGTGAGGCAAGCTTCATTCAATAATGGCGGACTCCAGCAGCACAAACATCCAATTTCGTCTGTCCGCCTAAGGAGCGCGGACACTCCAGCAGCCTCGGCTACCTACGAAGATCATTAGTCACATCTAGTTCACCGCGAGCTGGGGGACTCGAGTTGTAGCAAGACTTTTAGTCTGCTTATGTTGGTGAACCCCAATAGCTTCTCAGCGGTAGGCCCCTTCTATCCAGTACAGGAGGACTCAGCTTGTCAACAGGAGCGGACTCAGCAGGCTCGCTCTGCAACCCGCCATTCCTCAGCCTCCAGCGCCCGCTTCTCTACAGCTTCAAGGTCAACCTCCCTCAGCCCGCAGTCTTGGTGCGGGCTTGACCTATAGTAGCGGACTTCTCCAGACCGCCAGGCAGCAGAACCTCCTCAAGACAGTCCCAGACCGCGCAACATCCTGCGGTCTCTGCGGACTCAGCGAATATCGCTTAGCTCGCATCCTTAGCACTCGCTCAGTGCAGCAGCGGCAGACTCCGCGGATTATCCTCGCAGTCCGCCACTCAGCCTCCCAATTTGCCAGATAGCAAGACCAGCTCCATAAGCCAGTCCCAGTCCGCACGATCTGTAGCGGACTCTGCGGACTCCTTCCTCTTCTTGCTCAAGTTACCGCTTCACCAGGGGTAACGTCACCGCAAGCCGTTACCTCCTCAGGCCTATAAATAGACCCACATACCTCTCATTTAGGAGGCCTGGACAGTCTCATCGCTCCCACACTCGAAGACTGTCCACAGCAAGTTCAACTCTTCAACCCATGCGGATTCTATTTCTCAGTCCACACTTTTCCCTCTGTTGTTAGTCGCACGGTCTGCCGACTTAGTTCTCCAGTCCGTGTGGTCTCCTTTATTTTCCCTTAATCGTGCGGTCTGCCGGCCTCAAAGCTCAGTCCGCATGGCCTCTTCTGGCATTCCTTCCTTGCCGCCAGCTTCCCTTTGTACCCCTTTATTTATTTCTTGTAAAGGTGTATAGCAAGATGTACTAACTCAGTATTAATCAAAGGAAAGCTCATCGCAAGAGTGGCATTTAAGCCACGGCGGGCGAAGCCTGCTATTGCCGCTGCTAGCGGCCCATCTTTCTTCTTCTTAGCTCAGCTTAGCTCCCTGGGCTCCAACCTGCAAGCATAACCGTCAGTGTAAGTGTCTGCTCGACAACTCCTGATCAACCCTCTCCATTTCTCTCAGCAAACCTCACATCTATCCCCACAACCCCTTGGACAAGCGTTTGCTCCACTCTTGAGCACTCAGAAGCTTCCCCTTACCTCGTAACCTTCATCCTGTTCCTCTCCAAGCTTGTGAGACCGAACACCTCCCTTTATGTTAACTAGACGGTGCCGTTTTCGCGCATCAACAATCAGAATCATCATAATATCACTATCATTAGAAGAAGAAGAAGATCCCTGAGGATTATCATATAGATCATCAAGTGCCTTCAGAATATCTTGGGAAATTTGTTTTTCAGCCTGGGGCTATACTGAAGGTTCTAGAAGAGCTGATTGAGCAATAATGGTTTCAGAAATACTTTCAGGAATTAACTTATTTTCTTCTTCAATATCACCCATAAGAATTTCATCTAAATCTGGTACAAGACTATCATCCATCTTGTATGTAGGAGGGGAGATAGCCTTTTGTTCTGGGGAGGAGACTAACTCAAGAACATTCCCAGTAATATGTTCTTTTATGATCACTTAAGCAGCAAAACTTACCTTTTTTTGCTTAGCAACTGTGGGGCTTATTGGTGAAGTATATGGTATAATAGCCATATAAGACTGATGAGAAGAACTAGGGAGAAAATCTCTGTAAACAAAACTGAAAGAATCAAGTAAAGAATCTAGGTTGACTATGGGATTTATAATGTAATCACCAATAGTATTTATTTCTACTGTACCCGTGTCATCCATCTCTGTATGAGAATCAATTAAATCATATATATATGTAGGAGGAGCTATTTCTACTGAGTCATCAGTCATCTCAAAATCTACTACTGCTATTTCTGCTGCTGTACATGGGGGAACTGGAGCTTCTTCATATAGCATCTCCCCCTGACTGGATTCAGGGGGTCCTGAAGCCAGTCCTCCAGAAGAAGGGACAGAGGATAGAGCAGCAATTCTAGAAGATATAGCAGTCATGGAAGCAGAAAGGGGAACAATAGAAGTGGCTATGAGTTTTTCAAGAGTGGGAGAAATAAATGCTAGAAGGACTTTAACTATATCAGAAACATTTAGATATAGAGATTCTGGAGCAGAGGAGGAGTACAGAGTGTGATGTCCACAGTTTGAATACACAGAGAATACACTAGAAAGATATATATGTGTGTAGTCCGGAGCAGTAGATGGTTTGTCAGTCTGGAGGACTGAAGGGATATCAGTTGAAGGAGTTGTAGTGGTAGAATGTTGGACTGAGGTTGTGGTGGGAGGAAATGGGTTCCTGAATTGAGGTAGATGGTATTTCAGAGATATTAATTTCAAATATATTAAGTGGAGGAGGTGGAGAATGTGGAGGTGGAGATAGAGGTGGTGTGATATGTTTTGGAGATGGAACTACTGTTGAACCTGGTGAGAGTTGATGTTGTTGTTGAGGTTGAGGAGTATGTGTTGGAGAAGAAGATGGTTGTTGTTGTAGTTGTTGAGGAGGAGGTGAAGAAATGTTGGTGGAAGGAAGGACATCTTCTGGAGGTGGAGGAGTGGCTATCACAGCCCTGGTTCTCTCAAAAGTTCGGGAAGAGGAAGAATCCTTGGATGTCTTGGAGATGGTCCTCTCCCACCTTCCAAATAAGGCACAAGTCAGCCTTTTAGAGGCACTGATGAACACTGTCATGGAGACCAATAGTTTAGGAGCCTTTTCTTGAAGAAAGATTCCCAGAATCCTTCCAAAAAACACTTCCTTCTTTGTGTTTTTCTTTTTTATTAAATCGAACAATATCTAACACCAGTTTATCTATTTCTTGTTAACCAGAGCACACATCACCAAGAACTGGTGCCTGGTAATATAGTCATGGGCAGTGTGTTTTCCCAGTAGAACTTTGCCTACTATGTTTGCCAAAAACATATATTAGACAGACAGATTCTTTTTCAACATTTTATTGGGGTTTCCTTCTATGTGACCCATACTATGCATCATACTCTCATATTCTTCAATATCCATCTCTATGTCATATTATCCGGTAGATAAATCAAATATTTCAGTAAGAACTGTAGGATACAAAATAACATGAGTGTCGCTGATAGTGCCTATCATCGTGTTTGCATCAGGTGACGTCGCAGAGTAAACCCATTCTCTTATTTCATTGGCTGATATCTGGATACGGGTAGTAGTGAACTGCTTCAGTTTTTGTTCTTCGCATAACTGGAGGATGTCGATGAATATCTGATCAGTATGTGAAAACGAATCAAAATCGACATCAAATCCTTTGTCGAACTTCATTGCATCAAGGTTGTTCGTCGGAATCGCCATTAGTTCGCCTGCAAAAGAAAAACAGAGATCAAGTACAAGGGAACAGAAAGCGCAGGATGGAGCTCGAAGAAAACCAATATATATGGTATTCAAAATATGAAGCAGCAGACTCCGTCCGATGAAATAAATAAAATTCTTCGATCACAGTTCGACGAAATATTTTATAGACAAAAGTGTTCATTGATCTAAGTCATAAAAAGTGAAAATATTTCGTCGAGTTCAGGTCGACGAAAATTTTCTGAAGCAATATCGTCGATCTTCGTTCGACAAAAAGAGCTTCACACATAGAGAGTTCGTCGATCTCCGTTCGTCAAATTTCTTTAGAACTCTTGTGAGTTCGTTGATCTCCGTTCGACGAATTGAGGCAAATTCTTCGACCGCAGACAGAAATCGAAATTAAGGCCTCTCCATTAATCATACCAAGCTGATTTATAAAGAATAGATGGTTCCTCTCATCCAAGAGTTCGGTGAAGATATCTGCTCTTTGCAAATCATTGTAGATGTAGACAAGCTTAATTTTATTTTTATCCACACACTCTCTAATGAAATGATGCCTAATATCTATGTGCTTAGTTCTACTGTGATGGACTAGATTTTGTGAAAAAGAGATTGCACTTGTGTTGTCACATAGTAAAGTTGAATTATTTAAGTTGAAGCCATAATCCAGGAGTTGGTTCTGAATCCACAGCATCTGGGAACAACAACTGCCAGCTGCTATGCATTCTTCTTCAGCAGTTGAAGTAGACATAGATGAATGTTTTTTGTAAAACCAAGACACTTGTCTCATACCAAGGAACTGGCATGTCCCTGATGTATTTTTTCTGTCTACTCTACATCCAGCAAAGTTAGCATCTGAGTGTCCAGTCAACTCAAACTACGACTTAGTTGGATACTAGAGTCCTAGACTAGGAAAACACTTTATATATCTTAAAATACTTTTTAAGAAAATAAGTGAGATTCTTTAGGGTTCACTTGGAACCTAGCATAAAGGCATGTAGCAAACATTATATCTGGTCTACTTGTTATAAGATATAGCAGGGACCCAATAATGACCCTATATAATTTCTGATCAACAGGTTTCCCATGTTCATCAAAGTCAATTACAACATTTGTAGGCATAGGTGTTTTCTTGGCTGAAGCATCTGACATACCAAGCTTTTTGTTTAGCTCTTTAGTATTCTTAGATTGGGATATAAAAATGCCATCAGGTAGCTGCTTCACTTGGAGACCAAGGAAGTAGGAGAGCTCACCCATGCTACTCATTTCAAACATTGAATGCATAAGGTCAGAGAACCTCTTGCATAGTTTGGAATCTGTAGACCCAAAAATAATGTTATATACATAGATTTGTACTAATAAGATTTGATCCTTATGGTGTCTAGTGAATAATGTCCTATCTACATTGCCCCTAGAAAACTTATATTCTAGAAGAAAGCTAGCTAGGGCTTCATACCAGGCTCTTGGAGCTTGCTTTAAACCATAGAGAGCTTTATGCAATTTAAATACATAAGAGGGATGAGTTGGAGAGATAAAACCTCGAGGTTGTTCTACATAAACCTATTCTTTAAGTTCACCATTCAAAAATGCACTCTTGATATCCATTTGGTAAACCTTGAACTTTTTGTAGGCAGCATATGCAAGGAAGATTCTGATTGCTTCCAGTCTTGTAACAGGTGCAAATGTCTGGTCATAGTCAATCCCTTCCTCTTGCCTATAGCCTTGAGTAATCAGCCTTGCCTTGTTCCTTATTATTACACCTTGGGCATCTATTTTGTTCCTAAATACCAATTTATTTCCAATGACTGTGTAGTCTTTTGGTCTTGAAACTAAATCTCAAACTCTGCATCTCTCAAATTAGTTGAGCTCCTCTTGTATTGCAACAATCCAGTGGGGATCTTGCTCTGCATCTTTAATGGATTCGGGCTCAATTTGAGATATGAAGCAGACATGCATCAAGTCTTTGTTGAGTTAATTCCTAGTCTGCACACAAACTGAAATGTCTCCAAACACTTGAGATACAGGGTTATCCCTAAGTGTGACAAATTCAATAGGTGGAGTTGGTTGAGCAACAGCTTGGGGAATAAATTCCACTTGTGGAATTAATGTAGTTGTTGTTGGTTCTTCACTGCTTTCACTGTCTTCATCTTCATTATCTTCAGCAATTTATGGAGAAGGATGGCTAACAACCACATTGGTGAGGGTTAGTTCATTTAACTTCTCACACAAATTTGGTTCCTGCAAAGATTTACTGGTAAAAATTTCTTTCTCCTTGTAAAATATGTTAGTTTTATCAAATGAAATATGTACAGATTCTTCAATTTTCATGGTAGATTTATTAAATACCCTATAAGCCTTGCTTACTTGGGAGTATCCAAGAAAAATTCCCATTTTAGCCTTGGCTTCAAATTTTCTAATGTGTTTTTTATTGTTGTTGTGAATGTAACATAACCAACCAAAAATTTTAAAATAGTCTACTTTAGGTTTTTCCCTTTAAGTAGCTCATAAGGAGTCTTATTCTTAAGTTTGTGTATAAGACTTCTATTTAGTACATAATTTGATGTGCTCACAGCCTCTGCCCAAAAGGATAGGGGCAAATGAGAATCTGCAAGTAATGTGCATGCAGATTCAATCACGGTTCTATTCTTCCTTTAAACAACCCCATTTTGTTGAGGTGTTCTAGGAGCTGAGAAGCAGTGCCTGATACATTCCTTCTCACAGAACTCTTGCATAACAAGATACTCAAACTCAGTACCATGATCACTTCTGATCAATGCAACTAGAGTAGAGTACTCAATCTGTATGTTCTTGAGAAAATCTGTAAGAACCTTGAAGTTATCAGACTTAGATCTCAGAAAGAATACCCAAGTGAATCTAGAGAAGTCATCTACAATAACTAAAGTATAAGATTTTCATCCTAGACTTTGTACTGCAATAAGGCCAAAAAGGTCCATATGTAGTAAGTATAATATTTTAGGTGAGTCAATTTTATTTACAGATTTGAAACTATTTTTAGCTTGATTGCCTAATTGACAAGCCCTGCAAAGGCTTTCCTTCTTGTAAGGGCAAGAAGGCAATCCTCTAACAAGATTGTCCTTAGATAGTTTGGCAATATTTTTCAAATTTATATGACCTAATCTCCTATGCCAAAGGTCATTATTATTGCTAGTTTTATTAAATAATCAAATTTCATATTTAGCTGACTCGAAATTAACTATTTAAATGTTTCCTACTCTAGTGGCAATCAAAACTACATGGTTATCTAAAGAAGTAATGATACATGTGGTTTTATTAAAGGATACCTGAAATCTTTCATCACATTACTAACTTATGGAGATAAGGTTATGCTTCAATCCATTTACATATGCAACCTTCCTGAAGGTGGCAGCTCCAACCTTGACTTTCCATAGCCTTCAGTCTGGCCACAATTGGAGTCACCAAATATTACTTTTGGTCCTAACTTTGACTTGAAGTTGATTAGGTTGTCCTTGTTTCCAGTCATGTGTTTAGAAATACCACTATCCAGATACCACTATTGCTCTGTGGTGGGATAGTCTTTCACCTACAAAGAAATAGATTAGCTATTCTTGACCCAAGTTACCTTGGGTCCTTCTTTCTTCACATAACTAAAACTAGAAATATAAGAATATTCAGGTTGACATTTATAACCTATAGGATGATATCTCCTAGGTGGAATAATCCATTGATTAAATTGATTATAGGAAGATCTAGGTTGATTATGAGTTTTAGGAAAATTAAATTTTCTGTTAAGATGAACTTCGTTCGACTAATTCAGGTACGTTCGTCGATCTGAGTTCGACGAATGGGGATGAGTTCGTCGAACTCCATTCAGAGAATGAAAGTAGTCATTCTCTGGGCCCCAAAATCGTCAATCTCTGGTCGACGAACCATATTGGTTTCGTCGATCGTATTTCAATGAATAATTATTATAGAAATCTGCGTTCGGAGTTCGTCGACTGGAGTTCGATGAACTGTACACATTTCGTCAATCGGAGTTCGACGAAATCTGTTGAACATTGTTGTAGTTAGGATTCTTTTAATTCTATTTCCTTTTCTTATTTTTTGGTTTTGATTCAGTCTGTTTAACATTATTTTCTATCTTTTCTTTTTCCTTTTTCAGACACAAATTTTATAGGTGTAGTTAAGATGTTCTTCTAAATTAGTGGGGGTTGGCTTGATGCACCTAAGCCCAGCTTTCCATTCAACCTGGCATTTACTATGCTTGTGATGTCCATCAACTTGATGCTTCTCCCATTTAGGGGTTTTTCAAGTTTCCTAGCCTCACCTAATTCAAATTTTAATGATATTATCTGTTCTTGAGGTAGAGTTAATTCATTTTTTAACCTAATAGTTTCAGAGACAAGGTTTTCATGATCAGTTAATTTTTCCCTAAGTGTTTTAATTTCTTTTTCAGAGTTTATTAAATCTATACACATGAATTTAAATTTAGTTTTAAAATTATTAGGATTGTAATCAAAAGATGATAATATATGATCTGCTTCTGATTCAGAATCTTCATTGTCTGACTCTTATGCTTGTTCCTCAGCATCTGATGAGCTGCAAGAGCCATTGATAGCCATAATGCAAAATTCCCTTGCCTTAGCTTCTTCTTCCTCTTCACTAGAGCTAGATGATGAAGATTCTTCTTCAGTATCACTCTATGTCTCAGCTAGAAACCCCTTCTCTTTTCTCTTGTGCTTGCTGGAAGAAGGCATGCTGTAGTGATGCATCTTGGAGTCCTTTTCTCTTCTCTTTTCCTTCCTTTGATTTTCAGGATAATCTGAAATGAAGTGTCCTGGTTTCCTGCACCCAAAGCAAACAATTTCCTTAGCAGGTGTCTTGTCATACCTGGGTTTGTCATCATGCCTGGATGACTTTCTCCTGAAGTCCTTTCTTGCCATTTTGTAGAATCTCTTGGCTAAGAGACTCAGGAGTTCTTCATTTGATGTATGAGCTTCAGTTTCTTCTGCAGCTTTAAAGGTTATGTTCTGCTCCTTGATGATGTAGGGGTCTTCTGTTCAGTAGCTTCTTTAGACTTGATCAACTGCTCATAAGATTTGACCTTTCCCAGGAGAGATTCTGTGGAAATCTCATTCAAGCTTTTGGCCTCCTTAATTGGCCATATCCTGGAATCCCATGAGCTAGGGAAGCACATGAGGATCTTGTCATTCACCTCGGTGAGAGAGATGCCTTTGTACAAGGTCATCAGCTCACTAATAATTGAACTTAATCTGTTGTACATATCACAAACAGATTCTGATTCTTCCTTCTTAAAGTTCTCATACTGGGGGATGAGAGTTGATCTTCTATCTTTCCTCTCATCAGCTGAACCAGCAACCATCTGGTTTAGAGAGTTCCAGATTGCTTTTGTAGATGTGCATTCAGCCACCTTTTGGAATATGTCATCTGACATAGTCTTAGCCAATATATTCAGGACCTTTGCATCTACAATCTTTGCCTTTTTCTGAGCATCTGTCCACTCAGGTGGTGGAACAACATGTGTATTTGAAATTGAAGTAGATGCTGTAGCAGCTGTTGGTCGAGGATGACCTGTCGAAATAGAATTATATATGTCCCCATCAATAGAATTCATATATAGCCTGATTCTTGCCTTCCAGATTGCAAATTTATTCAAATTGCAGACTGGAGGTCTAGTGCTTGTATAATCTTTGTTCTGTGTCATGCTGTGAAATAATCAAAACTAGGAGAAATGAAGATAAGATCTAACAAAGGATATTTTGGTTCAAGTGTTAGCTTGTACAATCAAAGGAACACCCCTTTGATACCAATTGAAAGATAGGGGTTAGATCTGATTACTCTAGAGGGGGGGGGGGTAGGTGAATAGAGTATGTTAAAACGTTTGGCTGTTTTCTTTTAAATATTATCAGAGTAAATAAAATAAGTGATATCAGTAGTAGTAAAAGAAAGAAAAGATAATCTAATCTAATCTACTACAACACAGCAAACTAGTCTATCACAGCCACAACAAGATCCACAAGAAAAAGGGCAACCAGATAACACAAGAAATTTTATAGTGGTTCCCCAACCTGGGTACATCCATTCTTCTACCACCCTGGTAGGAATCCACTTGCAGGTTTTTGATAAGGTGACTACCACCTTTGAGCTTTTGATCAGGTGCCCAAAAACCAAAATAAACTTTTGAAGGGAGTTAATAAACCCTTTATACAGGAGGAGGAAAGAGATTTGATGATGTCTTCTCTTTCTCAAACAACTGAGAAGACTTAGTGGATTGCTGTTGTCAAGACTCCTTCAGAATCACTTGGAGCCTTGCACAGGGTGTAGGACTTCAGCCTTGACTTGAGATGATCCAGGAACTTTTGACTGATTCAGAGATTGTTGTCCTAGAAAGTTCCTGGAGTTGAAGTTGAAGAAGACTCTTGATAGTGATTATTGTTGTTGTTCTTCTTCAGCAAGATCAAGGAGAAAACAAGGTGTTTTCTACATTGAGAATATCTAAGTGTTGCTCTGTATTCTCTGTCTATTCTTTGTATTGTGTTCTCTTCTGGACGTCTGAAAGAGAAAAAAATCTCTTTTATATTCTACATTTGAATTCTCCTTTGAATTTTGAATTCTCTACATTAATTGTTGACTGCCTGGAGTACGAAAATTGGCTGGAGAATATTTGCTTTAATGAGTTTCTCCAACTGTCCCAATTAATTATGCAAGCAATTATCCTGATGAAGAACATAATCAATGCTGCCAGCAACGACCATATTTAGAGAATATAAGCATTAATTACTTCAGGAAATCACTGCTAAATAATATGGAATAAATGACAAAAAATAAGGAAATTCTAAGTCTGGAACTACAACAGAAATCATCGACCATATAACAGATTTTATCGACCTGAGATCCAAGTTTGTCGAGCTTAGAAATCCTATTCGTCGACCTGAGAAAACTTGTTCGACGACTTGAGATCCAAGTTCGTCGACCTGAGCACAACGAACTACATTCTTTGAATAACTTGCCACTTCTGCACTCCAAGTTCGTCGAGCTGATAATCTATCTTCGTCGAGCTGAGTTTAGAGAAAATATCCTAGAAAGAATGTTTTGAAGTTGAAATCTAGACTTCGTTGTCCGAAGCTCGAATATTGCCGAACTCAACTCAGAGAATTAACTCTGAGTTCGTCGAGCGTAGCATGACTATCATCGAGCTGAGTTCGACGAACATCGAACCCATATACTAATCTTGAATTTCTTCTAAGTCTTGAGTCAATCTGAGGTCTTCTGCTAGCTGGTCCATGTAAGGTTGAACATAATGACTTAGCCTAGAATCTAGGACTCAAAACATATGACCCTGGCTTTACATTGTGGGTCAGACATCCTAATTAGTGAACCTAGCCCAAATCCAACTAGGGATCCAACATTGCCTTCATAAGATTCATGAGGAGTATTATATATATATCATCAATCTCCTTCAAGGCTTCCTTAAAAATTTGCTTTTTAGCTTGAGGAAGTACTTGAGATTCTGTAACATCTGGTACAACAATACTTTCAGAAACTATTTGATTCTCTTCCTCTATATCTATAAGTATGATATCCTCCAGGTTTGGTATAGGGCTTTCATCCATTTTGTAAGTTGGAGGTAAGATAGCCTTGGGAGCTGATTATGTGAGTGGCTCAATGACTGCAAAACTTATCTTTAGTTGCCTAACAACCTCAGGGTTTATAGGGGAAGTATAGCAAACTGTAGCCAAAGAATTCTCTAGACAAACTTTTGGTAAGCAATTTATATAAACAGAATCAAATGAATTCAATAAACTGAATAAATCTACTGCGGGATTGACAAAGCAATCACCAACAGTCAAAATTTCTGGAAGATCTGCTGGCTCATCTATACAACTCATATCAATCTCAACTTCCTCAACTGTTGTATACATATATACATCTGCATCTGCTGTCATATCCAACTATACATTTGATGTTGCTACTGCTACTGTTGGAGGAGAGAGCACTAGAACTTCTTCATTGGATATCTCCCCCTACCAGGTTTCAGAGGGTCCTGAAGCCAGGCCCCCATTAGAAGAAGTGACAGTGGGGGCAACAATAATGAGAGCAGAGAGAGAGAGGAAATGGAATTAGCAAGAGGTTGAATAGCCTCTTCTATGAGATTTCTGAGGAGAGGAGTGATGAGCTTCAAGAGAGTTGAGATGGAAGAGGAATCCAATTGTACAAACTCAGAGGGTGTCTGAGTGGATATAGACGGATGGATGGAATAGGATGAAGGGAAAGGTGTGGTGTTAGTCATAAGTTCATCTATGGATGATGATGTGTGGATGGGAGATGATGATAAAATATCAAAAGATGGAATGGATAGAAGGTTGATGAGTGGTATGTCAATAAGGTGTTTTGGCAATGGGGATGAAGGGGGTGAGTTGTGCTCTGGAGATTGAATTGGTGTTGGGTGATGCACTAGAGAGACAGGTGGTGTTGAAGCATGAATTTGTGATGTGGATGGTTGTGGGTGGGGAGTAGATGAATGAATTTGAACTTGTGGAGGAGTAGGTTGTTCTTGGGATGGAGGAGAGGGAATCTGGATGGAGGGAATGTTATATTCTAGAGGTGGGGGATTAGTTGTAACAGCTCTTGTATCCTCAAAAGATTCTGGGAGAGGTTGATGCCTTAGATGGCTTAGAGATGTTCCTCTCTCATCTTCCAAACAAGACACAAGTTAACCTTTTGGAAGCATTTATGAATATGGTCTAGGAGACTAGCGATTCAGAAGCTTTTTCCTGAAGGAAAATTTCTAGAATTCTTCCAAAGCAAACTTCCTTCTTACTATTCTTCTTTCTTATCAAGTCAAACAAAATCCTTGCCTAATTCACTATTTCTTATTCACTACAGCTCACATTACCAGAAACTGGTGCCTGGTAATGTTGTCATGGGCAGTATGCTTGCATAGCAAGACATTTCCCACAACATCGGCTAAAAACTTATATTCAGCAGATAAGTTTTTCTTTAACAACTTATTAAGGTTCTCACCAGTATGACACATTTTAGTCAACATGTCATCATAATCAACACTATCAATCTCAATATCTTCATCACCATTAACTAAACAAAAAACTTCAGTTAGAACTGCGGGAGTAAGAGAAACCGGATTGCCAGAGATTGTGCCTGTCATTGAGTCGGCGTCTGGAGAGTAGAAGTAAACACCCATTCTCTAATCTAAGTCGCGGCTATCTTTATCCTGGTAGTCATGAATTTCTTTAACTATTATTCCTCAAACAACTATTGTATGTCGATGAATATCTGATCAGAATGTTGAAAGGATTCAAAGTCGATATCAAATCCTGTGTCAATTTTCATTCTGGAAAGAGAACTCTCTGGAATTGCTCTTCTTTCCTGCAAAAATGAAAACAGAGATCAAGTGCAAAGGGAACAAAAAGTGCGGGATGTAGTTCAAAGAAAACCTAGTTATATAGTTTTCAGAATATGAAGCGGCAACTCCGTCCTGCGAAATAAATAAAATTCTTCAATCTGAGTTCGACGAAATATTTTATTGACAAAATTGTTCGTCGATCTTAGTATGAAGAAGGAAAAAGTTTTCGTTGTTCTCAGGTCAACAAAAATTTTCTGAAGCTGTATCGTCCATCTCTGTTTGACGAATAATACTTCACACAAAGATTTCGTTGATCTCTGGTCGACGAATTTTCTAAAGAACTTTTCTCAGTTTGTCGATCTCCGTTCGACGAACTGTGACAAATTCTTCAACCTCAGACAGAAAGTTAAATTAATGCTTCTCCACTTATTATACCTAGCTGATACCGAAAGGACAAATGCTTCTTTTTATCCAAAGGATTGGTGAAGATGCCTGCCTTTTGTAAATCAGTAGAGACAAAGGTAAGATAAATTTTCTTTTTGTGTACACACTCTCTAATGAAATGATGCCTTACATCCATATGCTTAGTTCTACTATGATGCACTGAGTTCTGTGCAATTGAACTTTCACTAGTATTATCACAAAGTAGAGTTGAATTATTTAAGTTGACACCATAATCTAGGAGTTGGTTCTGAATTCACAGCATCTGTGAACAACAACTGCCAGCTGCTATATATTCTGCTTCTGCTGTTGAATAAGATGCAGATGTTTGCTTCTTACAAAACCAGGACACTAGCCTATCACCAAGAAACTGATATGTCCCTGATATGCTCTTTCTGTCCACTCTACATCCAGCAAGTCAGCATCTGAGTATCCAGTCAACTCAAATCCTGACTCAGTTGGATACCAGAGTCCTAAATATGGGCAACTCTTTATATATCTCAAAATTCTTTTTAGGAAAATAAGCTGAGATTCTTTAGGGTTCACCTGGAACCTAGCACAAAGACATGTAACAAATATTATGTATGGTCTACTTGCTGTGAGATACAACAGGGAACCAATAATGGCCTTATATAGTTTCTGATCAATAGGTTTCCCTTGTTCATTAGAGTCAATCACAGCATTAGAAGCTATAGGTGTTCTCTTAGCTGAGTGATCAGCCATCCCAAACCTTTTTATTAGTTCCTTTGCATATTTGGATTGGGATAAGAAGATGCCATCAAGTGTCTGCTTCACTTGGAGACCAAGGAAGTAGGAGAGTTCACCTATACTACTCATTTCAAACTTGGAATGTATAAGGTCAGAAAACCTTTCGCATAGTTTGGAATCAGTAGAACCAAAGATAATGTCATCTACATATATTTGTACCATCAAGATTTTATCATGATGATGCTTTATGAACAAAGTCCTATCTACAATGCCTCTAGAAAAGTTACGCTCTAAGAGAAAGCTATCTAAGGTTTCGTACCAAGCTCATGGAGCTATCTTTAGACCATAGAGAGCCTTATGCAATTTAGAAACATAAGAGGGATGAGATGGAGAGATAAAACCTGGTGGTTGTTCCATATAAATCTCTTCTTTAAGTTCACCATTAAGGAGTGCACTCTTGACATCTATTTGGTATACTGTGAACTTCTTTTAGTTTACATAAGCTAGGAATATTCTGATAGCTCCATCCTTACAACAGGGGCAAATGTCTGATCATAATCAATTCCTTCCTCTTGTCTATAGTCATGTGCTATTAGCCTTGCCTTGTTCTTGATGATAAGACCTTAAGCATCTAGTTTGTTTTTAAATACTCATTTAGTTCCAATGTCTAGATAGTATTTGGGTCTTGGAACTAATCACAAACTTTACATCTCTCAAACTGGTTGAGCTCCTCTAGCATTGCAATAATCCAGTGTGCCTCTTGCTCAACATCTTTTATGGATTGGGGCTCAGTTTGAGATATGAAGCAGGCATGCATCATGTCCTGGTGGATTAGATGCCTTGTTTGCACAACCACTGATATATCTCCAATAACTTGAGATATAGAGTGATCTCTAAGTGTGACTAATTCAGTAAGAGGAGTTGGTTTAGCAACAGCTTGGGGAATTAATTCCTCTTATAGAATTATGTTAGCTATTGTTGGCTCTTCACTGTGTTCAATGACATCATCTTCACTGTCTTCAATAACATGTGGAGAAGGATGTGCAACAACCTCATTGGTAAGGGTCAACTCATCCAACTTCTCACACAGATGTGGTTCCTGCAAAGTCTCACTGGTAGAAGAAATCTTCTCCTTGTAAAACATGTTAGTTTCATCAAAATAAATGTGAATAGATTCTTCTATTTTCATAGTTGATTTATTATAAACCCTATAAGCCTTGCTGATTTGGGAATATCTCAGAAAAATTCCTATTCCAGCTTTGGCTTCAAACTTTCTAATGTATCTCTTATCATTATTATGAATGTAGCAAATGCAACCAAAAATTCTAAAATAATCTACTTTAGGTTTCTTCCCTTTGAGTAGTTCATAGGGGGACTTGCCCTTAAGCTTGTGAATCAAACTTCTGTTCAGTACATAGTTTGTTGTGCTTACAGCCTCTGCCCAAAAGGATAGGGACAAGTAAGCATCCACAAGTAATGTGCCTGCAGCTTCAATTAGTGTCCTGTTTTTCGTGATTGAAAGTCATATTGAAAGTGTCTACAGTATATATACGGTTATTTTTTGAACAGTAGATACAGAAAGAAGCCGAGCGACGATCTTGACCTAAAATCGCGAAACTGCTCCGCCACCGCCGTCGCCGCTCGCGCTAGTTGGTCGCCGCTCTTGATCGAGATTTCTTCGTGATCTTCAGGATACAGAAGCTTAGCCAAGCTTAGAGTCTCACGCGTCTATCCAGAGATCCCTTGTCTCTCGATTTGTTGATCGGGAAAAACTTCCCCGTCTGAATCGATCGAGACGATCGATCCTAGAGTGACCGTTGGTAGACCTAGCTAGCTTCGCTACGAAGTTTGGATCTCCAAAGTACAGCAGCCGCACATCGTTGTCGCCGCCGATCCCGTGAACCTAGCCGCCGCCCATCTTGCCGCCGCCGGTTCCGGGGAGATTCTCTCTAAGAGAGATCTAGGGTTGTGGACTCTTCGTGGACTTCAAGAACACGTCGTCAACGAAGAGGGACACCGTAGTCTCCAAACTTAGTTTGTATTTCTTGTACATTCTATTTTATTTTTGTTGTAAAGGAACGTTGGTTCCTAGTTGTAAGGGTTGGGTGCAACCCGGTTTGTGGGAGTGTTGACTCCTACGTGTGGAAGGGTTCCTTCCGATAGTGCAAGGATTGGATTTCAATCATGTTGGAGAAGTGACCGAGTCATCCCTGGTTGGGAGATAGGTCGAAGGGGGAAAGTGGATGTACCCAAATCGGGGAACCACTATAAGTAGCTTGTGTACTCTGTTGTGCTGTGTTGTGTTATTTTCGTGTGCAGGTACAATTTAAATTCCGCAAAAACGCTGCACGTCACCTATTCCCCCCCCCCCATAGGTGAAGATAGTTGACACTAGGTGGACTTTCAGGGTCTTCTGCGGTCAATGGCTTAAATTGTCGTGACCTAGGCCAGGAAGACAAAATGCTCATAGGTTTGGCCGTCAAAGTGGAGGTGGTGAGTCCGGAATGTCTATGGCTTTAATTGACGAGACATCGACCGGTTTACCGAGAATGTGCCCTGAGAGCACGGGGCGTGTGGCCGTGCGAGCCAACGTCTGTGATGAAATGAATATTGTTATATATTGCTCGCTTATGCTAATGAAATGCAGGGAAGGAGCATCGCCGCCCCGAGTTGGGGGCGGGATCGTTATAATTTGGTCAGCATTGCTGACCGTTGCCTTGTTTTGCCACCGTGCGGTGGTTTGTTGCTTGCAGGTGCTGCTGGACCAAGCGGTCAATAGCGGGCTAAAGCCCAAGTGCGAAGCCGGCCCTCGAAGTCCTAATTGGAAGTTTTTACTGTTTTATTCATGTATGACCGGCCTGCGTGCCGTGGTTTGTAAATCATGTAATATCAAGTGAAACATTTTGTAAGGCCTTAAGGCTTGTGTTTGTATTTGTATAACATTCCTATTTTGGATTAGTGGACATTCATGCTTTAGTGCTGGGTTCTTTATTGCAACTTTTATAAAACTGCTTCCGCTAGAATGCTCTGTGTAGGGCGTTATGATTGGTTGGGTGGTTTCCATGAGTAACCACCAGGTCTGTCTGTGGCATACGACGTCGGGCCCCGGCCGGACCTACTGCTATATGCTATACGACGGATAGGGGGTGTTACAATTTGGTATCAGACTACTGGTTTTGGTCGTGATTAAGATGAATTCGTAGACGAATTCTTTTTAAGGGGTGGTGAGCACATTGTGTGCATCATCGTTATAATGGTAAAAGAACCCATGAATGTCCACTTAGGAATGCAAATACACGTGTTTGAGGAATCTGTGTGTTCCTATAATTGCTGTTTGCAATTTTATTTGGTCGCTTAACGGTGTTTTGTACCACTATAGGTGACCAGAAGTGGTGTTGGGCCATCGGAACGCCGAGTTTCTGAGGCTAGCAGTGCACTGGATGTTGCTCCTGTAACACCTCTATCGGCTGAGAAGTTACGATTGGTGGCCGAAGCGGTGTTGTCCATGATAAATGCGTAGCCTACAAGGCAAACGCAGCAGCCCGCTCCTGTGATGGAGCAGGAACCTCTTCAAGAGTCTGAGCTGAGGAGAGTGGAGCAAGTGGTTATGGAACCGGTGGTGCCAAGGAGGGCAACCGACAGATAGCTTAAGCATGTAATGAGCTTTAACCCTCCGGTATTCTCGGGGTTGGGAACCCCATCTCAGGCTGAAGACTGGCTTTCCAGGGTGAAGAGAGTCATGATAGCAATGGAGACGGAGGAGTGTCAAATGACCACCATTGCTACGTTCCTTTTGGACGGTGAAGCGAGATTATGGTGGGAAGGTTTGGAGCTGCATCATTTGAGAGGTAGACAACTTACAGACGTCCCGATGGAAGAGTTCTCGGGATTGTTCTTAGCAAGATACTTCCCTTCTACTCAGAGGATTTCGATTGAGAACGAATTTCTGAAGTTGGTTCAGGGTGAGAAGAGCGTGGATGAATATCTCCATGAGTTCACTCGTTTGAGTCGATATGCTAGCTCCACCATCGTGGATGAGGAGTGCAAGACTAATCGCTTCTATAAATGCTTGAGAGATGAGTTGAGATTACTACTTTCGGGGCTGATGACGCAGGGTTTCTTAACCTTGGTCAATACTGCTCGGTCATTGGAGAAGGACATGAAGAATGTACAAGCAAAGAAAAGCTTGGGTGATAGGAAATATGAATTCAAAGTGCCGACTACTTCAAAGTCCGGCTATCGGAGGTCTTTCAAGAAGCATAGGACTTCGGGTCCAGCTCCTTCTGGTGCTTATGGGGCGACTACGGGTCGGACCCCGGGTGCGTGTTTTACTTGTGGAAAGACGGGATATTTTGCCCGTGACTATTGGAGCGGATGTCCTAAGTCCGAGAGAAGGTCGGGAGAGACTTATAAAGAGAAGGGCAAGGCGGTGGAGTTGACCGCATCCCACTATGCTCCGGCCCAACCAAGGGTGTATAATCTTGTCCAACAGGAGGCCATCAAACAAGCTGATGTGGTGACATGTACGGTTTAATTTATAGCAAGTCAATTTCCTTAAATACTTGTTATGCACATGTTACCTTACCCCTGCCTGTTTAGGATTTGTATTGATTTGTGAAAATCCGGCACGAGCACTCTTCGATACGGGAGCTTCACACTCCTTGTCCGAAGGATTTATATCACGCATCGGAGTCCCTTCTTCGATGGCGAAGGATAAGTTGGATGTGTTGTTGCCCAATGGGTGTTCGATGCGAGCGGATAGGATCTGTGAGGTTAAGATTCATATTGGGAATCAGGAGTTCGACCTGCAGGCATCTTTACTTCCGTTGGTGGAGTTCGACGTCATATTTGGCATGAACTGGCTCTCGGAGCAGCCCCATATAGATTGCGGTAGCAAGGAAGTCAAGCTGGGAGCAAGTCGTGAAACGACTTTTACGGGCTTAAAGGGGTCGAGCAAGACGTTGATGTCTGCTCTTCAGGTGGTGAAGGCGGTTCGTGCCGGTGCAGAACTGTTCTTTACACTAGTGGATGTGGCAAAGCCGAAGCCCGCGTTGGATTGTATTTCAGTGGTATCAGAATACCCTGATATGTTCCTCGCAGATCTTCCTGAAGCCCCGCCTTAACGGGAGATAGATTTTACGATTGAGCTAGTGCCAGGTGCAAAGTCTGTGTCACGATCTCCTTATCGGCTAGCGCCTAAGGAAATGACGGAGATGAAAGTTCAACTACAAGAGTTGTTGGAGCAAGGGTATGTTCACCCGAGTTCTTCGCCTTGGAGCGCACCGGTCCTCTTTGTTAAGAAGAAGGACGGAAGCTTGAGGCTATGTATTGATTATTGGGAGCTCAACAAGTTGACGGAGAAGAACAAGTACCCGATTCCCCGGATTGATGATCTTTTTAATCAGTTGGTAGGGTCGACGGTGTACTCGAAGTTAGATCTCAAGGCTGGGTACTATCAGCTGCGAATAAGGGAGAGTGATATCCCGAAGACAGCGTTTAGTACGAGATACGGGAATTATGAGTTTACGGTCATGCCGTTTGGGCTGACTAATGCGCCGTCAGTGTTCATGTATTTGATGAACAGGACTTTCAGGGAGTACTTGGACCATTTTGTGATCGTCTTCATCGACGATATTTTGGTGTACTCGCAAAGTGAGGGAGATCACTTCAAGCATCTTCACTTGGTTCCGGAGACGCTAAGGAGAAATCAGTTGTATGCCAAGTTATCGAAGTGCGAGTTTTGGCTATCCTTAGTGGCGTTCCTCGGGCATATAGTGAGTGGAGAGGGTATTGCTATGGATCCGGCGAAGATTGTTGCGATACGGGAGTGGCCTGAGCTTGCTACGGTAGCGGAAGTCCGGAGCTTTTTGGGGCTTGCCGGCTATTATAGGCGCTTCATAGAGGACTTCACGCGGATAGCGTTACCTCTCACTACTTTGACGAGGAAGGAGCATAAGTTCGTTTGGACACCGGCGTGCGCGCGAGCTTTTGAGGAGTTGAAGTGTCGGTTGACCACGACGCCTGTGCTGAGTTCGCCATGTGGGACCGAAGGCTATGAGATTTACAGCGATGCTTAGGGCAGCGGTTTGGATTGTGTGCTACTGCAACACGGAAGTGTAATAGCTTATGGCTCGAGACAGCTAAAAGTGCATGAAAGGAACTATCCGGTCCATGACTTGGAGTTAGCGGCCGTGATTTTTGCCTTGAAGCTGTGGAGAAACTATTTGTACGGTGTGAAGATTGATATCTACACCGATCACAAGAGCCTGAAGTATCTTATTGATCAGGGAGATCTGAATATGCGGCAGCGTAGATGGATGGAATTCCTGGGGGACTATACATTCAAGATCCACTACGTGCCTAGTAAAGTGAATGCGGTTGCGGACGCGTTGAGTTACCGAGCCCGAGCTCAAGCCAATTGGCTATCAGTGCATGATGAGCGGTTGGTGCGGGAGTTGGAGGCATTCGAGATTGTTTGTGTGGACAGACAATCAAGTGCTGAAGCAGTTCTGAATTGGACTGAAGTCCAATATGACCTGGCTGATCGTATTCGGCAGGCTTTGGATATGGATGCTCATATGAAGCAGTCCATGGTAGAGGCTCTGGATGGGTCAAATTCCCAATTCGTCGTGGAGGACGGATTACTTTCGAAGGACGGTCGGCTGTGCTACCCAAGTGTGGGTAATTTGCGGGTGGAGTTGTTGTACGAGGCACACCATATCAAGTACTCGATTCACCCTGGGAGCACGAAGATGTACCGTGATGTGAAGAAACTGTTTTGGTGGCCGGGTTTGAAGAAAGTTGTGGCGCTATACATAGCGAAGTGCCAAACTTGCGCCTTGGTGAAGGCGGAGTGCCAAAAGCCGGGAGGATTTCTTAAGTCCTTGCCTATTCCGAAGTGGAAATTTGACGACAACTCTATGGACTTTGTGCATAGTTTGCCAAGGTCGCAAAAGGGGAACGACGCTATTTGGGTGGTCGTGGATCGGTTAACGAAGGTGTCGCATTTCGTTCCGCATAGGAAGGATGATCCGGTGGAGAAGTTTGCAAAGCTCTATGTGGATAACATAGTACGGCTTCATGGTGTGCCCCGCAACATCGTGAGTGACCGAGATGGGCGGTTCACATCCAATGATTGGAGGCTTGTGCAGTAAATGTTGGGAACAAAGCTGAAATTCAGCACAGCCTTCCATCCGCAAACGGATGGGCAGACCGAGGGGGTCAATAGAACCATGGAAGACATGCTCCGCATTTGTCTCTTGGATTTTGGAAAGCAGTGGGAAGACCACCTGTATTTGGTGGAGTTCGCTTACAACAATAGCTACCAAGCGAGTATTCAGATGGCGCCCTTCGAGGCCCTATATGGTAAAAAATGTCGCACGCCGTTATCTTGGTTAGAAACGGGTGAGTCAAAGTTGTATAAGCGATCGGAAGTGGAGGATGCTACTTCTTTGGTGAGAACCATTCGGGAGACGTTGCTTATCGCTCATGACCGGCAAGAGAAGTACTATAATGCCAAGCAAAGGAACGTGGAGTTCGCTTTGGGCGACTATGTATACTTAAAGATCAAGCCGTTCAAGGGTGTCTCGCGGGTGCGGCGATTGAAAAAGCTAAGCCCGAGGTACCTTGGGCCGTTTGAGGTTCTGGAGCGAGTTGGTGAAGCGTCCTATCGGTTGAAGCTTTCAGTGGAGCTTAGTGGTTTACATGATGTATTCCATATTTCGGTGATTCGGAAGGCATTGCAAGAGCCAACGCAAGTGATCGCGATCGATCAAGTGCCGGTGGATAGTGGGTTGACGACAAAGGTCAAGCCCGTGCGGATTGAGGACTCGGAGGTCAAGCGGCTACGCAATAAAGAGATCAGGATGGTCAAGGTCTGGTGGGACAATTGCGGTCGCGAGGAGCTCTCTTGGGAGCGAGAGCAGACTATGCTTGACGAGTATCCGGAGTTGTTCCGCTCAGGTACAAATTTTGGTTTTGTACATGTCTTTCCTTTATATAATTTCATGGACGAAATTCTTTTAAGAGGGGGAGAGTTATAACACCCCGAAACTCAAAGGAGCGACGGGGGACGTTTTGGGCTAGTTTTGGGTTCTGGCTGCAGACACACGGCCTGGGACCCGGGCATGTCCCAGGGCGTGTCAAGCTTGTGTCGACACTTAGCCGGGAAGTCGACATTTTGATCTCGACATTGTGTCGAGACTGGGCACACGGCCTGCGACACGGGCGTGTCGTAGGGCATGTCGACCCGTGTCGACACTTAGCCCGCAAAGTCGACACTCTGAGTTCGACGAAGTGTCGAGACATGGCACACGGCCTGCGACACGGGCGTGTCGCAGGGCGTGTTGAACCGTGTCGACACTCGTCCCGGGGAGTCGACGAACTTTGCTCGACAATGTGTTGAGACAAGGCACACGGCCTAGGACACGAGCGTGTCCAAGGCCGTGTCATTAGGTCGACGATCTTCGCTCGACGAAGTGTCGAGTGTTGAGACAGTGTACACGGCCAGGGGCCCAGGCGTGTTGAGGTGACACGGGCAAGGACACGGGCGTGTCCTAGAACCCGTGCAGTGCTCGGGTTGTTTTCGGGGAAAAATGATGGGGGTACACGGCCGGCCACATGGCCGTGTCAGGTGGAACACGGGCGTGTCAGGTCGAACACGGGCATGTTCGATACCCGTGTGTTGTTCCAGGCGAGCTGATTTTGACGGCGAATGAGGCACACGGCCCTGGACACGGGCGTGTGCCAGGCCGTGTACGGTCCAGATTGGCCATTTCAGTCCCGAATCAAAGCCGTTCATTTCTTTAATTGATGATCCAACGACTGGGGGTTGTTCCTGAAGGGATATACCCGGGATTGGACTTAGAAACCCTCACTTTTCATGAGTGGATATCTTTCTAAAACCTTAGAGAGAGAGGAGAGCCAAGGAAGGAAGAATTAGCTAGATCCGGCCATTGGAGGAGTTTCGAAGCTCCAAATCGCGAGCTGACTCCGGATCCACAGAGGCAAATCTAGTGCGGTGCTTTTCATCCGCTTATTTTTCCATGGCGCCAAAGAAGAATGCAAGGGTAACGATTCTCTTCTTGAGCATGAGTAGCTCTCCTTCTTTGCATAGGAAGCCTGCTCTCGCGAGTTTGCGGAGAGTTGGAGGCGTTCCTTCGGGTAGATATGTGAAGTCCCTGTTGTATATAGTCCGTAAGCGAGAACGGACATAGGCATGATGTGTGAAGCCTACCCAGACATGTTGGTCTGGATCGGTGATGTTGTATTGCATAATGCCGGAGAAAACTCCGTGCTATTGGTTGTTTTTCGGGTTTTCTACACGGTAGATTGCAACAGGGAGCCTTGAGGATTAACCCAAAGGTGCACCCGGAAAACTGGGCGGATACGTGATCTTGCCAACTTGGTGGCCTGAGAGCCAACTTGAACATAACCGGGTTATGTGAATTGTGATGGAAATGGGACTCGGTGGAAGTTTGACCCGCGCAAATGGCTTAAATTGCCGTTGCGATGTGAGCACGTGTTAGATGGAACCGTACCCGTTCTATGTCGTTCGGTTAAAGAGACCTAAGGGTACGTGGCACTTGTCGTTGGCATAGATTAGGGTCTTCGACGGTAAATGGCTTAAATTGTCGTGACCCAGGCCAGGAAGACAAAATGCTCATAGGTTTGGCCGTCAAAGTGGCGGTGGTGAGTCCGGAATATCTATGGCTTTAATTGACGTGACATAGATCGGTTCACCGAGAATGTGCCCTGAGAGCACGGGGCGTGTGGCCGTGCAAGCCAACGCCTGTGATGAAATGAATATTGTTATATATTGCTCGCTTATGCTAATGAAATGCAGGGAAGGAGCATCGCCGCCCCGAGTTGGGGGCGGGATCGTTATAATTCGGTCAGCATTGATGACCGTTGCCTTGTTTTGCCACCGTGCGGTGGTTTGTTACTTGCATGTGCTGCTGGACCAAGCGGTCAATAGCGGGCTAAAGCCCAAGTGCGAAGCCGGCCCTCGAAGGCCTAATTGGAAGTGTTTACTGTTTTATTCATGTATGACCGGCCTGTGTGCCGTGGTTTGTAAATCATGTAATATCAAGTGAAACATTTTGTAAGGCCTTAAGGCTTGTGTTGGTATTTGTATAACATTCCTATTTTGGATTAGTGGACATTCATGCTTTAGTGCTGGGTTCTTTATTGCAACTTTTATAAAACTGCTTCCGCTAGAATGCTCTGTGTAGGATGTTATGATTGGTTGGATGGATTCCATGAGTAACCACCCGGTCTGTCTGTGGCATACGGCGTCGGGCCCCGGCCGGACCTACTGCTATATGCTTACGACGGATATGGGGTGTTACAGTTTCCCACTCTAGTTCGTGTTAATACAACTTGGTTATCTACTGACCTAAAAATACAGGAAGTTTTATTAAATGATACCTGAAACCTTTCATCACATAATTTCCTTATGGATATCAGGTTGTGCTTCAGTCCACTTACATATGCTCCCTTCCTGAAGGTGACAACTCCAATTTTGACCTTCCCATAGCCTTCAGTTTGGCCATAGTTAGACTCACCAAATATTACTTTTGGTCCTCGCTTAGACTTGTAGTTAATTAAATTATCCTTGCTTCCTGTCATATGCTTTGAACAGCCACTATCTAGATACCACTGTTGCCCTGTGGTGAGATAGTCTTCACCTGCAATGAAACAGATTAGCTATTCTTGACCGAGGTTACCTTGGGTCCTTGTTTATTTACATAATTAAAATTGGAGATATAAGAGTATTCAGGTTGATTTTTATAACCAAGGATCCTCCACAGGGACCCAAGGTAACCTCGGTCAAGAATAGGGATCAAACATCCTAATTGGTGAACCTGTCCCAAATGCAAACTAGGGATCCAATACAAGGTCCTGTGGAGGAGTCATGGATAGGAAGAGTACACCTGGGTGCCACAACACTTGATGTTGCAGAGGTACCCGGATCTCTTCGAATCAGGTATACCTTAAAATTCCTAGAGATGTTACATACTTTTACTTTCGTAGAAACCCTGTAGGCCTAACCTTAAATTCGGGGATGAAATTTTTATTTGTATGTATTGGAATTTGTAACATCCCTCAAACTTCTAGACACCAAAGAGTGGTTTTGTGATGACTAGGTCATGACAAAACCCTAAGAAGCCCAAGAAGACAAAATGAACTTAGGCATGAAGAAGAAAACTACCTTGGGTAAAAAATTGTAATTTTCAATCACCCACCATAGGGCTAAACTTTGGAGCTTCAACTTGACTCCATGATTCCACCATAACACTCCTAACTCTTTAAGAGGACCCTTGGGTCACCAAGGACCCATTGGGGTCAACCCAAAGAGGCTAAGTTGACCAAAGTCAACCATCGCCCAAAAATGGTCAAATCGCCCTATAAAAGGGTCAAGTGACCTCCAAGGTGCCAAGCCAACCATACCCAACCTTTCCTAGACCTTAGAGTAGGCTAATGAGTCACTAAGGATCCATTGGGGTCAACCCAAAAGGCCAATTTGACCTAAGTCAACTCAACCTAAGTTTAGGGCAAACTAGATCAAGTTGGCCTAACCTAGCCCAATCCACTTGGGCTAAGCCCAACTTAAGTTGCCAATTAGTTTGAGAGGCAGGAAATTACCTAAAGTGCCATCCAATTGCTGGGCTTGCTGACTAGGAGAGAAAAGCTCCATTCTCCCCTTTAATGGGAGGAGAGAGAAAGTGAGAAAGAGAGGCCATTCATGGCCAAGGGCCCTCTATTCACTCCCCTCTTGCTAGATTCATCCTCTTAGATTAATTAGGAGAAGATCAAAGGCTTTTCCCAGCCACCAGGGGAGGAGTTCAGTGGAAATCCAGTTGGCCGAAAACCACCTTTTAAGGCCATTAATGGCAATTGATGCCTGACCGTTCCCCTCCCCTGGTTGGATCTCTTAAAAGCATCCCCAGACCCAGGGCAGTTGTTTCCACTATCCCATTGAAGGAGCCGAGCCCTTTGGTATTGCAGTTGCAGAGCACCCGAAAGCTCAAATTCCGACAATGGAGGCACGGCGATTGGACTGACTCCAGCTCTCCCAAAAGGTCCTTTCTCTCTCTCTCCTTCTTAAGTGGATAGATCCACTTCTAACAATGGCTTATTCGAGTCCAAACGGCTGTGGATCAGGCTGGCCAAGGGGCTCAATTTCTAGCTTTAAATTCCAATCACCACTCACTTTTTTGGCCACCTCCGGCTGGCCAACCACCGCGAATCGCCAGCAACCTCCTTAAAGAAAGTGGTGGTGGCGGTGGCTGGCCGGGAAGAGGCGCGGGTGGCCGGGAAATTAAGGCTAAACATCGCCCAGGACGGGCCAATCATGGTAGTTGGCGAGCTGGGGAAGATGACCGAATCCCATCAGTTATGCTTTAAGATTCATGCCGCCATCTTTATGAGTTTAAGATTAGAATAATTACATTTATTTGATTTTTGTCACAGTTGTTATTGTTTTTTAGATTAATTATAAAAATTACTTAGAGCGTCCTGATGGAAAAATGACCAACATGGAATTTGTAGCCCTTGAAGTCTGGAGTATTTTAAAATTATTTCAACCAATTTGGGTCAGTAGTCTTACGATAGAACTCAAAATAGAGCAGCATATACATAGGGATAATCAGATATTAAATTGAGTGCCCCCACTGAACAACTTATCTAAATGACTTGAAATTTTGAATGAGAGTCACACCTACCTATACTTATAACATATCCAAAAATGGGAATTTTTGGAAAAATGTTTCCTATAGTTTTTGTAATAATTTAATAAACCACATAAGGATTAATTAAGGTGTCTATGGACATCGAAATCAACCAAAATTGTGGTGGATGGTCCTTAGGGTTCATATATGTCCCTGGTAAAAATATCAACCCATTTTGCATTGATTTAAGTAGGTATGGATGTGGCCAATGTTTGTCCCTTAAGGATAAATTAGGTCAAAAGTACACTAGGTAGAGTGGGTGACCATTCCTCACCCAATTGTGGTAAAACTTTGGCAATTGACTTATAGTCACTTATAACCCCCACACCAGTGTCTTTGAGTGGTTTGGGGTGGATATGCCCACAAAACCTAGTACAACCCTAGGGTTTCCCTTTGACACATCTGATAGTTCAGCCCATTGTAGAAAATTTGGACCTACAACCATGCAGGCAGCGCATGGTGCGGACACCTGTGGTGGGATTCTTCAAACCGCTCCCAAGTCTCAAATAGAGACTTAGAATCATTCTGCACAAACGAAGAATTGTCTGTCTGCAACTTTGCAGTTTTGGTGGGCGTAAAATACTTCGTTAATAACCGCTCCGCAAGCTCGTCCTAGGTGGTGATACATCCTCGTGGGATGGAAGTCAACCACGCCTTAGCTTTGGATCTTACGGAAAAAGGCGCAAATGAATGGCATCATCAGTGACGCCATTAATCTCAAAAGTATCGCAGATTTCCAAAAAATAGACAAATGAAAGTTCGGGTCCTAATCCGGCTATCCATCAAACTCCACGACATTTTGGATCATTTGTATAACCCTCGATTTTATTTCAAAATTATTGTTTTCCACCATCGGGCGAACAATACTGGACCCAGTATCATCCAAATTCGACCAGGCGTAATAATATATTATACGCTGGGCAGCTGCGTTCGGCTTAGAGTTCACCATAACAACGGCAGAGGGTTCTCTGACGGATTCTTCGGGATCCAAATAGGGTTTTTGGCGTTGAGAACGATTACGCGAAAGTGAGCGTTCGATCTCAGGATCGAAATCCAAATTTTCAGACTCCGAAGGTTATGCACGAGCTATACAACCTAAAATATAAACTAAATATTTAACTCTTTTTTTGGTTTTTTAAGTATATTTTTAAGTTTTTTTTAAGTTTTTAGAAAAATAGGTAAAAGTAATAAACCCCATAATTCGAAATAACAACTCGAAGGGTTCCCCGACAACAGTGCCAAAAACTTGATATGCACGAAGCCTGGCTCTGAATTATCTAGTGAGCATGATGAGTCCTGATTTCGCGAGGCGATTATAGGCAAGTGCACCTATCGCAAGTAATACAGGATATTCGGGGGAACATCGAGATCTTAAATTTCTCGGGAACGGGTTGATTATCTCTACTCCTCCTAGAAGACTATTATCTTAACGAAAAATTTAAGTTGTCATATTTAACTAATTAAAGCAGTTAATAAGAAAGTTCTAAAAATAGATTGAAAAAGATCAATAAAGAAATAACACTCGGTATCGAATTACGTTAGGAATAAAATAGATTTATATAATTAAAGATACTAGATTTCAATTCAATTGAAGGGGAAACTTGGTCGTGGGGATTCCAAAAGAATGAGCTCACCTATCTCTAGGACTATCGCTCACCTGAACATTAAGAATATTCGACTAGGCTCTCGTCCGACGAAGGATTTCTCTTAATGCCTGCTTTAAGCTAAGAACCCCACTATTGGGGGGGGGGGGACCCAATCCGGAAGAATTCCGTGCCTCCTCTCTCGAGGTTTTGTGGGAAGCTCTCTTTACCCAAGATTGATCAGTCCATACGCACGACCACTCGGCTAGCTAGCGTATGGATAACAGAAATAGAGCCCACATATTGATATGTGGTTCTACGTGTCGTATACCCTGGGTGAACTTTAAGTTCTTAATTAAAAAGAAAAACAAGACCTTTAATTATTTAAAAACATTTTTATGTCCCAAAGCTCTTCGATAACTATTAGCCACTCGTCGGAATGGGGACATCTTATGAGTTTGGTTATGAGTGAGTTCTAAACTTAAATTCTGAACGGTTACAAAAAAGATAAGAAGAAATCGAATAATCTAACATTAGAAATAGAAAAGCTACTAAAAAGGAGATAAATGAACACACTCAGCCAAACTCATAATAAAGGAAAAAAAGCTAAGTTACAAAAAAGGAAAATTGCATATTTGAAATTACTAGTCCTACTCAAACGAGTTGGGGAGAAATGACAAGTCCTACTCAAATGAGTAGGCAGGAAATTTAAGCGGTAAATTGCAAGTCGTACTCAAACGAGTAGGCGGTAAATGTTAAGTCCTACTCAAACAAGCAGGCGGGAAATTAAAGCAAAAAATGATAAGTCTAACTCAAACGAGTAGGTGAGAAATGACAAGTACTACTTAAACAAGTAGGCGGGAAATTAAAGCAAGAAAAAGCTAACTCATACAATCACACACACAATCAAAAAGGAGAAAATCAAAGTGATTGAAAAATTAAAACGATTATGTTTTTATAGTTAGAATTTGCTGGAAATGCATAAAAAGTAGAAATAAAAATTATTGGAGCAAAAGAATTTTTAAATAAATGTGAAAATCAAAGGGTTTGAAAAATTGAAATAACATCTAATCCATTCTTATAAATTTGTAAAATGTTTAAAAAGTGGAAGAAAGTGAAAAAGATGCAAAAGTTTTACAAGCTAAAAAGGAAACTTTAAGTTAACGAGAAATAAAAACCACTTTAAAACAATTTTTTACAAATCCATAAGGATGAATAAAAAAGCAGAGAATGCCTAACCACTAAATCTAAACCAATCTAAGAGATAAGAAAAGAAAAACTATAATAACCACTAGAAAGTTTGAAGAAATCTAAAACTAAGCTAAGAAAGTTGATAATTTGAAAGCATAAAAACTATAAAGAGAACTCACACACACACATTCATATTAAAAAAGGAAAACAAAGCTACATAAGATTGCTAAAAGACAGGCACTCAGAGGCATTCTAGTACAATATAAGGATGGAAAACTAATGTATTTTATTAAGTAGAAAGTATAATTACAAAAGCTAAAACAAACACAGAGGAGGGGGGGGGATTATCCTTGCATAAAACAAAAAGACCTCATAGCAGCATCCAAATGGCAAAATGGATCAAAAACTTTTAAACCCTTGGTTCTTACAGAAAATTTCTATTAATAGACAAAAAAGGAAAGAGATGACATGCTGGTGTGTAGGGGTAGCCTAAATTATGATGACTGGCCTTGTTCTGGAAGTAGCGTGTACGAGACAAATCATGGTCACCTTCACATGAAGCATCGAGCATCGATAGACAGCGTCGAGCGGAGTTCAACGAATGTCGAATGGCGATCAACAAACCGAAATTAGATTGAGTTTGACAAATGTCTAGTGGTTAGCTGGCGTCGAGTTGAGTTTGACGAACGTCGAGCGTCGAGTTTTGATCGTGGAGTCCAGTTCGACGAACGTCGTTGGCATTGAATGTTGATCGACGAATCAGCTGGCGAAGCACCGAGTCAAAGTGTCGAGCTGAGATCGACGAACATCGATTGGCTGGTGTTACACGGTCTTTTCTTTGCAGGAAGCAGATTTTTGCAGGAATCAAAGTAACACACCTTGGTCACGGGCGTGACCAAATTGTTAAAGGCATGTACTATTGAATTTTAGCGACTTTTTCTGCAAAATTACAAAAAACAAAATAAACTTCAGTTAGAAGAGTATTTACAAGAATAAACAATTTATTTAAGAAAAACAACTAAAAACTACAAAAAAATTACCTAAAACTACTTATATAAAGTACTGAAAAAATATGAATATTTACAACTCATCAAATACCCCCATACTTAAGTTTTTGCTATTGTAGAGCAAAAGTTTGAGGTGAACTTATAAGGAATTAAAAGAAATCCTAAATTTATGTAACGCTTGAATTAATTGAAAGAGAGATCAAAAAAATATCAAAGATCAAAATAAACATCAGTGGTATAAGAGTTAAGTCCTAAATCATGAAAATGTTTTAAATAGAGGAAAATGTTTGGCCAAAAAGACTTTTGAAGTAACCAAATAGCAAGCAAAAGTTGTAATGGTTAGCTAACAAAAATAGATTGGAATTATATAAACTTTAGCTTAAGATTTTAAAGGAAATAATGAGATTTTAAAATTATGCTCTCAAAAAAATTTTATATTAAGCCTAGAATCAATGAATATGACAAAGGGGATTGTTTTGGTTTATGAAGAGGGCTTTGGTTTTTAGAGGCGAGGTAAATTTTTTCTTAAACCACTAATACAATTTTTTTGAATGATGATGTTTAGGAAAATGAAATCTTATTTTCCATGACATGTAATTTTTGAATAACTTCATATAAGTCAATGTATATGTATAGGAGTAATGAATTTTATCCTCTTACTCCGTAACATATAATATTTTCAAATATTGGATGTCTATGTTTAAGGAATGAAATCTTATTCCCATTGACATAGGTTTTTAAGGATAAAAATTTTAACATGCCAAGTAAGAGATGGTAAATATGGGGAGATGGGTTTTTTCTCAAAAATAAAACTAGATGTTAATAAAAAAAATTTTGATAGCAACTTTATAAATTGAACGTTCTTGTGTTTCTAAAAACTTGAAGTAAAATTTATAGAAGTCTATAGTTCTTTTTCTAACATAATACACATGCCATAATTTTAGATAAATTAGAAGTAGTGTCTAAAACAAGTCCTCTATCTTAAGAACAAAGCATAAAAAAATCTTTAAAACTTAACCCTGGATATTTAAATCTATCAATATCTAATTAATAAACGAATAGTAAAAAAAAGAATTAAAGAAATTTGCTTATAAATTAACTTGTAACTATATTTTTGGAGAGCAAAAAAAGGTTAAGAATGGAATATTTGATTTATTTGTTTCATAAAAAGATTTTTTTGGGATTTTTTTTAGAGTTTTCATTTTTTTGGTTTTTTTAATTTATTATCTTTTTTTGTGTGTTTTTTGTTTAACTTTTTAATATACACATACTAAAAGTGCAAAAAAGATATATTTTTTGAACAAAAATTTTTTGTTTTCTAAAGTTTTTTGTATTTTTAAGATTTTTAAGATTTTTAAGCAAATATTTATAAGAGAAAAAAAGAGAATATTTATTTACAAAGAGTAGGAAGAAAGGAAGAGGGGGAAAAGAAACGAATATTTACAAAAATATTTACAAAGAATATTTACAAAGTAAAACTAAATATTTTTGGAATTTTTGTTTTATAATTTTTTTTGAAATTTTTGATGATAAAAACAAAAATTATTTTTGAAGTTTTTATTTTTTAATTTTTGTTTATTTTTGTTTTGTTTTCGTATTTTTTTTATTTTTTTAGGAGTGCGGAAAATAGAGGTGCAGAAAATAAAGCACAAAAATACCCGCATATTTAAGTCCAACATTGTCCCCAATGTTGCAACGTAAATATGCGGAACAAAAAAAGAAATAAAATGCAATATTTACAAATAAATGAAAGAGGGAGGGCGGAAGCTTCCCTGAAAGGAGGTCAAACCCTACATTATTAAGAACAAAACAATAAAGAAAACGTAAAGAAATTGCGAAAAAGATAAACATGGGGTGCCTCCTAGGAGAGCTTTGTTTATAGTCGTCTAGTTTGACTATTATGGCGGGTTTATATGTCGAGGAGGATTATGGTTTCGATATTACTGCCCACAGGATCGCCCGCTAGATATAATTTTAAGCGATGATCGTTAACTTTAAACGACCATTTTTTCGGGTGGGAGATGAGTATGGTCCCACAATGCCAAACCTCTTCAACTTTGAAGGGGCCGGACCATCGTGATTTTAGTTTTCCTGGAAAAAGCCTAAGACGTGAATTATAAAGAAGGACAAGATCGCCCGCAGAAAAAGTTTTTTGGGGCTTGATTTTTCGATCATGATAAAACTTAGAATGCTCCTTATAGAACTTATTGCACTCGTAAGCATTTGCACGCCAATCATCGAGCTCATGTAGTTGCAGTTTTCTATTTTGAACGGCTAAGTTAGCGAAGAGATTTAATAATTTTAAAGCCAAAAGAGCGCGATGTTCTTGTTCTACGGGGAGATGGAACGCTTTGCCATAGATTAATCGATATGGCATACAACCAATTGCGGTTTTGTATGTCGTATGATACGCCCACAATGCATCGTCGAGTTTGACAGACCAATCTTTCCTATTATGTGAAACGGTTTTCCCTAAGATACGCTCAATCTCTCAATTTACTACCTCAACATGGCCACTAGTTTGCGGGTGATAGGGGGTGGCAAGTTTGTGTGTGACTCCGTATTTAGCTAACATCTTAGCCATTTGGGTGTTACAGAAATGCATTCCCCTAACGCTCACAATAGCATGAGGTGTGCCGAAGCGAGAAAATAGGTTTTTAAGAAAGGTAATGATGACTCGCGCATCGTTGGTGGGGAGAGCTTGTGCTTCCGCCCATCTTGATACGTAGTCGACCGCTACTAAAATATAATTACTTTTAAAAGACAGAGGTAGGGGCCAACAAAATCGATGGCCCACAAAACGAAGATTTTGCACTGTAAAAATAAATTTTGGGGCATCTCGTCGCGACGAGAGATGTTACCCGACCACTGGAAGCTATCGCAGGAGCGCACAAAATTGTGAGCGTCTTTAAATAGAGTAGGCCAAAAGAAGCCGGACTATAGCGCTTTCTGCGCGGTCTTGTTAGCTCTATAATGCCCACCAGCCAGACCCTCGTGGCAGTGCCTATGTATTTGCATGCACCATACCCACGACGCATCTTCGGACCACTTGGTCCGTGCAGATATGAAAAATAAAAGGGTCCTCCCAAAAGAAATATTTCAAGTAAGAAAAGAATTTCTTCTTTGGCTGGCTCAAAAAGTCTTTTGTGAGCACTCGCGCAACTAAATAATTTGCAAAATCTGTGAACTAAGGCGGGGAAGATGAAATAGTACTTATGGCAAGGAGGTGTTCCTCGGTGAATCAGTTATTTATGTCAGATTCGACGAGCGCTTCCACACTAGGATTTTCTAAGAGGTAGAGGCGATCAACGGCTAAATTTTTCGCTCCCTTCTTATCCCGGATCTCCAAATCAAACTCCTGCAGGAGGAGAATCCATCGAAGAATGCGGGGCTTGGCGTCCGTTTTTGCTAACAAATATTTTTGGGCGGAGTGGACGGTAAATACGATAACTTTAGATAGCGCTATATATAAGAGAAACTTATCAAATGCAAAAACGACAGCTAAAAGTTCCTTTTCCATTGTCGTATAGTTTCCTTGTGCGGAAGTGAGCGTCCTGCTAGAGTAATAAATTGGATGAAAATATTTGTTTATACGTTGGCCAAAAATGGCACCTACGGCAATATCACTAGCATCGCACATAATCTCGAACAGAAGGGTCTAATTGGGTGCCACTAAAATGGGTGAATTGATAAGTTTTGTTTTATAAAATTAAAAGTGGCCTCACATTCGCTACTAAAGATAAAATTTGATTCCTTTTCCAAGAGGCGAGTAAGAGGCTTTGTTATTTTTGAAAAATCTTGAATGAAATGTCTATAAAATCCAACGCGGCTAAGAAACTCCTAATAGATTTACTATTAGAAGGCGGGGCAAGTTTTTCGATAATTTCAACTTTGGCCTTATCGACCACCATCCCCTTAGGAGAAATCTTATGGCCGAGAACCAAACCTTCTCGAACCATAAATTTACACTTTTCCCAATTTAAAATAAGATGCGTGTCCTCGCATCGCTGAAGGACATGAACTAAATTGCGAAGACAAGACAGGAAAGAGCTTCCGAAACTAGAGAAGTCATTGATAAAGACTTTCATAATGTCTCCTACCAGCTCGCCAAAGATCGCCAGCATATATCTTCGGAATGTTGCTGGCGCATTGCAGAGGCCAATTGACATTCTTCAGTATGCAAAGGTGTCAAACGTGCAGGTAGAAGTTGTTTTATCTTGGTCATAACAGTAAATGGGAATTTGGAAAAACTCTGACCAGTCATCAAGAAAACAAAAGTATGGATGACCGGATAACCCCTCTAGAATTTTGTCTAAGAATGGCAGTGGGAAATGGTCCTTACGTGTGTCATCATTTAGTTTTCTATAATCGATGCACACCCGCCAACCCGTAATAGTACGAGTTGGGACCAGTTCATTATGCTCATTTTCCACTACGGTAAGACCGCCCTTTTTGGGCACGACATGAATGGGACTAACCCATGCACTATCTGATATAGGATAAATAGTCCCCGCATCTAATAATTTTATAATTTCGGCCTTAACGACGTCTTTCATGTTTGGGTTAAGATGTCGCTGTGGCTGAATAGCTTTGCGGCAATTATCGTTAAAGAAAAATCTTATGGGTGCAGAAAGAGAGGTTAATCCCTTTTAAATCAGAAGTTTGTCACACAATTACATGGCAATGTTTAAGCAAAACTTCCAATAAATCGAAAGTCTCTGAATCGCTTATATGCGAAGAAATGATAACGGGAAGGGTATCATATTTTCCCAAAAAGGCGTATTTGAGTGATTCGAGTATGGGTTTGAGCTTTATGTAGGTCATTTCTTCTAACGTGGTTTTAATTTTAATGACTTTCGATCCAAAAAGTTCGAAAGACAAATTTGTAGAGTTATGCTCTTGGCAGTTAAGTTTTTGAGCGCAAAAATATGGTCATTTAAAAGCATAGATTCAAAAACAAGGGAAAAACAATCTCTGAAATAGGTATCTAAATTATTACAAAAGTCATCGCTCGATGACGAGTCTCCTGTGGAGGGATTAATAGAGAAAGTAACTTCATCATCTCCTACTCGAAGGAGGAGATGACCGTTACTCACATCAATTAATGTGCGGGAGGTGACGAGAAAAGGGCGACCGAGTATAAATGGTACGTCGACGTCCTCCTCGATGTCTAAGATGACGAATTCTAGCGGAAAGATAAACTTATCAACTCGGACAAGAACGTCCTCCACTACCCCGAAAGGAAACTTAACCGAACGATCCTCTAGTTCGATTCTCATTTTAGTAGGGGCCGGAGGGCCCAAACCTAAATTTTGAAAGAGCGAGAATGTCATCATATTAATGCTCGTGCCTAAATCTGCTTGAGCGTATTTTACTAATATATTTCCAAAAAGGCATGGGATGGAGAACCGTCCCTGGTCATTTCTTTTTAGGGGCAATTTATTTGTAAGAGACGATGAACAGTCTGCATTGAGAGAAATATGCAAAATATTTTCTAATTTTTGTTTATTTGAAAGAAGTTCTTTCAAATATTTCACATACTTAGACATCTGCGAGATCTCCTCGCAGAATGGAATATTAATATGAATTTGTTATAATAATAAAATAATTTTTGTGTACTCCACGTCCTTATGCTCACTATCTAACTTATGTGGATACGACAAGGGTATTTTAAAAATAATTTTATCATTTAAAATTGGTAAAGGCGGCGTAATCGAAAAAGGGGGAAGAGGGGTCGGAGGAGAAATATGTACCCGAGGATCGATCCGTTTTGGATCGACCACCTCCTTTCTGCTACAGAGGGTTATATCATTGATATTTCTCCTGCGGATTGGGCTCCGTGTTCCCCGACGCATATTGACAAGTCTTCTTCAGCGAGTTTTGTCGAGTATCCAGTATGATACTCGCCGAATATGAAGATGATATTCGCCGAAAATGCCTTAGACAAAATATCAGAAAAGTCGACATAAGGCTCATCATACCCGGCGCGTATCGACCGAGATACTCGTCGAATTCAGCGAGTATCGCATGGGATACTCATCGAATTCGGCGAGTATCGCTAGTGATACTCGATGAATTAGGCGAGTATCACCAGAGATGCTCAGCGAATTTGTCTTGGTGAATTATTTTCTTTTCTATGAATTTTCCCTAAGTATATACGACGAATTCAATGGGTATCGGGAAGCATACACGAAAAATTATGCAAGTATCAAGGGGAAACTCGATGAATTCGACGTGTATGACTCACCATACTCACCAAATTTTACTTAGGAAAAATCTTTTATTTCTGATTACTGCTCTTTGGCCTTCCTTGAACCTTCTCCTGTACTTGGGATAAAAGTACATCCCATAGAGAGATTACACATGAGTCAACATGACGGCATACACAATGAGGGATTATATTGTGTACTCCTATGTTTAATGACCCACTGTAAACTGATATTGTTGTGTACTTAGCAACATAGACCTATAAGTACATAACTTTAAAATTTTTGGGTTCATTGCCCTCAATGTCCTAGATTTGAGTGAAGTCAATCTTGTCAACGATATATATAAAAATGTATTGGATGTCCTAGTAGCAATGATGGGATAGATAGCCTAAGTGGCTAAGTCAGGTAAACCCTTACCTAAGATGTGTAAAGGATAAAAATCTATCTAAGTCCACAGGCATTCAATGAAGGTCATTCACTCAACGCCAGATGACTTATAACATTGAGTGAAGCCTATACAATCAAAGTCATGAATGGGCAAACTGAGAAAGTGGCTAAGTCCACAGGCGTTGAGCGAAGTAAACTCACTCAATGCCACACATCAAAAGGCTGTGAGACAGGCTAATGCATTCAAAGCCTAAGAAGAAATGGACAGAAAAGTGGCTATGTCATCAGGAGTTGAGTGAAGATCATTCACTCAACGCCATAGCTCCATAATCATTAAGTATAGCACAGTCAGTCAACTCCACAAGAAAACTGTGAACATTTACCAAGTCCACGAGCGTTGAGAGAGGCAAGCTCAGTCAACGCCATGTGATATTACTTTGACTAAACTCTCAAAGGAAGTGTTCTTCTTAATGCAAAAATTTGGCTAAGTCCAAATAAGTTGACTGCTTTCACTCTTCATCGTGCTAAGATCATAGTTCGTCGAACTGAGCTCTAAGTTCATCAAACTAGATTTTGGCTGATTCGTCGAGCCGAGCTCAGCATTCGTCGAACTATGCTCTAAGTTTGTCGAACTGAGCTTTTACTTATTAGAGGAGCTGAGCTCTGAGTTTGTAGAACTGTGTTCTGAGTTCATCGAACTCAAACTTAATTCTGAAGTAGAAATGCCTAAGGTAAAAAGCATTGAGTGATGCACGCTCACTCAACACTCTCAATGCCTAAACTACAGAATATGGCTAAGGTACAAGGCATCGAGTGAGGTGTACTCATTCGTCGAGTGAGGTGTACTCACTCAATGCTCTCAATGTCATGCATACAGAAAGGACTATAGAAAGGGTTAAGAAAAAAAGCGTTGAGTGAGCATTACTCATTCAACATTGTCAACGCCTAGATAGACAGAATTGTCTAAGTACTTTGGCATTGAGTGAAGCTCATTCACTAAACGCCTATTCTACCGATGATTGATTTTTGACTAAGTCCTCAGGTGCTGATGTCAGTAAGTCAAAAGTCAACCTTATTAAAATTGTTAGCGGCAAAGCTACAGTGCATGACAAAAGGCATCGCATTCTTACTTTATGATAGTTAGGCATTAAAGTAATGATGCAGCTGGATGCAGCAAGTGGGCTCCACTAAGTTCAAAAGATCCATTGAATGACGAGCTATAAAAAGAAGTGTGTGGGGCAAGATAAAGACAACTTTTCTAGGGTTGAAAAAAGAAATGAGGTGGTTGGACATCATCGTCTTCTCCGACGAACTTGAAAGAGCAGTCTAGCAGAGAAAGCCAAAGGGTAGAAAAAGATAGCTGAAGTTTCTTCCACTTCAGCAGGATAGTTATGGGCAGAACAAGATAGCTAATTCTTCTAATTCGGTAAGAGTGAAGATAGCTATTAAAGAGGACTCATTACTTCAACAGCATGTAGCTGAGCAAATCTATTCAGCAAATAAGTTAGCTGCCATAAAGGACTCTTTTCTTCAACATCAAGTGGGCTGGACTGAAATCTGCCCAACATAGTAAGATAGACTCATATATTAATCTCTATGTAAGTTACTTAATCATTTCATTTAAATTACCATGTAGGATTCAGTGTGAACTGAATCTGAGTGTAGGCCTAAGTAATTAGGCTGAGTGCTTGTTTTATTTAGATCTGAGTAGTAGGAACACATGGTGTTCTGTGGTAGGTCTTTGGTGAATCACTGAGCTTTAGGATCCATGTGTGGATCTGAGTAGTAGGGCTTTGTGCCTGAGGTAGGTGACTGTAAAGTAACTTAGTTGTAGGTGATTAATTAATCACTGAGCTATAGGTGCCTGGAAGGACACTGAGGTAGGTACCTACTGGGTACTGAGCTGTAGGAGTGCTGCAACACTCTGAGAGTGGGGATGTGTGCCTAAAACTATAGGGCTGAGAAACCTGAGTTGTAGGCCTTTGTGTTTGGCTTAGGTAGGTGGCTTGAGGGTCACTGATTATAGTAGCACTGTAGAGCTCTAAGGTAGGAACCTGTTAGTTCTGAGATTAGTGTCCTGAAAAGTATACTGCATGTAGGATCTTGCTAATGTTCTGAGTGTAAGGCTGAGGGCCGGAGGTGTAATCTCTAAGGAGTATATTTAGAGGAGTTTGGCCTTGTCTAACAAGTGTTAGAAAGGTGGGAGGGATAGTGGATGTACACATAATTTGGGGAACCACTATAAATCCTTGTGTTCTTGTTTGTGTGTCTGCTTTCCTTTTATTAATTACAGGTATTAAGGACAAGCTCTAGATCACCCTAAGCTGAAAGCTAAAAGAAAGTGTTGTAGATTAAATAACGGGCGGTCTTGTATTCTTACTCTGGCGGGTTGTAGTCCGGGCGGTCTGTCGGTTTCTCTCCTGCGGTTTGGTTACTGACCTGTTGTTGGTGGTGCTCTGGCGGTTTGTCAATCAGTCCCTGGTGACTTGGAGGTCGGGCGACCTGGCGGTCTATCATGGCGGCTTGGTGTCTTTCTCTTATAGTTGTCAGGCGGTTTGCCCATTCATCAAACAACACAGCTTGGTGACTTGTATGTATGTTAAACCGCTTGTACATGATATTTTTTATTCCTACATTGTTTATTTTTAATCTCTCCCATCTCCTACATTCTATAAAAGGGAGGCTATACCATGTAATTGATACCTTTTTTGGAATACAAAAATTTATGTTTGTCCAATTTCCAGACTTCCCTTTTCTGTTCGCACATGGTATCAGAGGATGCGATCTTATCCTCCTTATCCAGTGCCTTTCTCTGACCGCGTGCCTTCATCTCTTTCTTGCCTTCTGTTCTTGCGGCTTATTCTCCTTTGTCACTGCTCTTTGTTTGCGCGACCTTCTTCTTCTCACTCTCTCTCCGTAGAGTGTTTTCGCGGCTTCTCGGTCTTCTGTTCACGCATCCTGCTCTCTTTCCGCTTGACTTCTCCCTTTTCTCTGCTGCAGATTCTTCTTCTGTCTGATGCGGTCTTCTCTCCCGCACGGCCTTTTATTTGCCCCGACCTCCTTCTTTCCGCACGACCTTTCTCTCTTCCTCTACCTGCGCGGCTTCTTCAATGGCCCTTTCCAGCTCTACTACCACCATTGCTACTCTTGTGACAACTCCACCTCCTCCTCCCATTCCTTCCAGAAATCTTGGCACCGTATCAAAGATTGTTGGTTCCAGCTACCTGGATTGGAGCGTCTCTTTCACCTTTCTCCTCCGCTCACAATACAAATGCCACCACCTTATCGATGACCCTTGTCCCACCACTTTTGCTGAATTTGATGACTGGGATGCTAGCGATGCGCTTGTCCCCACTTGGCTCGCTAACAGTCTTTCCGATGAATGTCTTCCTATCATCTGTCATTATGATATGGTCAAGAAGGCTTGGCTTCATCTTGCTGCTCTGTACTCCATGGGGGCACAGACATCCCACATTTAGACTTTGTATGTGGATCTCTTTGCCCGTCCTTCTATGTATCCTATTGTCGCTTATCAACAAGTTCAAGCTCTTGGTGCTGAGATCCTTCAACATCTCCCCTTCTCTGCAGATCTCACCGAACAGCACAAGCCCTTTCAAGAACTACTTGTTGTGTGTTACCTCCTCCGGCTTCCTGATTCCTACGACATGATCCGCCAACAAATCTTGGTGAAGCGGACTCTCCCAACTTGGATATAAAGGCTACACGCATTACAACGGTTACCTCTCTTCTTCAGCGTCTGCTTCTGTCTTCTCCTCCTCTAGAACAATATGCTCACCAGACTCAACAGAGCGGCTATGGTAGTCGCAACCATCATTCCGATGGTCGGAGTTCTTTTCGCTACCTATGCTCTCACAGTGGCCGCACTGCGCATCTTGTGGATCGATGTTGGCTGAAACATCCACATCTTCGCCCTTTTGGTGACTCTTCCACCTCTGCTTTCAAGCCATCCACTTCGATGGTCACTTCCTCAGGTAGTGCTGATGTGGTTACTCAAGGTAAATGGCTCATCGACTCTGGTGCAACTAATCACATGACTGGCAATTCGCAATGTTTTTGTCTTTGAAACACATGATCGGTTGCCTCCGGTCCTTATTGTAGACGGATCTCCCTCCCCGGTTCATTGGACGAGAGTGGTTCATGTCACTCCATCTGTTTGCGTATCTGACACTCTCTATGCGCCCAAGTTTCCATGCAACTTGTTGTCAGTTACATCTTTGTGCAAGCAACTTCAATGCTCTGTTACATTTACTCTCACTTCTTTCTCTTTTCAAGATCCGAGCTCCCAATAGACGATTGCTACTGGGACTGAGAGCGGCGGCCTCTACTTACTCGATAATGTTTCTGCTCTCTCTGCCTTCTCCTCTTCTTCTACAGATCTCCTACAATGCATCTCCGCCTTGGGCATCCACCTCCACGACTTCTTCATCAGCTGCTACCTCACCTTCCTCCACACAGTTCTCCTCTCAACTGCGATGCCTGCCAGCTTGGCAAGCATCACCGTTCCTCCTTCCCGCTAAAGCAAGGTCGTGGTTCTACCCGTCCGTTTGATCTTGTTCACTGTGACATTTGGGGCCCTGCTCCAACCCTCACCATTGCTCGGGGTAGATCTTATTTTGCTACTTTCATTGATGATTTCTCACAATGTACTTGGGTGTATCTCTTACGAGAATGCTTTGAACTTTTTGATGTTTGGCAATCATTTTATCATTTAATAAATACTCAGTTTGATATTTCTATTAAAGTATTACGCTCTGATAATGCCAAAGAGTACATTAGTCAAGCTTTTTCCTCATTTTGTATGCAACATGGAACTATTCATCAAACAAGTTACGTTTACACCTCCCAACAAAATGGGGTGGCGGAACATAAAAACCATCACCTCGTTGATATTGCTCGAACCTTACTTTCGCAAATGCATGTCCCTCGCTCCTACTGGGGCTATGCTGTTCTCATTTTTTGCTACCTCATCAATCGTATTCCCTCCACTGCTCTCCGTGGTCAGACGCCTTTCTCCATTCTCTATCTAGGAAAGGATCCCTTTACTCTTCCTCTACATATCTTTGGCTGCACGGCCTTTGTGCATGCTCCCTCTGCCACCTGCGACAAACTGTCCCCTTACTCTACCAAATGTGTCTTTCTGGGCTACTATATCACTCAGAAAGGCTACTATTGTTTTGACCCCATTCTTCACAAATAGTTTGTCTCCGCGGACGTTACCTTCTTCGAGAATGCTCCATATTTCTCTAACGACTCCTCTTCTCTTCCTGTTGAACCTAGTCTTCCTCCTTATCTTCCCTCCAGCCCATCCCCTCCTACTAAGGTTTTTCCTCCTACACCATATCCATCCTCTTCTCCTCCCTCTCCACCTCCGCAATCTCCCTCCTCTTCTTCGCCACCGTCGCTCTCTCCTCTCGGGCCAGCTCTCTCCTCCATGGATGCTTCGGATAATGAGGCACCTGCTTACCTGGACCTTCCCATTTCCCTTCGCAAAGGGGTTCGGGCTTATACCAAGCATCCGCTTGCTGCAGTTGTTTCCTATGAACAACTGACACCTGCTCGCAGGGACTTTGTGCTGGCTATCTCTTCCACTTCCACCCTCTGTTCCTATTAGGAGGCCCTTGACATTCTACATTGGAAGGCTTCCATGGATGAAGAGATTGCTACTCTCACTGAACGGGATACCTGGACCCTGGTTCCTCTCCTGTTGGCACAGATGTTGTTGGCTGTCGCTGGCTTTTTGTGGTGAAATTCCTCCCCGATGGCAGTGTGGATCGTTACAAGGCTCGGGTTGTCGCCAAGGGCTTTACCCAGACTTATGGCATTGATTACTTTGACACCTTCTCTCCAGTTGCTCGTCTCAGCACTATTTGGGTCCTTCTCTCTATTGCTGTCAATAGAGATTGGCTCATTTCCCTGCTGGATATGAAGAATGCCTTTCTTTATGGGGATCTTCAGGAAGATGTCTACATGGAGCAACCTCCTGGGTTTGTTGCTTAGGGGGAGACATAGGTTTGTCGGCTCAAAAAGGCTATCTATGGCCTAAAACGAAGTCCTCGCGCGTGGTTTGATAGGTTTAGCAGGATTGTGGCGGCTGTTGGTTTTACGAGGAGTTCTACTGATCACTCCCTATTTACTAGTAAAACTTCTCTGGGTCTAGTGGTACTTGTAGTATATGTGGATGATATTCTTCTTACTAGAGATGACCATGCTGGGATAGTCTTGACAAATAAGCATCTTCAGCAACACATGGTTACAAAGGATATATGCTCTCCAAAATACTCTCTGGGGATATAAATTTCTCGGAAGCCCGCTTCTCTTATCCTCTCCCAATGGAAGTATGCTCTTGACTTGTTAAAAGAGGCAACGTTGACTGGGGCTAAACCTACACGATGTCCCATGGAGACTGGAGAGGATAAAACATGGACGGATGACTCTCCTCTTCTTTCTGATGTTACGAGGTACAAACATCTGGTTAGTAAACTCATATATATCACAGTGACCAGACCCGACATTGCATATGCTGTTGGCAAGGTTAGCCAATTCATGTAAGCTCCTAGGGAGTGCCATCTACAGTCGCCCCTGAATATATTTGAGTATAATAAATCAGCTCCCGGGAAAGGACTTCTCTTTCAAAAGAATGGCCATTTAAGGGTTGAAGCGTAATCTGATTCAAGCTATGCCGATGACAAAGGATACCGCAAGTCAACTTCAGGTTTTTGCACCTTTGCGGGGTAGGGGGGTGGGGGTGTGGGGGGGGGGATGGGGGACCTTGTGAGCTAGAAAAGCAAGAAGCAGTCGGTAGTCTCCAGGTCTAATGTAGAAGCAGAATACCGAAGTATGGCATCAACCACGCGTGAGCTGAAGTGGTTATGGGCTCTCATGCTTCACTTAGGAGAGGTCTACAACCATTCTCTACCTATATTTTGTGACAACAAAGCCGTCATATACATATCTAAAAATCTGGTTTTCCATGAGAGAACCAAGCACATAGAAGTTGACTGTCATTTCATTCGAGAGGAGATTCTGAAGGAACAAATTTATACTCCATTCGTCACCTCTGATAAAGAGTTGGTCGATATTTTCACCAAGCCAGTATCTGCCACTTTTCATCACATTTGCAACAAGCTGGGCATGATCGATATATATGCTCCAGCTTGAGGGGGAGTGTTGTAGATTAGAGACCGGGCGGTCTGGCGGTATGACTCTGGCGGGTTGTAGTCCGGGCGGTCTGTCAGTTTCTCTCCTGCAGTTTGGTTGCTGACCTGTTGTTATTGGTGCTCTGACGGTTTGTCAATCAGTCTCTGGCGACTTGTAGGCCGGGCGACCTGGCGGTCTATCGTGGCGGCGTGTGTCTTTCTCTTGTAGTTGCAGGGCGGTTTGCCCATTCATCAAACCGCACGGCTTGGCGGCTTGTATTTATGTTAAACAGCTTGTACATGATATTTTTTAGTCCCATATTATTTATTTGTAATCTCTCCCATCTCCTATATTCTATAAAAGGGAGGCTATACCATGTAATTGATACCTTTTTTGGAATACAAAAATTTTTGTTTTTCTAATTTCAGGACTTCACTTTTCTGTTTGCATAGAAAGCAACAAGATAGTAAAAAGATTCAAAAAGATTTAAACACATACTCACCCCCCCCCCCCCCCCTCTAGGTGACTAGCTAAACATGAAATAAGAACTTTCAAGTGACATCAGAGGGAGGTTACTCAAAAAGGACCTAATAGTCTGAGTAAGCCTCCAAGGATAGCTAAAAGTAATTACATATGGGTTCGGGAGTGAACTATAGGGAGCTGGGTGCAATGAAGCTTCCTATCTACAAGAAATAGAGTTTTGGAATATGTAAGGAAAGGGTCAGGATGCTTATGAAAGCAGTTGACCCAAGAATCTTTGTAACTGTCAAAGAAGGACATTTCATCCCGATGAAAGTGTATGTCCTGAATGCTAACATCCAGACACATAAGACCTATGAAGAGATGGCTAAGGATGAAGTCATTCTTGCCACAATGGATAAGAGGGCTCAAAATGTTATAGTCAGTGTAATTGATGATTCTACCCTTCAGAATCTGATTCACTGCAAAGGATATGTGAGATACTCTGGTGATCTGCATGGAAGGCACAGAGGAGGTCAGGGATGATAAAAAGTCTATGCTCAACCAGGAGTATGAGGCCTTCAGATAAACCAAGGGGGAGAACATAGACACCTACTATGAAAGATTATTTAGGATTGTTTATGAGCCAAGGACCTATGGAATGGTCTTTAATCATTATGAATTAAATGATAAGGTCCTCAGGTCTCTCACCAGAGACTGGGACACAACGATCTGTGTCATCAGAGAAATGACTAAGCTAGGTGAAACTCCACCTCACACCCTATTTGGAAAACTGCACTCTTATGAGATGCAGCTAACTGTCAGGAAAGAAGTAGAGAAAAACTGTAAGTCTCAGGCCAAAGAGAAGTCAGCGACTTTCAAAGCTGAAGTCACAGGAAAGAGCAGGAGAAAGACCACTTCTCCTCCAAGAAGACAAGCAGATTCAGACTACTCTGAATCAAATACATCAGACATCAGCATGTATGATGAGGACTTTGGTGTCTTCTCCAGGTATCTCCATAGGATGATGATGAAGAAGCACTGGAATACCAGACCCTCCTCCTTAGCACATCACTGGAAGAAATCCTCCAAGGAGGACAGGTATGGCTCTAAACATAGTAAATAGAATTCAACAAATGTTATCTATTATTACTGTAGCAATCCAGGGCATGTCATTGCTGATTTCCCTATAAAGAGAAGGGAGGAGGGTGAGAAGAAAAATCACCAGAAGCATAAGGGAAAGAAGTAAAAGTACTTTGTGGATAAGAAAGAAAAGAACTGGACAGACTCATCATCATCTGAGTCTGAAGAAGAGGAAGCCTATATTGGGCAAGTTGTTACTGTTGCTGCTGTTCAAGATAAAGATTTTACAACAGGAATCAGGGACCCTCTGATACTATCAGATAGTGACTCAGAGGTGAATGAAGATTGCCACAGTGGCAGAGGGCTAATGGCAATGACTGATGAAGAGAGTAGTCGGGATCAGCCTGGTCAAAGTAAGGAATATTCTCCATTCTGTGCTATGTCCATGCTTGAGACAAGATCTGATGCAAAAACCACTTCAACTAATGGTGAAGATGATTATGGATAAGAGGGTTATGTCAATCAATTGATTGATAGATATAGTGAACATCTAAAAGCCTTTAGGAAATGCAAAAAGCTGACCATGAAATAGGCTAAAGTGATTTTGTCTCTTCAACCTGGTGCTTCTCAGCTTGTTGAAACAGGTTTTGTGTTGTATCAGACAATGAGGGAACTCAGTGAACTGAAAACCCTATCAGGCATCTAGAAGGAGACTATTAAGAGCAAGAATAGACTCATCAAAGATTTTGAAGAAAAGCTCCAGAGGGAGAAATATATTGTGGCCAATTTCTCTCAGCCCAATGCATTGTTGCCCTTGATAGATTCCTTCACTTCACAGAAGGATAAGACGGGATTGGGATTCAATGGTAACATAAGACCTACCCATTCAAAAGGGAAATGGAAAGTTTCAGCTGCGCCAATGGCATCTATGCCACCTAACCCATTCAAGAGGGTGATATACCCTTCAAATAGGTATAAACAAGAAAGTAGTTTTGGTCATTATATGAATGGTGCATCCACAAGTGGAACAAAAGATGTTGTTGACCATCGTGGAAGCTATACTAGGGCAAGTGCCTTTAAGGCTGCCCATGAAGAAATTTAATTGCCCATCATGGACCATTTGTCTTTAGTGCTACAACACCTCCTCTGAAAAATGTGGGTGTAACTAGTTTTCTGAACCTGCCAGCACAGAATAGGACTAAGGGTTAGACTATCAGCTTGCCTGATATGGCTATTTCTGATGCTATAAAGAGCACACTATCTAAAAAGAAATGTGTTGTTGATAGAGTTCAGAATAGGCCAAACACGCTGTAACGCCCCGAAACTCCAAGGAGCAAAGGGGGACGTTTTGGGCCAGTTTGGGTTCTGGCTGCAGGCACACGGCCTGGGACACGAGCGTGTCCCAGGGCGTGTCAAGCCTGTGTCGACACTGAGACGGGGTGTCGGCACTTTGGTCTCGACATTGTGTCGAGACTGGGCACACGGCCTGCGACACGGGCATGTCGCAGGGCGTGTCGACCCGTGTCGACACTTAGCCGCGAAGTCAACACTCTGCTTCGACGAACTGTCGAGACATGGCACACGGCCTGCGACACGGGCGTGTCGCAGGGCGTATCGACCGGTGTCGACACTCGTCCCGGGAAGTCGACACTTTGGTGTCGACAATGTGTCGAGACAAGGCACACGGCCTAGGACACGGGCGTGTCCAAGGCCGTGTCAGTAGGTCGACGATCTTCGCTCGACGAAGTGTCGAGTGTCGAGACCGTGTACACGGCCTGGGGTCCAGGCGTGTTGAGGTGACACGGGTAAGGACACGGGCGTGTCCTAGAACTCGTGCAGTGCTCGGGTTGATTTTGGGGAAAAATGATAGGGGTACACGGCCGGACACACGGCCGTGTCACATGGAACACTGGCGTGTCAGCTCGAACATGGGCGTGTTCGATACCCGTGTGAGGTTCCAGGCGAGCCGATTTTGACGGCGAATGAGGCACACGGCCCTGGACACGGGCGTGTGCCAGGCCGTGTTCGGTCCAGATTGGGCATTTCAGTCCCGAATCAAAGCCGTTCGTTTCCTTATTTTGAGATCCAACGGCTGGGGGTTGTTCCTGAAGGGATATACCCGGGATTGGACATAGAAACCCTCACTTTTTTTAAGTGTTATCTTTCTAAAGCCTTAGAGAGAGAGGAGAGCCAAGGGAGGAAGAAGGAGCTAGATCCCGCCATTAGAGGAGCTTCGGAGCTCCGAATCGCGAGCCGACTCTGGATCCACGGAGGCAAAGCTAGTGCGGTGCTTTTCATCCGATTACTTTTCAATGGCACCAAAGAGGAACGCTAGGGTAACGATCCTCATCTTGATCATGAGTAGCTCTCTTTCTTTGCATAGGAAGCCCGCTCTCGCGAGTTTGCGGAGAGTTGGAGGCATTCCTTCGGGTAGATATGTGAAGTCCCCGTTGTTTAGAGTCCGTAAGCGAGAATGGATATAGGCATGATGTGTGAAGTCTACCCGGACATGTTGGTCTGGATCGGTGATGTTGCATTGCATAAGGCCGGAGAAGACTCCGCGTTATTGATTGTTTTCGGGTTTTCTACGCGGTAGATTGCAGCAGGGAGCCTTGGGGACTAACCCAAAGGTGCACCCGGAAAACTGGGTGGATACGAGATCTTGCCAACTTGGTGGCTTGAGAGCCAACTTGAACATAACCGGGTTATGTGACTTGTGATGGAAATGGGACTCGGCGGAAGTTTGACCCGCGCAAATGGCTTAAATTGTCGTTGCGATGTGAGTACGGGTTAGATGGAACCGTACCCGTTCTATGTCGTTCGGTTAAAGAGACCTAAAGGCACGTGGCACTTACCGTTGGCATAGATTAGGGTCTTCGGCGGTCAATGGCTTAAATTGTCGTGACCCAGGCCAGGAAGACAAATTGCTCATAGGTTTGGCCGTCCAAGTGGCGGTGGTGAGTCCAGTCCGGAAGGTCTATGGCTTTAATTGACGTGACATCGACCGGTTCACCGAGAATGTGCCCTGAGAGCACGGGGCGTGTGGCCATGCGAGCCAATGACTGTGATGAAATGGCTATATATTTACATTGCTCGCTTATGCTAATGAAATGCAGGGAAGGAGCATCGCCGCCCCGAGTTGGGGGCGGGATCGTTATAATTTGGTCAGCATAGCTGACCGTTGCCTTGTTTTGCCACCGTCCGGTGGTTTGTTGCTTGCAGGTGCAGCTGGACCAAGCGGTCAATAGCGGGCTAAAGCCCGAATGCGAAGCCGGCCCTTGAAGGCCTAAATTGGAAGTGTTTACTGCTTTATTCATGTGTGACCGGCCTGCGTGTCGTGGTTTGTAAAACATGTAATTGGAAGTGAAACATTTTGTAAGGCCTTAAGGCTTATTTTGGGTATTTTGTATAACATTCCTATTCTGTACTAGTGGACATTCAGGCTCTAATATTGGGTTCTTTATTGCAACTTTTATAAACTGCTTCCGCTAGAATGCTCTGTGTAGGACGTTGAGATTGGTTGGATGGTTTCCATAAGTAACCACCCGGTCTGTCTGTGGTATACAACGTCGGGCCCTGGCCGGACCTACTGTTATATGCTATGTGACGGATAGGGGGTGTTACAATTTGGTATCAGACTACTGGTTTTGGTCGGGCTTAAAGTGAATTCGTGGGCGAATTCTTTTTAAGGGGTGGTGAGCACATTGTGTGTGTCATCGTAATAACGGTAAAAAGAACCCATGAATGTCCACTTAGGAATGAAAATACTCGTGTTTGCGGAACCTGCGTGTTCCTATAATTGCTGTTTGCAATTTATTTGGTCGCTTAACGGTGTTTTGTACCACTATAGGTGACCAGAAGTGGTGTTGGGCCGTCAGAACGCCGAGTTTCTGAGGCTAGTAGTGCACCGGATGTTGCTCCTGCAACACCTCTGTCGGCTGAAAATATTCGATTGGTGGCTGAAGCGGTGTTGGCCGTGATAAATGCGCAGCCTGCAAGGCAAGCGCAGCAGCCCGCTCCTGTGATGGAGCAGGAACCTCTTCAAGAGGCTGAGCCGAGGAGAGTGGAGCAAGTGGTTGTGGAACCGGTAGTGCCAAGGAGGGCAACTGAGAGGCAGCTTAAGCATGTAATGAGCTTTAACCCTCCGTTATTCTCGGGGTTGGGAACCCCATCTCATGCTGAAGACTGGCTCTCCAGGGTGAAGAGAGTCATGACAGCAGCGGAGACGGAGGAGTGGCAAATGACCACCATCGCTACGTTCCTTTTGGACGGTGAAGTGAGAATGTGGTGGGAAGGGTTGGAGCTGCACTTTCTGAGAGGTAGGCAACTTGCTGATGTCTCGATGGAGGAGTTCTCGAGATTATTTTTGGCTAGATACCTCCCTTCGACGCAGAAGATAGCGTTGGGGAATGAGTTCCTGAAGTTGGTACAGGGTGAGACAAGCGTGGATGAATATCTCCACGAGTTTACTCGTCTGAGTCGTTATGCTAGCTCCACCATCGTGGATGAGGAGCGCAAGACTAATCGCTTCTATGAAGGCTTGAGGGATGAGTTGAGACTACTACTTTCGGGGCCGATGATGCAGGGTTTCTTAACCTTGGTCAATACTGCCCGGTCCTTGGAGAAGGACATGAAGAACGTACAAGCAAAGAAAAGCTTGGGTGAGAAGAAATCTGAATTCAAAGTGTCGACTACTTCAAAGTCCGGCTATCGGAGGTCTTTCAAGAAGCATAGGACTTCGGGTCCAGCTCCTTCTGGTGCTTCTGGGGCAACTACGAGTCGGACCCCGGGCGCGTGTTTTACATGTGGAAAGACGGGGCATTTTGCCCGTGATTGTTGGAGCGGAAGTCCTAAGTCCGAGAGAAGGCCGGGAGCTACTTATGAAGAGAAGGGAAAGGCGGTGGAGTCGACCACATCCCATTATGCTCCGGCCCAACCAAGGGTCTACAATCTTGGCCAACAGGAGGCCATCAAACAAGCTGATGTGGTGACAGGTACGGTTTAATTTATAGCAAGTCAATTTCTTTAAATACTTGTTATGCACATGTTACCTTACCACTACTTGTTTAGGATTTGTATTGATTTGTGAAAATCCAGCATGAGCACTCTTCGATACGGGAGCTTCACACTCCTTCTTGTCCGAAGGATTTATATCACGCATCGGAGTCCCTTCTTCGATGGCGAAGGATAAGTTGGATGTGTTGTTGCCCAACGGGTGTTCGATGCGAGCGGATAGGATCTGAGATGTTAAGATTCGTATTGGGGAGCAGGAGTTCGACCTGCGGGCATCTTTACTTCCATTGGTGGAGTTCGACATCATATTTGGCATGGACTTGCTCTCGGAGCAGCAGGCCCATATAGATTTTGGTAGCAAGGAAGTCAAGCTGGGAGCAAGTCGTGAGACGACTTTTACGGGCTTAAAGGGGTCGAGCAAGACGTTGATGTCTGCTCTTCAGGTGGTGAAGGCGGTTCGTGCTGGAGCAGAACTGTTCTTTACACTAGTGGAGGTTGCAAAGCCGAAGCCCGCGTTGGACTGTATTTCAATGGTATCGGAATACCCTGATGTGTTCCCCGCAGGTCTTCCTGGAGCCCCGCCTCAGCGGGAGATAGATTTTACGATCGAGCTAGTGCCAGGTGCAAAGCATGTGTCACGATCTCCGTATCGGCTAGCGCCTAAGGAAATGGCAGAGCTGAAAGTTTAACTGCAAGAATTGTTGGAACAAGGGTATGTGCGCCCGAGTTCTTCGCCTTGGAGCGCACCGGTCCTCTTTGTTAAGAAGAAGGACGAAATCTTGAGGCTATGTATTGATTTTCGGGAGCTAAATAAGCTGACTGAGAAGAACAAGTACCCGATCCCCCGGATTGATGATCTTTTTGATCAGTTAGTCGGGTTGACGGTGTACTCGAAGTTGGATCTCAAGGATGGGTACTATCAGCTGCGAATAAGGGAGAGTGATATCCCGAATACAGCGTTTAGTACGAGATACGAGCATTATGAGTTTACGGTCATGCCGTTTGGGCTGACTAATGCACCGTCAGTGTTCATGGATTTGATGAACAGGACTTTCAGGGAGTACTTGGACTATTTCGTGATCGTCTTCATCGACGATATTTTGGTGTACTCGCAAAGTGAGGAAGATCACTTCAAGCATCTTCATTTGGTGTTGGAGACGCTAAGGAGAAATCAGTTGTGTGCCATGTTCTCGAAGTGCGAGTTTTGGCTATCCTCGGTGGCGTTCCTCGGGCATATAGTGAGTGGAGAGGGTATTGCTGTGGATCCGGCGAAGATTGTTGCGATACGGGAGTGGCCTGAGCTTGCTACTGTAGCGGAAGTCCGGATTTTTCTGGGGCTTGGCGGCTATTATAGGCGCTTCGTAGAGAACTTCTCGCGGATAGCGTTACCTCTCACTACTTTGACGAATAAGGAGCATAAGTTCGTTTGGACGCCGGAGTGCGCGCGAGCTTTTGAGGAGTTGAAGTGTCGGTTGACCACGGCGCCTGTGCTGAGTTCGCCATGTGGGACCGAAGGCTATGAGATTTATAGCGATGCTTCGGGCAGTAGTTTGGGTTGCGTGCTACTGCAACACGGAAGTGTAATAGCTTATGGCCCGAGACAGCTAAAAGTGCACGAGAGGAACTATCCGGTCCATGACTTGGAGTTAGCGGCCGTGATTTTTGCCTTGAAGCTGTGGAGACACTACTTGTACGGTGTGAAGATTGATATCTACACCAATCACAAGAGCCTGAAGTACCTTATTGATCAGAAGGATCTGAATATGCAGCAGCGTAGATGGATGGAGTTCCTGGGGGACTATACATTCAAGATCCACTATGTTCCTGGCAAAGAGAATGCGGTTGCAGACGCGTTGAGTCGCCGAGCCCCAGCTCAAGCCAATTGGCTATCGGTGCACGATGAGCGGTTGGTGCGAGAGTTGGAGGCGTTGGAGATTGTTTGTGTGGACAGGCAATCAAATGCTGAAGCATTTCTGAATTGGACTGAAGTCCAATATGACCTGGCTGATCGTATTCGGCAGGCTTTGGATATGGATGCTCATATGAAGCAGTTCATGGTAGAGGCTCTGGATGGGTCAAATTCCCAATTCATCGTGGAGGACGGATTACTTTGGAAAGACGGTCGTCTGTGCGTCCCAAGTGTGGGCAATTTACGGGTGGAGTTGTTGTACGAGGCACACCATACCAAGTACTCGATTCACCCGGGGAGCACGAAGATGTACCGTGATGTGAAGAAACTGTTTTGGTGGCCGGGTTTAAAGAAGGATGTGGCGCTATACGTAGCGATGTGCCAAACTTGCACCTTGGTAAAGGCGGAGTGCCAAAAGCTGGGAGGATTTCTTAAGTCCTTGCCTATTCCGGAGTGGAAATTTGACGACATCTCTATGGACTTTGTGCACGGTTTGTCAAGGTCGCAGAAGGGAAACGACGCCATTTGGGTGGATGTTGATCGATTAACGAAGGTGTCGCATTTTATTCCGCATAGGAAGGATGATCCGGTGGAGAAGTTGGCGAAGCTTTATGTGGATAACATAGTGCAGCTTCATGGTGTGCCCCGCAGCATCGTGAGTGACCGAGATGGGCGGTTCACGTCCAATGATTGGAGGCTTGTTCAGCAAATGTTGGGAACAAAGCTGAAATTCAGCATAGCCTTCCATCCTCAAACGGATGGGCAGACCAAGAGGGTCAATAGAACTATGGAAGACATGCTCCGCATGTGTGTCTTGGATTTCGGAAAGTAATGGGAAGACCACCTTTATTTGGTGGAGTTCGCATACAACAATAGCTACCAAGCGAGTATTCAGATGGCGCCTTTCGAGGCCCTATATGGTAGAAAATGTCGCATGCCATTATCTTGGTTAGAAACGGGTGAGTCAAAGTTGTATAAGCGATCGGAAGTGGAGGGTGCCACTTCTTTGGTGCGAACCATTCGGGAGAGGTTGCTTATCGCTCAGGACCGGCAAGCGAAATACTATAATGCCAAGCACAGGAACGTGGAGTTCGCTGTGGGCGATTATGTGTACCTAAAGATCAAGTCGTTCAAGGGTGTCTCGCGGGTGCGGCGATTGAAAAAGCTAAGTCCGAGGTACCTTGGACCGTTTGAGGTTCTGGAGCGATTTGGTGAAGCGGCCTATCGGTAGAAGCTTTCAGTGGAGCTTAGTGTTTTACATGATGTATTCCATATTTCGGTGTTTCGGAAGGCGGTGCAAGAGCCTACGCAAGTGATCGCGGTTGATCAAATACCGGTGGATAGTGGGCTGACAACAAAGGTCAAGCCCGTGCAGATTGAGGACTCAGAGGTCAAGCGGCTACGTAATAAAGAGATCAGGATGGTCAAGGTCCGGTGGGACAATTGCGGTCGTGAGGAGCTCTCTTGGGAACGAGAGCAGACTATGCTTGACGAGTATCCGGAGTTGTTCCGCTCAGGTACAAATTTTTGTTTTGTACATGTCTTTCCTTTATGTAATTTCGTGGACGAAATTATTTTAAGAAGGGGAGAGTTGTAATGCCCCGAAACTCAAATGAGCAAAGGGGGACGTTTTGGGCCAGTTTGGGTTCTGGCTGCAGGCACACGGCCTGGGACACGGGCGTGTCCCAGGGCGTGTCAAGCCTGTGTCGACACTGAGACGGGGTGTCGGCACTTTGGTCTCAACATTGTGTCGAGACTGGGCACACGGCCTGCGACACGGGCATGTCGCTGGGCGTGTCGACCCGTGTCGACACTTAGCCGCGAAGTCGACACTCTGCTTCGATGAAGTGTCGAGACATGGCACACGGCCTGCGACACTGGCGTGTCGTAGGGCGTGTCGACCCGTGTCGACACTCGTCCCGGGAAGTCGACACTTTGGTGTCGACAATGTGTCGAGACATGGCACACGGCCTAGGACACGGGCGTGTCCAAGGTCATGTCAGTAGGTCAACGATCTTCGCTCGACGAAGTGTCGAGTGTCGAGACCGTGTACACGGCCTGGGGTTCAGGCGTGTTGAGGTGACACGGGTAATGACACGAGCGTGTCCTAGAACCCGTGCAGTGCTCGGGTTGATTTTGGGGAAAAATGATAGGGGTACACGGCCGGACACACGACCATGTCACATGGAACACTGGCGTGTCAGCACGAACACAGGCGTGTTCGATACCCGTGTGAGGTTCCAGGCGAGCCGATTTTGACGGCGAATGAGGCACACGGCCCTGGACACGGGCGTGTGCCAGGCCGTGTTCGGTCCAGATTGGGCATTTCAGTCCTGAATCAAAGCCATTCGTTTCCTTATTTTGAGATCCAACGGCTGGGGTTTGTTCCTGAAGGGATATACCAGCGTAGGTTTTGCGGCTTAGTATTTTGGCGTCAAGTGAGTGGGGCTTACTCAACGCCGCGTCGAGTGGGCTCGACGTTTCAGCCTTGGGTTCGTGTGTTTCCTTAGGATTGTTAGTGTGACTTTCCCTATTCCCTAGGGGGTATTGGGTGTTCTGCTAGTTTTTGCATGCCGACTCTTGGGTTGTGGCAGGTGGTGGAGTTTTGGTGCCTCTTGAGGGGTGGTTTTATGTGGAGAGCTGTGGCCACCGCCTTTTGCCCTGGTTTGGGTTGGCGTGTGTGGGACCCTAGAGCTGCCACTATTTGACCCCTTCGCCCTTTTTGGATCTGGTTTTGGTTATGTATTCAGATCTATGTTTTGACCCCTGCCATTAACCCACAAGTTAGGACTGTTAGTTCCTTTACTATTTTATGGCTTTTTCTCTTGGCATATATGTATATGTCTTGTTGCTGTTACAGGCTCTTTTATAGGGCATGTTGCTTTTATTACTCACACTTTGTGTGCTTTGCAGTTCTTTAGACAGTGCTCTTTTCTTACTGTCTTGTCCTTTCTTTTGCTGATAGCATTTTGTTGTCGGGTTGGTAAACCATTCTTATTTGCTCATAAATCTAATGCTCTATTTATCTTTGATTATTTTCTTTTGCTGAGTGTTCTTTTCTTAAATGCCTCAGGTCCAGGTTGTAGCCAGTTCAGCGGCTAGTTCTTTTGGAGGGGCTTGCTTGTGGCCTCTTGGGTAGCTGAGATAGCTGATCCTCGATTTTGTGAGGTAGTTCTTTCCCTTTCTGTATAGACATGCATACTCACCAGTGGGTTCGTGTCAGGTTGTTGATGCCCACTGGTGGCTTCTTGCGATGCTGGGTATGAACTAAAACTGCTATTTTTGCCTATTTGTGGTTGTTTACTTACTTCTGGGAATATTTTATGCTTGGTTGCATGTTAGATATTTTTAAACCCTAAAAACATTACTATATGTATCTCATGCATGTCATATTTATAAAACTAAGACACTACTTTTCCTTAGCGTAAAAAACTATATTTTTATAAACTATACTAACCTTAGAGTCGTGCATACCATGAGTCGTCCCTCGGGGACACTTAGCTCATTAGGATGTCAACTCAATTTAGCCAAAGTAGTTTCCGCTGCGTATAAATATACTTTTAATTGTGGACTACTGATCACCGTGCCAAGGGGGGGGGCCATTAAATAGGGGTTACTTCCATAAACCCAAACCTAAAGGCTGTTTGTAAACTGTGAACCATCCCCCACACCGATCACGAAACGTAGTTCCTTAGGTCTTTGATGTAGTAGAGAAATTGCGGTTTGTTGTATCAGAGGGAGGTTGCTTGGCAATGGTCGGGCAACCTTCCCCTACAAAATGAGCGTCAC